>JAHREE010000495.1:6344707-6432745 GCA_033628505.1 Tringa tobata
CCGGCCGGGTGCGATCGCTGCGGCGCTGAGGATGAGAGACCCAGGTAAGGCAGGGAGGGAGCAGGCAATTGGTGACCGGGTGCATTCTTTATGCCACCCTTCCATGCCCCCCCTTCCATTTTCTGCAGCTAAAGCTTTTTTTTTCCCCTGCTTCGTAAGGGGACAAGTGCGGAGGGGGGAGCTCAGACAGGTGCCGGCCTGTATGAACAAAACATAACTCTTCTTAATCTAAGTTTCAACACAGCGAGTGTTGAGATTTGGATAATCAGTGTTCCCATCCTGCGTGTTTGAACTCTGCGTGATCTTAACTGGGAGGAGCAGCAACTTAAAACGTGATTTTGACCTTTTTTTTTTTCTTTTTTTTTTTTTTTTTCCCCTGCATTGTAAATACCTTCACCTTTTTATGAACGTGGGAGTGAGTAATTAGCTGAGTATCTCAGGATTGGGAGCAGTCCTATAAACTCTCTGTTGCACTTGTGCGCTGAGATTGCTACGCTGTATTTTGGAGGTAAATGTAGGTTACATGGAGAGGAAGTGCTGGTGGCGCTGGGTGGTAATTAAGCCGCCGGGATATAAAGATTTCAAACATGAGATAGTGGGAATGGGAGATACCGCGGAAGGACGGAAGAAGGTCACATATTGGACATAGAGGTGAGATGAACTACATGGCTGAGGTGACCACTGAAACTTTAAAAATGACAAAGAATTTTAACTTACTGGAAGGGTAAATCAGTGAAGGATCTAGAACTGTTACAGGGAAACTTTGTACTCTTGAAAAAGAAACCAAACAACACCTCATGTTATAGTAAGTCTATTCTTTCCTTTGATCTGAAAGCTTCTTCATAGCTTTTAATCACCTCCATCTAAGTTAACTAAGTTAACAAGTTTGTTTTATATAAAAAGTTCAGAAATTTTTTGCAGGGGTTATGTAGTGGAAATAAATACAGCGTCTTGAACTCCTTAACTACAAATGTCTTTTTTTTTTTTTTAAAGTAATTATTTAACAAATTCTGCCTGCACTTGCATTAAGGTACATGAATATGTTGACAACATTTTGAAGTGACATTTAATCAGATTTTACCCAAGTATATAGAATTTGTACCATTATATTTTGATTGGTGTTATACTTGCACTGCCAGCTGGAAACATGGCAGAGGTCAGCTGCCAGAATAGACCTGTTTTCAGTTATCAGTCCTTTTAGTTCACATCAGTACATTTGTTATTATGCCAAATACAGATTGGTTGTAAATGGTGTTTTGATGTGAACCTACCTGGCAGTACAGAAGAGTAAGAGACAAGTTAAAAAAGGTGCGATAATACTTAATTAGAATAATCATTAGCATTTAGACCACACTGTATTTGAGGGAAACTTAATTTCTGCACATTCTTATCTAGAGCTTAAACTCTGTTGGACCAGACTACATAGATGTTTTCTGTGTGTGGCAGAGACCTACGCGAAATGGTCTGTTGAAACAGATAATGGTAAAAAGTTTTCTGATAAAAAAACCCCCAGAATTTCCTTTTCAATAAGCATTTCCCCTTTAATCTCAATCGTTGTCTAACAGCTATTGTTAGAGCCTTAACCTGCTTCCACAGCTTTGCATACATTAGATTCTTTTGCTAGAAAACAAAGCAAACCCCAGCAGTCAGCTCTTGTGCATGCTAGCACAGGTAAGCCCCAGCAGCTTTTAATGCATTTGTTTTATTTGCTTCTTGTGAAAAAGGGCACAAAGGGCAATGGTGAAGACTCCTGAAACCCTCTCTAATTTAGCACTGCCGTAACAGCCACAGAGCTCATGAGGGTTGGAGCAGATGTAGGAGTGGGAGGAAATGTACACAATTTGCTCAAACAGGAAAAATCTTGCTACCAAGTCCAAAATAAAGAAGGTAGAAACAGGCAGTCCATTTCACTCTTTCCTTCCATCTGTGTGTTAGGAGTAACGAACATGCCTGTGCTACATAAAGGATGGCTTCTAAACATCATTTTTCACTTTGAGGTGGCCAGTGCTTCTGAAGAATGCTGCAAACACTACCTCTGCTTTTTTAAATGGATGATACTTGCTTTGGGAAGCTGAGAGAAGGCAGAAAGGGTTTATAGTACAGGATCCTCTTCTCCATTTTACTTCCCTGTGGCTTAGCTACTTTCCTGTTATTGAGGAAGTTGGGAGGGAGCTGTGCTACAAAACATGCTCTTGGGAAATCCAAGGAATCTTTTCCAAAGATATCTATGCTTTAAAAAATATTTTTTTTTTCCAGCCTGGTTCTCAAGTTTGAAGGCTTTTTAGCAGTTATGATAAGAGAAAGATGTGCAGCAGCCTTCCCTTTTGCTGCACATTTCTTTGGCATCATCTAATTAACACTGCAAACAATTCTTGCTTTGTTTTTTGCCTAGCTTACTGTTCTGTTGGTGCAGGCCTTTCAATGTGTCTGACCTTATTTGTTTGTTTTCTTTTTTCCACTTCCTTTTGGAGGTGCTTGGGCTGGTTGACATTAGGACTGTATCTATCCTGTATGAATCAGTGTACACCAAAACTTCACACCTAGAGAAGAAGCCACCACCTATCTTTTTGCTATGTTCCTTTTCCTCTTCTTCAAGGAGGGTCTTTCCAAACTTTGAGTAAGACTGGGAGGTAGGATGGATACAGCGCCCTTTGCTGCTCTGGGCTTAGAGAAGTCACCTCCAGCATTTACCACTCTATTATTAAGTCAGTTCATCACCTTGCATTAGCAGCAACAGAAGTTCAAAGGCATTATTCACTTCCTTCATTGCTATCACAAGGGCAGCTGTTGCATAGACAGGACTCAGGTGGTTTTATTTTTACCAGCACTTTGTCTAATCCTGCTCATTATTAGAAGGTGATGTGATACAGATTACCTCAGCCCAAATACAGCAGGGAATAAGGAACAATTTGAATCTTCCAGGCAGTGTTGCATTTGCTATGTAAATTTTATTGTATTTGTTTCTTCTGAAATGCAGAATTTTAATCAGTACTATAGACAACACCTCAGATAAGTTGCTTTTCTGACCCAGTGTGGTAAATCCTGTATTTCCAGCCAAAATATACACTTTACTGTTTCTGTTGGAAACCTCCCTTCACATCCCTTTGTCGTTGTGTAATGCTGTAGCAAAGTGGGCAATGAGAGCTTGTATGTGTGATCTAAACGCTGGGCCATGTCCACAGGCCTTCCTCCTGCACATTCTTCCTCTTCCTTGTTCGAACTCATCACATGCTTTCAAGCTGTCCATGCCTGGAGAGGCAGGCGTGCACGGCTTGACACTCTTGCTTGCTCACATGCTCTCTCTCTCACTGTCTTACATTAACACCCCCAACCCGGTTGTTCACAGGGTCTGTCACTCGGAGAGGGGATAAATGTCACCTCCCTGTGGGCAGGATGCTCTGGGAGGCATAAGCCAGCATAGAGAGAGAGATCACAGACCAGTAGTGGACTTGCTCATTTCTCACTCGGGTTGCCATTCTGCTTTTTAGGATTCGGGTACACCGTATTTATTTTTACACCATGAATTTGCAGGTTTACATTTGGGGAAATCTGTCACAGTCCTGCTTACTTGATAAATTTTTCTTCCTCTAGGGGATGGCTTCAGTAATTTAAAAAACAGGCAAAAGTGAGCCTTTCTGCACGGCACTCTATTATAAACACCTGAATAAAATACCTGTGAAGACAGGGTCAAAAAAATTTCCCACAGAGGCAGCGGAGATGTTTGAAAGGTGGTACAGTCTAGGATGTGAAGACAACAGCATTTTTCCATGCCATTTTAGGTATGCTGGGGGAGTTATGGGAATAGTCAAGATGGCCAAAGGACGAAGCAGGTCTTTAACGGTAGAGAAAGGCACTGGAGAGGAACAAATGACAAGCTTCAGGAAGAATCTCGCTGCGAAGCAAGCAGAGTTAGCCCTTCTGTCTTGCTGGTGAGTGCTGCCAAAAGGATGGTGCTGGCCTTCCCACTCCAGGGGAGATGGCGATCAGGCAATGAGAGACATCATTGGTATGTTCCTTGATGGTGATGGGAACAGAGTAGGCAGTACAGTGTGAGACTGATTCCAAGCACGGTGCAGGTAGGAAGCAGCAGCATAGATCTGTAGGAGTATATGATAACAAGAAACTCAAGCTTAAGCTGTCACCCATTGAGTTTCCTAGTGACTCATGAAGAATGGTCATGAGCATTGAGGAAATAGGTGTTTCCTTGAACTCTGTTCTGTTCTGGAGGAGCCTTTCAGGAGTAAGAGATTCCGTTCTCTGACAATGGGGGCAGCGTTTGCCCCCTTGGTCTTTATGTTGGGTCTTGTTTCGCTGTTGCAGGCTAGTTCCATGCTCTTGACTATGATCCAAGGTTCATGAATCTCCTGGGCTTGCTTCCTAAGCAGAGGTTGCTGGGCTTCCTCTATGATTTGACAGTTAGCTTTTTTTCATTTTTGTCTGTTTTTTTCTTCTGTTTGAGCTTCCATAAAAAAACCAAGAGGTTTAATTGTAAAGAATCGGGAAGAAGTTTTCTGGCCATGGCCTTTTGTCAGTTTTCATTTCAATAGAGAGAACCTTTTGGATGTGATAAAACTCATTCTGGATGAGTTCTGAAAAGCTACAGTGCACGTGACCCCCGTGTGCTATACCTGTAAGTCATTTTGTGTTCTGGCCATTACAGAATAAGGAACAGATTGGTATTTGATGATTTTCCAAGTTGCTTCTCTCTGAAATTAGTTGAGCATTAGTCAGACCTGCAGAGGCAAACCTCTTCCTTGCTGAGCTGGATTACAGCCAGCATGAAAGCAGCAAAGTCAGGATAGCTCATTTAGAAGTGAACTCCCTCATTTTTTTTAGAAACTATTTTTAGCTGATTGTTGAAGTCTCCTCCTCTGACATAGAGGATTTTTTTTCTGGGTTTTTTTTTTGGTGAGTTGTATAATATCTTGCTTATATTTGGGGAAGTTCATTTTAACAGGCTGGATTAGCGTGTCTTAAGTTTAGCGTTCTAAAATTTAGATAGATTTAAAAAAAAACGTTGTTGGACTGAGTTACTTCCTGCTTCTCCTTACTCATTTGCCCTCTTTGTCATTGTTGCTGTTGTAGTCACATACTGAAATGAAATTAGTCTTCAGGAGTGTATTTGGGGGAAGGGAGAGGATCAAGGTGCTGCTGTAAGTGATGCGGATTATCTCACCATGGACCGCCCTGGGTTGCTTTCCCACAGTGTTCCTCCTGTATGACAACTATGAGCCTTCTAAAGAATTCAGGCACAATTCTGTTATTCTTATCAGAAATGTATTTTAAGAGAAGCTATTAGCTTATGCATAAGAGGTAGTAATATAGTAATAAATATCTATTGGTATAAATCTAGTTGAGTGGGCAAGTTTTCTTTGTTCTAAATGTAATTTATATTTCTTAAGACATTCAGGGAAAGAATAATTCTATACTTCCTTTTTTCTTTTTTTCTTTTTACTTTTTTTAGTTTTCACCTATACTTTTGAGTTCTAAAGTGATTAAGAGGACTAAATGCAGGGACAGTTTTTAAAGCTGTCATAGAACACTAGCTGTGGCAAAGGCCTCGGAGATTTATTTGCTCGGCTGTTGCAGTTGATGCAGGATTTCTCTCTATTCTGTTCCTAACACTACTGCTCAGTGCACCTTGTGTATTATCTTTGTCTACTATGTCTGTGTAGTATTTTAGAACCTTTTCCAACTCTTCAATGTGTTTTAAATAATGGAAACTCAAAAATGTCCCTTGGGAGACTGTTTGAATTGAATGAAATCATATAGTCAGGAAAAAAAATCATGACATACATCCTTTTCTTATTCTTCTGTATCTAAATTCTTGTGGGCCAAAGTGCATTTCTTCATTGGTTCCATACCCTGGAATTAGCTGCTCGTGCTCCTTGCCGTTTACCCAGGTTATGCATTCACATGCCTCACAGATGTACAAATCTGCTGTGATGAAAATGGCAGTTGAGAGTAGATAGATGGACACACAAAGCAATCAGGTCAGTGTGCTTCTCACTGGTTTGGGGTTTTTTTTCTGTATTTCCCTCAGTACCTCAGTCTCTGCTTGGTATTCAGTTTCTCAGGACTGATCAGATTATTCCAGATGGCTTCTTACCTGAGCTGCACGGGCAAGAGCTGTCATCTTCTTGACTCCCGAACAAGATCCCTTCCATAAAGACACAGTTCTTTCTCCTGCTGCTTCACTTTGCTTCAGTGCCTCCCTCAGGGCCCTCTTACATGTTAACTCACTCTTAGAGTAATATCCCCTCATCATATATTATCTGGCCTTCTACCAAATTCACTTTAATTTCCAAGACGTATTTGTATGTCTTTTGTATTGTTTCTCAATCTTCACTGGTGTTTCCAGCACCACTCCGCTTACTCTCATTTGCAGATGTCATCAGTTCACTTTCAATTTCCTTTCATAGGTATTGAAGAAGTTAGATAAGATGAGACTTGCTAGTTAATACCTCTGCACAGCTTAGTACCTTGGTTTTTTACTGTATTGTGGCATTGTCTATGTCCAAGTATAATTTAATTAAATTGGAAATGAAGTGTTCCTGAGACACTTGGGGTTTCCACCTAAATTGAATTATTCTGTAGTTGCAACATCTAGGGCTTTTTTGTTTGGTTGTCTGAATGGGGGATTTTTGTATTGCTTTTTAATAAAGTAGTGGTGGCAAAATGGAAGTGAAGCCACTTCTGCTGTAGCCTTATTACATTTCTATAAGGGTGTTTGGGAAGACTTTTTCATTATTACTTCCAATGTTTTTTTTCTTGCCTCTTATCAGCTGGGCATTATTGGTGAAGCATTTTAGCTAGCAAATAAAAGCTATTGTGTTTTTAAATCAATTGTGCCTTGTACTCTAGGTCCATTATTTTCTACAACCATTTTGGCTACGCATTTACGCCTGCCAGTAGCGTAAAGATGAGTGAGTGCAGTGGAGGGCTACCAAGATGGTCAGGGGCTAGAGCACTTGTTGTGAGAGCATCTGGACCTGTATAGTCTGAGGAAGGGATGGCTCCAGGTGGATGTAACAGCAGCCCCCGGTGCCAGCAGGGTGGTTATCATGGAGTCAGGCTTTTGCTGAGGTGCACAGTGGGAGGGTGCGTAGACAACATGCATGAATTGTTTAACTGAATATATGGGAAAAATATCCTTGTGAGGACAGTCAGGCAGGTGAACTGGTTACTCAGAGAAGCTGTGCAGTCTTCATCCATGGACGTTTTCAAGACCCAACTGTACAAATAGTCCTGAGCAGCCTGGACTCCTGTGAGCAGGAGGTTGGGCTGGAGAACCAGCATCTAATGCGAATCATTCTACAGTTCTGTACCATTCACTCATCAGCCTTACACCACTGCTGATCTTTCAGACTGCTCATGTACCAGGGTTTGCTTCCCTGTTTAAATAACAAACAGTAAGTGTGTTGGATTAGCTCTAGTTTCATAGGTCTGTTAAAATCCAGGTTGCGTTTCCAGTCATACCTCTTATGTACACTGACAGGAGTATTTTTATCTCTTGATGGCTGCTTTGTGAAGAACTAATTTGGTCACCTTTTAAAATGAGGGTAAGAACTCTGTTTGTCAGCTGGTCCTGTATTTCCGTGATGTCTGACAACAGAGCACATTACTGTGATTAATTTATAATAGAAAACAGGGCATTCTGAAGCAACCACAGAGCTTCCCTGAAATGTGAACAAGTTGGAACTAACATAAGCTATAGCCATTATTTCAATTCCCATCTGAGGTCCTGCTTTCTTAACTATAAATTATGTACAGCCCCTTTTACATACTCTGTTCTGGACACTAGTGCTCAGCGTAGCTTGTGCATATCTTTGTTCCTTTTTAGATTAGTTTCTCCTCTGCATTATAGCTGCTGCATTAAAATATTTTAAGGTACACGATGATGATCTATAAAATCTTTTTTGTTTGCTTCTGGTACAAGGGAGGCTGCTTAAGCTTTTCTCATTTCTCTGTTCTGCAAAGACAGGTTGAAATATCTTGACTTCAATACAATTTCCCAGAAAGTGTTACCAAATTTTAGTACCTACAATGGAAAAAAAAGCCTCATTTCCATATTCATTGTAGTACAACAATAAAAGCTTTTCTTTCTTTCCCTCCATGTTTTTGCTTCAGACAGATAAAATCAGTGGTGCATTTGTGGTTTTATGTGAATGAAATGTCTTTTCTCAATTACTATTTCAAAACAAGCTTGCTAATTCCATTGTCCTAATATAAAAAATCCATTATTTGTCACCAAAAACCTGGCAATGTCACCTTGTTTTTCATTAAAAAAAAAAAAAAAAAGGAGTATTGACTTTAGAGTTTTATTAGTTTCTAAGAACTAACCATTTTTATATCAATGCTATGGTGTATAATTCATGCACAGTAGAATAGGATGGTAAGCAGTGTTAACACTATGTTGTGCTTGCCAAAATATATTCATAAAATTCACTGGGCGCCAAGATGGTTGAATGATTAGAGCACTGGTCTGGGAAATGAAACACCTGGCTTCCAGTGCCAGGTCTGCCATTCCCTGTCTGATGTTTGCAAAAGAAAATCAATCTCTTTTATTCTTGTCCATGGAGAGAAATATCATTACCTACTTCAGTAAAGTGTTTATATGGTACTTCTCACTCAAAGATTTTTAAGTATTATTAATTTTATTTTCTGACTCGGTGTAGGAAGTCCCAAGGATCCTTAACCAGTAGCATGTGGTGTTTGCAGGCTTTAATTCAAAAGCGTTGTCCGTAATGAGCCTCCCAACTCTGTCTTTAAATGTGATACAGGACTTTCTGGATGTAATGCTATTGTTGCTGTTATTTGGAAGGTCAGACTAAATGACTTGAATATGAAGTTATCTGGGTTTTGTTGTTGTTTTGGGGAGATAGGGGGATGTTGTTTGGTTTGTTGTTGGGGTTTTTTTAGTGTAATATGTAAACTGCCTCAGTTAAATACCACAGTGCTATTTTCATTTTATCTAGCTGAGAGACTTAAGTGAAGGGCAGTTGAGGACTTTTTCATAGATCTCAGTCCATGTAATATTTTTTTTTAATTGTTTGAAAGATAGTAGTGTGATTCTGTCACACTGGGCACGGAAGAATCTCCAGTCCTCTCATGGTCTTTGGGGAGTGTGGAGGAGGAGGATGTAATAGTCTCAAATTGGATGATTCAGACTGGTGGGAGAAACAGCTCCATCCCATGTGTAAGGATTAGAAACCCAAAATGAGCTCGGATAGAAATTTAGCTACAATGCATAGGGCCTGCTGGGATTTCAGAGTGTTGGGACATTCCCATCTGCATACATTCTGCCTGTGGCTGAGGAGTGGGTTGAGCAGACGGAGTGGTTGATTTTCACAGTTTCCACCCTTTTTTTTTTTTTGGCAGTTCAAATCTGTCCATTGATAGTCACATAGCTGAGGATGTAAAGCAAAACCTAATTTTGCCTTGGCTGATTGTGCACCATTTGTATCTCCTGCAGTATATAGCTCTGGGAAATGGGATAACTGGAACTGTTAAGTCAGTAACACTGCAAAAATGTGCATGAGTTGTGCAGAAAGATGTTTATGTTTAAATGTAATGTTCTTGCCTAGAGCCATCTGGTTTATACTGTCCTCAAATTCTTTTCCAGATCTCCGTCTTATTTTCTGATTTTTTTAATGTAACGGAACATTTGCTATTAATTAGAAAAGAAAAGCCCTTAATGTCCTTACGCAAGAAAAGCAGCTAACTTAAATCTCAGGAAACTCAAGTTTATTAATTCAGAACAGGGTGGTCTAATTCACAGCACTATTTACAGACCACGTCCACACAGTCTGCCATCACAACCTTGGGGAAAAGGGGGGGTGTCTTCAGGGGCAGTGTGTGTGAGCCCTGCAGCTGAATGTCTCTGTAGGTGCTTGTGCACAGCCTGATAAGGAAGCCATTAGCTGCTGTTGCTGCATCCTGGTACAAAAAGGAAGAGAAGGCAGAATTGATGATTCCGGAGTGTGGCTGGTGGGCAGCACTGAATTATACAGCCAGCTGCTTCTGCCTGCAAGGAGGGCCATAAAATAGGTGTTACGAGTTTTCTGTCACCATTGGAGAGTTTGGACCACAGTGACTCAGAAAAAGCTCTGCTAGTCACGACGTATGAGCATTCCTGCTCTGTTTTCTAACAGCATTCTGATTGAAATGTGGAAAAGGGGGAAAGGCTGGGAGATGAGGGCTCCTGTGGTGTCCCACGTGTTGCACTCTCGTAGACTTACTCTTTGATCTCATGCTTTTCCCAGGCAGTGGAACTGGCCTCGGTAAGAAGTTTTAACCAGGTTAATACGAATCCAGTTTTGACCCACAGCATCTTGAGGGGATTGTGTAATGTTCTGCTGGTGCAAGGAGGACTGTTTCAGTCTCATAATATGTATATAAGTGGAGATTCAGTGGAGGATTTGAGTGCTTATGAACTGTGCCTGATCAGACCTCAGAGAAGCAGATTATAAATTTCTCTGGTTCTCTGCTGTTGAGACTAGAAAAATGGAAAATCTCAGTAACAGGATTAAAGAGCACTACAAATTACATTTACGGAAATACTCTACTTGAGTTACCTGAGAAGATGAATTTGAGAATATCATATAGTTGGTGGCTACAAGCTGAGGAAACATTTCTTCCCTTCCTACCCCTCACCTCCTTTCCTTCAAGAAATACCTGGATTTAAGTTTGACTGAGTGTAGATATATGGTATTGTAGGAACATGAAGAATTCCACTGAAATTTACATATCCTTGGCAGCTAGGTCACACTGTATGTGCAATTATACTTTTGAGATTACAATTTCTTTGAAGTGGGAAGGGAACAGTAGGACTGAAGCTTGCTTTATCTCCACTATGGAAGTTTGGTGGAATATGTTTTTTATAAACTTTCTGTCTCAATCTAGGCCTTAGAAATAGCTCTTTCAAAGTGTGTCCTAACAGAGGTTGACACCATTTTATTCTAGTAATATACGGTGTGTATCAGATTTTTTTTTGTTTAGAGTGGCACAGACTTCCAAATACACTGTCTGGTTCTGGAACCTTAGAACAAGAGAAGAAAATTACTTTCCCCTTTTTCTGGGTGAAATCCAATCTTATTTTTCCTTCTTTGTTCTAGTGGACATTTGGGTTCCTGCTGATTAGATTGTCTTACAGTGATGTCAGTGCAACTAAGTTGGGAGGAAGGTATGCCATTGTGTGGCTCCAGTAAGAGAAAATTCACAGTGGCATCTGTAGCTCTTCTACCCTTGTAGTTGTTGAGACTGCAAGCGTGGTTTGAAGTACACTCAGTGACTGAAATGGAACTGTGCCTGGAGATCACAAGGTAAGGTTTCTTCCTTCAGAAGGAAACTGTTGGCCTGCTTTTAGTTTGCTCCCCAGTCTTAACCCCCTCAGAAATTTCAACATCTGCATGGCTAGAAGGAAGAGCCCCAAATACAGTCTTAGGATTGCTTAGGGAAATTGGGTAAACAGTTAAGCATACGTTTCAGAATCAGTCATGTGATGCCAAAGAGCATGCTCTGTGAGTCCCAGGTTCTGCAGTGAGATTTCCTCCAATGTGGAAATAGCCTCTGGTGGGATTAGAGGAAGAGTAAAAGCAGCAGTGATGGTGAAAGTCTGTTGCTAGGACAGCGAGCCTTGTACCAAGCACTGAATGAACTCCTGTGATTGTTCCCAGGCGTGTGGGGAGTGTAGGAGGAGTGATATGCACGTCTGGCTGATCAAGGTCCGGATTGCCAGCACTGAAGGGTTGCTGCTTCTACCCTAGGTAGCCACTTGCAGCTTTGGTGCTTGTATTTCAATGACAGCTGTGCAACTTGTTTCAAGATTGGCTATTTTTTAATAATAGTTTTGTGTAAGAATCAGTCTGGGTACTTCTAATGGCAGATTCAACTTCTCAGAATTGGATGAGATGCCTGAGCCCTAGCTGTGTATGAAAGTTAGCCAGCAGTACCTTCTCTTGTAGGTCCTTCGAACAGACAAAATGGTTTTATCTTACTTGAAAATGGACTGAGAAAGATAGGGGGGTGGTGTTGGGAGGAGGAGGAGCAAACCCTTTCTTATTGCAGACTAAGAATATTCTTGTGAAGAATTAATGACAGCCTGCTTAATGTTAGTTTCCTATGATGATCACTTATTTTAAAAAAGCAGACTCTGCAGGGATTCAGCAGTTAGGTGCATTTCAGCCAAGTTAAATCATGAAGCATTCCACAATTTTTGAACATGTTAAAAAAAATTTAAAAAATATCACAGTTTACTTTTTAATGTTGCTGCTCTTTTCCAGCAATAACAGATTTTAGGCTTGGCCCTTGCTGTTTTAAATCTGATCCTTGTCACAGACTCTTTTTAAAAATATCTGTTTATCAACTTTGATTCCTAGAAAGAGGCTTTGGGATTTTATGCTCTCTGGGTCTTAGGTATCTCTGGCAGCTGAGAGTGCTGCTTCTGCTGCATACTCAGCATTGCAGCTGAAATAGGCAAAAATGGTGCCTGCAAGCACAGGCGATATTAATTGCTCCCTGCAATTAGGTAAATAGCTGCATCGGTGCATAACAGCAGGAGGAAGAGGGCAACGAGGGGCTAATTCCATCCTCAGAGGGACCCCAGGGCTGGTTGGAAACAGCTGCTGCACTGCAGGCTCTGGGCTGCGCAGAGCCATGTTGTGCTGAGCCTGGCAGCTTTGGTGAGGAGAGGGAACAGGAGAAGAATGGAGATAACCCACAGTCCAGAAAAGAAAGGACAGAGAAAAGTATTCTAGGCCTGGATCCCCAAGAGAGGAGAAACCGTAACAGACAGGAGGGAAGGAAGGGGGAGCTCAGGCTGGAATTGCAGGCTGGAGGAGAGGGTGCAGCCACCTGTATGCCCTTGGCCTCTCTGTGTGCACATCAAGGCTTACAGTTCAGTCAACATGGTATAGTGAAGTTGTAGCTTGGATATTAAAGCAGCACAGCTGTGTTAGTGGCATGCTTAGCTGAGGTAGCTGGCTCGGTTGGAAAGTGGGGGAATCTTGCTTAGGATGGATGCTGGTTGTATGTGGTAGGGATGCAGCAGAACCACGTGCTTCTGATGGCATTGGTGAAAATGTGAATGAAGATCCATTCACTGATGTCAGCAACACAAGAGTCAAGTTATCCGCAGCTCCGTAGGATATGAATGATTCAGGTAATTGTCATCTCTGGTACATACCATGATGTTGTCACCTGAAACTTGGCTTCTTGCTCTTTTTATACCTGTTCTGTGCATAGGCACGTCTTGTGTTCCTGTTTACATACCAGTAGTTGTTACCAGTGTTCATACACAAAACCTCTCCGCAAGTGCCGTGTCTGCATTTTGAACTGGTGCTTGCATCTGTGGCTGAGGACACTTGTTAAAGCCCCAGAAATGCTTTAGCGTAAGCCAGAACCTACCCTCTTCATTGAGAGGAAACTGCTAATGCCTTTCTCCTAAAGACAAACATTTTTTCCTGCAATTGATACAGTTAGTTGAGGAGGGGCGAGAAACCAGCTTCGAACTTCTCAGCGCAAAGGACCATGGAATATACCCTAGAGATATACTTGAGAACACAAGGATTGCTTATACACAGGCTAGATTGACCCAAATGTTAATATAGCAGAGGGCAATGATGTAATATATGCATAGATTTCAGTTGCTGACAGCAAAAAATGGTTAACCTTGTCAGCTGTGGGGCCGAGCACTGTCCCACAGGGCTGTAATGCGTTGAGCACCAGAACTGTAAAACCAGAGTGCCTCAAAGAAAGGCAAAACAGAGGATCAAAAGTGAAAGAACACCTTCTGTTAAATAGATTAGAGCATGGCAGCCTCAGATGATAAGGGAGAAAAAGGGGTATGTGTTTTGAGAGGATTATAAATTCTTGAGCGATACAAAGATGGTTGAAAGGGACAAAAGTTATCCTCGAGGTGCAGAACATGCAGAGCAATACCAGGGAAGCGTTACAAATGTGTACTCAGTTCTGGGGCTTTTTCTTCAACTTCTGTGGCTCACCACTCAGAGGCAGGATGCTGGACTGTCAGCCCATGGTCTGGCCTGATACAGCACTTCTTAAGTATGCTCTTTGAACCAGGAAACTTGCTTTAAGATGGGAAAAATATGACCCTGTTTTTATTCACTCATGTTTCTTCAGTTAGATTGGAGTGGTTACTGTTTCATTATTAAAATTATGTTAAAGATAATACTTTTTAATATGTCATTATTTTAGAGCCCACAGAAACTATTTTTCAGAATGTAAACTAAAAATAAAATACTATGGTAATTTAACTCTTAACCTGAATTGTGAAGTATCGTGTTGCACAAATGGTGAAGCCATGGAATATGAAAAAGGTGACTTCCACTTTCCTTCTACTAAATTATGTAAGTAAAGTGCCACATGCTATATAAAGATACAAACGAGAATGCTATAAGAGTGAGGAGCATGTTTTATGAAGAATTAACACAAGCAAGCGTTTGGGCCTATGTAATGTGCAGGGGTGAAAAATAAGCCATGTGTTAAATGGATTAATGCTGTGTTGATCCTTTTCTGTCAGGACAATTAACATGAGTAAAATATTTGCCCCACTTTAAACAGATAAGGAGGTACTGTATTGTGTTCCTCTTAAGATTAATGTTCCTATATGGGCAGCAGAGAGCACAAGATTTATTTCCTGAACCTTATGTAGATTTATAGCTGTGCCAGTTACTGCTTGAAAGCTCTTTATGAGACATGTTCACAGTGAGTCTTTTTGTGTGTGTGTTAGTGAAAGTGGTCATAAGAATGATGCAGACATTTTGAAGTGTTAAATGGGACGTGTGACATGTACAATGCCTCTAAATTATAAATTTTGTCTTACCATGACCCCTGATTTTCTTTTGTATATGTGCATATGCAGGATGCATTTGTATGATATAAACATAAAAAATGTATTTTATTAAATGCTTTCGAAGTAACTTCATGTGCTGTCCTGACTTCCTTAGAGAATTAGTAATGTTTTTTGTGTTATTATTTGATGATTTAAAGCAAAGAAAATTACACTCAAGGAGAGAATGACAATCTCATGGGACGTGCACTTTCCATGGAACCATGCTCTGGACTCATAAATATCTATGCGACTCCTGTTTATTTAATAGGATTGCATGGGTGAAATATGGGGTCAAATTTGGCATTCAGAGTCCAAGATAAGGAGTGAACCTGCCTTGGGCTTAGTAGAGACAGGCACATAATGGTGGAAATGCTATGTAAATTAATCTCAGAATGTTAGACCAATTGCCATTTTTAATTTTTGTTGGAAGCTTTCAACTTTGCTAATTATAAGCATCTGTAATTTCATTAAGTGCTATTAAATTTTGAGTGTGTGTATTAACCAGTGAAGATTAATTGTCCAGTAGAAACTCTAAAACATTTAAATCTTAACTTTTATTCTTTTTCAGAGAAATCACAGGGGAAAGGTCATATAAAATGAGTAGTCTTAAATACATAGTCGTCTGTTTAGAAGATGGCTTTTCTGTTTGCAGAAATTTTTGACATTTCAGAAAATTGTTACGCAGTTTTTCCTGACGAACAAGGGAAATTTTGGCATCAATCGAAAAAGAAAATAGAGGCATCCTCACTTGATGAAGCGCTAAAGCTCATCTGTCAAGTCCCTGCATCTGAACTTATTAAAAGGAAGAACAAAAATGAGCTCATTGTGGGAGGAGAGGTTATGAGAAACACATTTAATCTTGTACTAGAATTTACCAGACACCTTTTCCCACCCATGAGCTGTGTAGACGCAGTTGAGGACCGGGCTGAAATTCTAACCATTATATTCATGAATGACACTTAGTTTGATTAGCTTCAGGTTTGTAATTACTGCCTACTTGTACCTTTGAATTACTTTTGATGCTGTCTTTGCAAATTGCTATCACCAGTTGACTCAAATGTTCTAGTATGGTTTTGTCATTCTACAGACACTTGATTCTCTGCAAGTTTTACAGCTACTTGCTTTTGTATTTGGAGAAGCCTGCTAAATAGGTGTCTGAAAAAGTATGAAGCCACTTGAACAAAATGCTATGCATGATGCTACAGAAAAAGATACCGTGTTGGATTATTAGTCCAGTGCACAAGAAAGTAAAATATTTCTCCTGAATGGAATAATATATCCAGGTGTTACTGAAATACTTAAAAACCTAGCTACATAAGTTCCTATTCAGTAAACATACTGAAGTGTGCCAGCTGTGCAGACTTATCTGTGCTAGTGCAATTGATAATAAACATTTACCAGTGTTTATTTTGACCTGTTCAGCTGTTTGTGCACTGGAGGTTCTGTTGCTTAGAATATCAGCCATGTATTGACGCAAAAAAAAAAAAAAAAAAAAAAAAAAAAAGATGATGATCATGATTTCTTTTAAAAAGTCTGGTTCACGAATGGTATATGTTATGTCTGGGCTGTCTGCTTCCTTTAAAAGGTAGATGACATCAGGCAGGCGTTAGAAGCATCATGCAGAAACCTTGCATAAGGTTTTCTGATGGTTAGCACCAGATATGAACATGCAAATAACTGCTATCAATTGGAGGATGACAAGGTGGTGGAGGGTGTTTTCAGTTTCTCAGTCCTCTGATTCACTGCTTTGGCCTTGCAGAAAGAAACTTTGTGGTTTTCACTAATGCAGGTTTTTTTTTATGTGTTTTTCCAGAAAGAGGAAGAGGGTTTAAGTGGAATTCTTCAATGAGAAACTTATTTGAAATGAGTTATGCCATAGAGAGTAAGAACTTATTTGGATAGGACTATGGACTGTTTTTAGAAGGAAGGGAGTTTGTTAGGATAGAACATAGAAATTGTGTTTGAGAGTTTTCTTTATTTAGCATGCTTTCATTAAGAAATGAGGTTAGTTGTTCACCTGAATATAAAAAAAAAATAAATACTTGTTATTGATGTACTAAAATCCAGCTAAGCACATGCTTTTTTTAGCTTTTTCTGTTGTAAACAGACTCCTCTAACAGTATTGTAGTAACTGTCTTTTTGAACCTTTTCTTTGTAACATACTCATTTTTAAAGCTGATTCGTCACAGAGCCTTATCAGGGCTATACTTTGCAACAGTGCTTGTTTTCTATCCAAGTTGTTAAAATTGTACTTTCAGTAATAATGTCCAGAGCAGTGGGACAGCTCAAGAGGAGGTAATGCAGAGTCTCCCACAGTTTGCCGTGCGTTTGCAAAGCTTTCAGTAAAATCAGTCAGCTTCTCCCTGATGTATTGACCAGGTAATAAGGAAGAGCAGGCCATGAAGGATGCAGGACTTGACGAGTCTGGAAATGCCAAAATGCACGGGGTGTTGCTTATGAGTGAAACACTCGAAGGTTAACATTTACAAGGCGTGTGAGTGGAGGGAAGCTGTGGAAGCTTCCTGCAGGAACTGAAGTTGCAGTACCACAGGTAGTTTTCCTGCGTAGGGATTTGTCTTGAGCTTGAAGAAGTTAATTCCCCTTGGGGAGACTGTGCATCCGGTTGTGAACTGGTTGGCTGGTAGAGATTACTATGCAAAAGAGCTGACGTCTGCCTAAACCGGGAAGTCTGACCTGGGGGACTGTGGCTTGTGCTCAGAATTGACCTGCGGTGGGGAGACGCTGACCTGGGAATGTAGCACAGACAAGTCTGAGATTTACAGCCGGGAGTGTAAAGGTGGGTGATACTTGGCAAGCCGTATGTAACTTGAGTGTTGTTTATAGCGTGTTATCTTTCTAAAAACATTTCAAAAAGCACTACTGTCTTGTAAGCCAGGAGGTCACTGGAGAACTCCACTTGTTCTCTGCTTGTTCTCCACCCACCCTGGAGAACAGGTATGGGTGCAGTTACAGGTGCAGGGGTTCCGGGAGAAGTTGCCATCAGAAGCCCTATGGAGAGGGGATGGCTGGTGGCCTGCGGTTAGAGAAGCAGGGAGGGGAACATGAAAGTCTCGGAGATGCAGTGAACCTTGGAAAGCTGAAGTAAGTAAGAACTGAACTGAAAGCATTTTGTTAAGGAAGCACATGCTCATGCAGGGCATTTTGCTGCCACAACTGGGGGCTGGTTGTTTGTTTAGCTGCTTTTAAAAATCATTTTACAGCTGCAGTTTTGAAAGCTACATAGAGGATGTTATAATAAAGCACTTTAGGGCATGAGCAGAAAAGCTGGGAAGATGTTTGCTTTCTATGAATTTCAAACAATTGGACAAATGCATTCTAGGGGGGGTTAGCTGATGGTTGGGGGGAGGAGTTGGGTTTTTGTTGGTTTGTGGGGGAGGGGTTTGTCCTTGCTGACGCATCAGATTTTGGCTAGTATCAGCTTTGTTGCTTAGCATCAGCACAGTCTTATCTTTGGAAATCAGAAATAATTGTCTGGTCAAGAAGTTTTCGAAAGAACACAAGAACCATGGGATGCTTTCTTATATTATTATTTGATTAGCTTAATAAGTAGTGCCTAATTTTTGAGTGACTCTTGCGTGGCAATCTCTGGTTTGAAAGAGAAGAGACTGAAGTTGAAGAAGCAAGTTAAGGTGACACAAAAAAGGGTGGGGCTGTTGGAAAACAAGTGGATGTGGGTAATTTTATAGCCTGTCTGTGACATTGTCGTATCCAGCACTGGAATGTGGGTCCCCTTAATGCTTAATCCCCTTCACAATTGAGTGGGGTGCATTCTTGGGATTAGTGTTCTGCTCCTTTCTTTCCTGAGGGGAGAACGGTATGCCCATCACCTCAGTTGTGGTCCTTTGCAAACTGGAAAGGAACAGAGAAAAGGGTTTTGGGATCCTGAGATTTACAAGGGATAAGGACCTCACTTCATTTTCTCCAGTTGTGTTGGGCAAAAGCAGAGATAGAGGAAAAAAAACAAACAATGTAGGTCTTGTTTCCCCTTTCCATCAATTCAGTGATAAAAACAAAGAGATAATTTGCCTTACTTAAACTATGTTGAGAGTAATTGTAAGGAGAATAGAAATGCTAAATAAGTTCACTGAAATGGGATCAAATTCTGCTTAGTATGAATATATCAAGGCCTCCTTAGCTCATAATGGTGTATTAATATCAATTTTTAATTTTTACTTAAAGAAAGGCAGTAATTGCAGGCAATGTGTAGCGACTGAGTTGAAGACAGTATTTTGCCCCAAGCATGGTGTCCCCACCACCCCATTTCCCTCTCCTGCATTACCATTACTTTGCTCCCTCACTGGGGCTGGAGGTGGCAACAGGTTCCTCCTTCGGGGAGCAAAAGCAGGTCTGAGCCTTCACATGTGGTGCAAAGACCAGGTAAGAGGCTATCTGTGTGCACATGTGGGATGCTGAACAGTTAAAGTTCCTAAGACTAAACTTTGCACAGTGTAGTTGTCTTGCACAGTCTGCAGATTCGGATGTTTGCCTCTTTCAGTTACTTCCAGGTCTCATTTTTAGGCTTTTCCTCACAAATCACCTAAAATTTTCTTTTCCATGAAGGTGTAAACATCTGTTGTAATAGAAGCAGAGCCGTTAGTCTAGCCCTCAGGCACACTCAGAAGTGTAAATTGGCACCACGGTCCATTCATCAAGTGTGAATTGTCACATTAATTTTTCAAAGTAAGATCTTTTTCATGATTGTATCCTTTTTCTTTTAATACTTTCTAAAACTGATCCTGCTCACTGGAGTAGTGTTACATTACCTGTTCTGTGATATTCTTTGAACAATCTTGTAACGTATTTTTGTTATGAAACAATTTGACTAAGGTGGGAGTTTGGTGTTCATTTATTTAAAAAAAATGGTTTGAAATATTCACAAATGCCTGCAAATGTTAATTTCCAATTTAAAAGAAAATATCTCAGTTGAAATTTTTTATAAATAAAACAAACAGATTGAACACATCTTCTGCAGATTTTTCAAATTATAACAAAGTATGTCTTACAAACACTTGGTCTTTGTTTTCCTAGAATTTGGATGGCTCCATCCTGGCTTGTGTTGGCACATTATTTGTTTAGTATTGCACAAGCATATGAAGTAACTGTCTAATGTTTAATATGACAATAATGGCTTCAGCAGTGTAGTCACAAAATGTCCAATTTGTATGTCACTAAAAATTTATGGGCTTTTTATTAGCACAGAACAGTTGTTTCAAACCTGTAGTTTCAGAGTATGTGTGTAGGCATATCCAACAATTCAGTGGTACCACTTTTTTAGTCATTTTGACTTTGCCCTAGGCAATTACTTAAAGGGCTGTTGACTGTGGTATTTCAGGGCTGTGCTCTAGAGATCATATAACTGAAATTGTCTAGGGAATATCAAACTGTCCTGTCACCGATTCTGGGAGATGGTTGTGTGAAAAGTTTTTTCACTCCCATCTTGTCAGTGCATTCACAGAAATGGACTTGGATTACGTTTCTTTCATCACTTGGACGATTAAAATGCACCTTTCATGGAGCACGAAAAGGTGGCTGAAAATTGTGTAGGGCTGAGAAGAAAAATGATTGAAAGCAGCTACGCATTTATATAATGATCACTTTAAGCAAGTGTATTATTTGCAAGTAGTGCTGATCTGTGCTTCTGACAAAATGTGAACTTGACAACGCCTCTGAGTTTTTATGTCCAGCAGATGTCTGTAATGCAAGTTTCATATCTGCAACTTCTCTTCTAGAAAGTTTTTTAAGCTTTGAGTAGATTTTCCTTTGTTTTGATTTTTTTAAGATGTTTCCTGCATGTGTGAACCTGTGCTGTAATTTCTTTCATATTTTTTCTTCTGTGTAAGTTTTTCCTCTTGTACCTTTATTACATGTCTTTAGTATATCTGCCACATGTCAGCATGACAGGGTCTCATTCACCTCAGCAGATAAGTGCCAACCTTATCTGAGCTTTTCCTGTGCTAACCCTGATACTGCTCTCCACTGCCATTAATGAAAGTTCACAATGCACAGCACAATCACAGCCCTAAGATTCCTGAAGTCAAAATCCAGGCAAGGTTTTATTGTTCTGGGTCTTAAAATGTGTTTTTCATTATGAATTGACATTACGAACGTTTTCATTTCCTTGACAGTAATTGTAGGTTTTAGTCATATTTTGCTCTTTCCTTGAAGAAGAATGTCAGAAAATACAATGTATAGGCATTTATTGTTGTTTTTCCTTTTCTGCAGTTTTAGCTGGGATTCTGACTGTATTTCCCCTGCTATCCTCTATACTTCCCATCTCTCATCTTACAAAGCAGCTTCAAATCAACTGTCCCGTGTCATTTGACAGCAAAAATCTCAAACAACCTGGGAGGGGGGCATGGGGTGTGTGGTTCAGAGATGAGGCAGCATTCTGAATATTTGATCAGGGGTTCTTGTGTATACTGCCTGTTATTAAAATAAGGAGTAGCAATACAAAGAAAATGTCCGTGTTGTGGGCTGTTTGCACTAAACCAAGGGAAATGGAAATGGGAAACAAAAGAGAGGAGAGGATATCAGAGCCCAATACTCTCTGACCAGGGTCTTTCAGCTTTTACACACTTGGAGGGTGTCATGTTTAACATCAGATTTACTTATTTGAAGAAGGTTGATGTTTCATCCGATTTCTGATTTAGCAGAGTGATACGAAATGTACAGAAAACATAAAACAAATGTAAGTTGCACATAGCAGAATATAGCAATTGCCATGGGCAGTTCAGTCACGATACCGATGTGATTCCCACTACCAGTCTCTACAAGCATTCACTGTCACAGTGCTGGGTGTCCCCAGTCTCGCTAAGAAAACATCCATGGGTTGAAGCCAGCTCAAGCCCATTGCTCCCTTTGAAATTCTTTTGCTAGTTTTCAGATTTTTATACACTGCC
Source organism: Tringa tobata (assembly GCA_033628505.1). Lineage (NCBI taxonomy): Eukaryota > Metazoa > Chordata > Aves > Charadriiformes > Scolopacidae > Tringa > Tringa tobata. Next base: position 6,366,482 of record JAHREE010000495.1, read on the forward strand.
TTGTGCTGAGCCACATATACACCCCAACCCCTTGTTGGCCTGGCTAACTGAGAGAGACATTCACACTCTTCTAATGAACTCAGGGAGAAACCTTTGCACCACCAGCTGATCTGCTCAGCTGTTGATAGCTGGTTGCCTCAAATGAAGTCCCCCCTCGGGTCCCCTTGGTGTTGAGAAAAAGTCAGTTTCTCTGCAACAGCTGTAGTCAGTAAAACCCCGCGTTCTTCCCAGAGCTTCACAGGCACATTGCCCTTCATGTGGCCCGTCCCCTCTGAGCCTCCTTCCATGGTAGGGATTTACCAGTCAGTTACAGAAGGCACACACAGACCAATTGGTGTTTGATTGCTTTGTACTGGTATGTGGCTTGGTATCTTCTTACCATGATCTTGATGTTTTTATGGCTTCCTTGTTATGTCAGGGGTTACATTCCCAAACCACTGTTCCCAAGCTGATGTGCAGCAGTACTGTAGCCAAGGAAAGCAGGAAACAAGAGGAAGAATCACAGAATTGTCTAGGTTGGAAGGGACCTTTAAGATCTTCTAGTCCAACCGTCAACCTAACTCTGATAAAAAAGTTCTTTAACTTCACAGAGAAGGATATACTTAGGTCCCTTTTGCACTTTCTCTGTTGAAAATAGCAAACATACGCAGTGAGTGCAACAGTTTTTAGCAATATGGTTTAATTAGTCTGGTTCCAGGCTGAGGGAAAGAAAAATGTGGATCAGACTTAGCAATGAGGAACACAATTCACAATGGCAGGGAAAAATGCTGAGTGTAAGAGTAGTTGTACTGCTTTGCACTGCTGTAACCTATAATTTTCTCAACACCCTCCTTCATTGCCCTTTGCATCTTGCTCATGTTTTGTTCATGGCCTTAGGACCCTTCCAGCAATACTGGCATGTCAGTAGTGTCCTTCTTTCTAGGCATTCAGTTCATATTACTATCTCATCTGCTTTTGTATTCTTTCCCCGCCAAATTTATTGAGAAACCTGAATACCATCAAATATAGTGTTTAATTGTACCCACACAGAATATTTCACAAATCCCAGCACTAAGAGCAGCGTTTAAAGCACTCTGCAAAACATAGGTCATTAAATCATGTCTCCAGTATTGTATGAGATGTTTGTAGAAGCAAGAATAATGGGGAAGAGATCACAGCCACAAAGGAGACTGGAAGAGAGGTCAGAAGGTTGCTTTTTCTAAGCCTGTGATATATATATTTTTTTAATTATTACACCTTTCAAAACTTATCTCTAAAGTGGCTTGCATTTTAAAGATAAAATGTTATACACAGTTTGGGTTTTTTTATAATTAATAATTTATAATAATGAATTATAATTATTATATATGTAATATATAAAAACCTGGCAGGATAGTGTTGGATATAAAATGTGATGAATATATGTTTCAGTAAACAACCTGCTGTTGACCTTGCAGAAAAATTCATAGAAGTGGTAGCCTCTAAGTTAAGATAGGTGATACATTTTTTATTAAGGCTACGTATCTAATTTCTTTTCTGAAAGAATTCTCATTTCCTTGGATGATGGTAGAGAAACAGGTTGGTTGGCTTGTCTGATCCCATTTCAATCATTGCTCTCGCCTGTGTTGACCTTGCCTGTCCTGTTGGACGGTTTGGGTGCATCAGCATCACATAGTGGGTTTTTTCCTGGTGGAATTCAATACTAGTTGTATTGGATCAGTATGAAGTTTATGAACAGTGTCAATGAACTGATTTCTCCATATGAAGTAGTTCTCTCTGGGAGCTCTTCCTTAAAAGTTCAGACCAATGTATTGTACAAACAGAAATCTTTCTGGTGTCTGTGTTAATTTTTACAAACTATTGAGTTTTTGATCTGTTTCATAATCTTGTGTCATTAAGAGGCAGTCCACCTTGAACGATAAATGTCTGTTATGAATGGTAGGGATAGTAACTCTGCCTTGTCTATCACTGTTTGCTGAGGGAAGAAAAAAAGCAGTATGCTATATGGATACCTCCATTTTCCTCTCTCAATTGTCATATCCCATAGTGATTCAATGCTGCAGAGTTACAGTTGTGACTGACCTGCTGCCTTCCAGTTAAGATTTTTAAATGGAATCTTTGCACTTTAATAGTTTGGGTTATTAAATTTGAAGTGTAAATGTGAGAGGTTTTTTTTTTTTTCCCAGAATGACTACAGTTGACTGTAGCTCTTTGCTCAGATGTTTCCTTGTTTGTGTTACAGGAACACCCAAAGATCCCTGTTCCAGTTCCCACCCTGCTGTTTGCTATACAAAACACACTGGGAAGCAGGGTCTGTGGCAATGCTCTGGCCTTAGGGGAGGATGCAGCAATACTGTGTAACACCTTTTTTAAGGAACTGGGTCGAGGAGCTTGGCTCTGCCAAGAATACACAGCTACTCTAGCAGTGCTAACCTGACTGAGTATTGCAGTAGAAGCTGGAGGCACCACTTGCATATGACTCACTGCTGCGTGCGCTGGGTACATACGTGAAACTGAAGAGTATCCCAAGCATCCCTCCTCTGTGTACGATAACTTCCTGCTGTCTGGTCTGCCCTTTCAGTAGCTTCCTATTTTCCTTATCATTTTACTAGTACTTGGAAACTTGACTGGTCCAATTTATTGAAGAAAAGGATAATTTTGGGTAGTAAAAGATGCGACAAATTTTCCTTGTAATAAGAAATTCTTGGGTTACTTGGAGAAGAGAGACCCTATGCTGAATGGGGAGGCTGATGTAACTGGCATAGTGGATACCCTTGTCTGGCAGGAGCTGCCAGGCCAGGCCAGCAGCATTACTATAAAACTAGACACAATTAATGCTGTTTCTTACTCCGTTTGGGGTGTGCTAGGGGATGTGAAGAAGAGCTGAGCTGACTGCATTGTGGGAAGAAGACGAAGGGAAATCCATAGGAAGTCTGCCACGTTGGTTCCACTGTTCGGAGAACAAGTTGTTTTTCACTGAGATTTTTAAATTAACAGTGTCCTTTTATACTACAACACCATGTGTACGGACATTATTGGTGTTGTATTTAATTAAAACCACAGCTGGTGATCACTTAATTATAGTGTACGAAAGGGAATTATACTTACTGGACTATGTAGCATTGCTTTATTCAATTTGGCGAATTGTAACCATTTTTTCATGTATTATTTGAAAGCTGTGGTGAAGGATGTAAGATCTGATGGACAAATTGGTGAGCTTCATTGCAGCACTTCCCCTCTGTTAAGGGAATAAGGTGAAACAGTGGCTTATAAATTCACCGGCTTTCCTGAAGATTAGAAGTCACTTATGAGCAGATTGGTACAATTAGGCTGGTTCTTGTATCTCCATACTGTAAAACCAGTGCATACCTTCCTGTGGTAGGAAGGAGTCCTTCTGTTGAAGACCAAGAGTACTTAAAGATATTCAGGGTGTTTCTGGGTTTATTAATAGACTTCTGCATACTTACTTGAGAAAGCTGTGTAGCATATGCCTGTAGCAGACCTGAATTATGGATTTTTCACTTGAAAAATGAGGCTGCCTCAAGAATCTTAAATGTGCTGCAATGTAAAATTGTGTACGTGTATATTTGTACCAAAATCAGTAACTGTGCATGTGTAAGACATTTTTGTAGCTTACATAATAAAAATGCTTTTGACTGAACTCAGAAATGAGGATGTCCAGAGCTTCTGGCATAAATAGTTACACTGCAATTAAAACTGCAGAATTCACATCTAAAAATCTTTATAAAATTAGGTTTTCTGTCTTGAAGCCAGAGGTGGCCTTTTCTGTAACAATGGAAATACTGTATGTGAAGGAGCCGTTGCCAGATGATCTAGTCTCTCTGCTGACACACATCAGCTTTCACATGTCAGTACGTGAAAACATCTATGGTTTTGCTGGCTTCCAGTATTGTAAAGGTAAAACTGATATCAAAATAGGACTCATTAGCAGATTGACCAGAAACAGAACAAGGAAAGCAACTTATAAGTGACCTGCCCAATGAAATGTCAGAATGAAGGACTGAAACAGGCTGGAGGACTAGAAACAGGGTTTGTGTTTCAGCCTGAATCTTGGCAGCAGAGTGGTGTGTGCTGTGTCACTTGGTCCGGTGTGAAAAGTTGTTGCAGAATGGTTGCAGGATCTGGGCACAGTTCACTGGAAAACTTATGTGAGGCTCAGTTGTCATGAGTTAGCCAGAGACATGGCAAAACATCCTGACAAAGAAGTTCTGCAAGGCTGGCAAGGACGTCCTGTCCTTGAAGATAAGAAATAAATGACTTTGAGGGAAAAACACCTGGTCTGAGAACAAGGAGGAACCCTGTGCCTCAAACTGCAAGTAGGAGGAGTATGATAATGTAATCCTTAGAATTTAGCAAATAAACAAGTAACTAGCAGACACAATTAGCTGTAACGGTATAAAAGTCTGATTGCGCCGTAATAAAGTTGAAGCTTGCTTTACCACTCATATTGAGTCGACCGCTTGCTTCCCTCGCTCGTCGCAAAAAAGTCACTTTTGTTTTCTCACCCAGTATAACTTTGAGTTGTTTCTTTACTGCTACTAAGAAAAACTTCAGTGTTAGCAGCTAGTTTGGTTGTAGTTTTCAATACCGAGTGTTGAATTCTAGCTGATGCCTTCGATATAGTGATGAATGGTATATTTAAGGACAGGAAGAGAAAATGAATGAGTTACAGGTATAGGATTCTTCTAAGAATTGTTCTTGATTTCTAAGTTATATAGCTAACCTAATGTAGATGATGTTAGTTATCCCAGTGCATTATATATTCCCAAATGTAGAACTTGTCTTACATCAAAATGACCTGCTGCAGGAAGAAAAATAGTTCAGGTTCTTCATGTGTCGCTTCAGTAGATCAGAATCATTGAAACTCACTGACGTGGGGCCGAGGAGAACGACTACAGAGCAATAGCTCAAAGTGGAGTAAGCTTTAGTTGCAAAATGAAACCCAATCCTATACATGGAGTTATTCTCTTCACCAGAGTGATAACCCGTGTATGTCTGCAGGCATGAAAATGTGATACACCTTCTTTTAAAATACAAATCTGAGTCAACATTTAATGTAAGGTTTTATAACACAAAACTGAAGCTACTTCCTATTAAACTGATGTTAGAACTAATCTACACATTTGCAGCTGAACTGTGCTTCATTGTGTGTATCCTTATAATGTGTTTTCTGATGAAGGAATGTCTGTGCTGTCTGGAGAGGAGAATTCCATGTAAAAAGTGTTTAGCAGCATGTGGATTTCTTTTAGACTTTTGTCACACTAAAGTTCCTATTACCTACTGCAGAAATCTACAGATACTGTAGCTGCTGTATAATGCTATCTCAATACTATCTCTTCTTTCAAATGCTACTTCTACATGGCTTGCAAGTTAGTTAATTTCTTTCTTTCCTTTTGTCTTCTAGCTTCATTTAGCAGCCCTGGCTTCATTAAAGGGAGACATAGTGGAGCTTAATAAACGTCTACAACAAACAGAAAGGGAGCGTGACCTGTTGGAAAAGAAATTGGCAAAAGCACAGGTGAGCAATAGTTCAAGATTCTGCAGATGGTTGTTGATTTTGTGTTGTCCTTGTTCTTCAAAGAGGAATATGGTATGTGGGGAGAGGATAAAATATCTGAACAATGTCACAAGTGAAAAGAATTTTAAGACTGCAAGAAACATAGTTGCTGTGGGTTTTAAGTTTTATGTGCTGATGGCATTTTTCTAAAAAATAGCAAGAAAGAATTAGATTAGTTTTGTTTTGAAGCCAATAGAAACAGTGACTACTTTGAAATATTTTAGAATATAAAAACTGCAGCAGACTCTTGGTGGATTAGGTAACTGATTGCAGACCTTCCGCTCCTGGGTCAGATTCAAACACGGTAAAAATTAACACTGATCAAAAGCTATTGCCAATTGGCAGTGCTTTGGTGGTATGTGAGAAATGATTTCTGATCTCAGTCTAGCTTCTACTAAGCCAGTTTGTATGTATCTGTTGTGGGAAACACAGTCAGTGGGAAGCCAAGGGATTAAATAAGAATAAAGTCAGAACTCCAATGCTTTCACAGCTCTTTAAAAAAAAAAAATCTTTTCAGATCAAGATAAACGTAGAGAGGCAAATGCAAACAGTGAGAACTGAACTATTGTTCTTAATATTTCTCTCTTCTATAAATTAAACCTCTGCTTTCAAAGATTCTTTCTGATTTCAAAAGTCACTCAGAATTAATGCTGATTTCTACTTGCGTAGAAACGGTCAAAGCATTTAGTCCTGTAAAGTATAGCATCTTATTTATTGCCCAAAGAGGCTGTGAAATCTCCAGCCTTGGAAGTACTCAAGCCACCTGGACCTGGTCTTGTGCAGGTGGCTCTACTCTACATGACCCTCCTTGAGTTGGGTAAGGGGTTGGATGAATGTCCTCCAGAGGTCCCTGTCAACCCCAGCCATTCTGTGATTTTGCAAATTTAGAGCCTTCAGTGCGTTTTGGTAGAGGCTTGTGTGTTACTTAAACTCAAGCCAAATGCAGAAAACGTTTAAGCAGTCTAGATTTTAAGGCTGTTACTTCAGTCCTCCAACAGTATTTTGGCCCTTGTCTGCATTCCCTGATATTTTTTCAGCTACCTTTAAGGTTTTGGGGCTTGTAAGTGATACTCTTATTGCAGACCATCAATGCGACATCCAGAAATAAACAATTCCATGCTTTTATTCCCCTCAATATGTGAGCCAGAGCCACACTGGGAGTTAATATTGTTTATCAGCTATAATCCTGAGACCCGTTTCTAATTTCTACTGCACCCTGAGTTAGAGTCCTCTCTCTGACATATAGTTTGATATGAGGCTGCATTTGACAATCATTAATCAGATGGATCCACTGTATCCAAACGATCCACATCGATCTGCATGACTGCGCTGACTTTGCTGTTATTTATAACTCTGCAACGTCATGTGCTAACCACAGATTTTTATCAGTGTTTTCGTTTTATTTCCAGATCTTTATTTAAAATACATGTATCATCTCTCAGCCAACGAAGACTGCCTTGTAGGTGCTCCCATACAGTAATGAATCCCCACGGATGATGGCTGGGATTAATCCCAATCAACATGCGCTCTGTTAGCACAAGATTATTTGGTGTTTTCTCTGATGGGTTACCAATTATGCATGTGTGTGTAGCACTCAGTTTGTAACGCTGAGGGTTTTTACACGATCTTGGGCTGTGTGCTTGTGAACGCTATTGTAGTGGCCACTGCTACCCAAACTATGAATAACACAAAATCAGAATACCTGGAAGCTAGTGTGCTAGATAGCTTTCAGATTAAAAAAAAATATTCTTTTTAATGAACAATTTCTATAAGTTTTTAATGTTTTAACTCTTTTCAGTTCTTTTTTTTCAAAGCCCTAAAATGGGTAGAAATTTTCTGGGGTGTGTATTAAATAAAATACAATCTGCCTTAAGGAATAAGCCATTAAACAAGCACAACTTATATATTCAATGTGTTTAAGTACTGAGACAGACTCTGGTGGAGCCACTTTATGTTTTCTTCTTTTTCTAACTGCATCACTTCCAAGTAGGTGCTCCACTTAACATAATTTTTGAACTTTTCCTCCCACTCCACAGAGGTTCATCCAAATTCATATCATGTATCATATCATGTAATTTTTTTTCCTCTACAACCTCTGTCTAATGCATTTCTTCCTCACTAATGCAAATCAGAGGTTCAGAAGTTGTAAATTAAATAAGAGGTGTTTGAGGTTCTGCATAACCATATTCAGATGCTAGTGGGTAAATATTAAATCTCTATTCTGCATCTGGACTATACTTGGAAAGACCGCATGTTTCATTTCATCTGGCATGGTAAATCCTCCCTGGAACAAATGGCTCTTAAAACACATTTTTGGTAATACCTTTCCCATCATTTCATGAGGCATGTGAGACCCTTTGGAAGAAAGGATGAGTGATTTGCAGAGTGGAGATGATTCCAGTAATGGATGACAAATGGTGAAGAAAGATAGTTGGATAGCCTGGGCTTGAAATTTTGTAAAAGGATGTAATTGGTTACTAGTTGTATCATGCTCATTTCCAAAACTGCAGTCTGTGGAGACTTGATGTAGCATTTGCCTACACCCTTCTTTTATTTCAGTAAAAAAGCAGATCTCCTTGTCTCTGTGTTTGTATCGGTGTACAATTTGGCAACGGAGTGATCCCTGAATGAAATTGCTGTGAAGTATTGGTCAACCACAACTAATGCTTTCTTCCAGAAATCTTGCTGTGGTTATAAGAAAAGCAGTGCTTTCTACCAGCTCTGTCTGGCAAGGTGTCCTGGCTTTGATAACGATAAATAGTGGACGTCTGAAGGGAGAGCATAAGAAACGCATGTGAAGAGTTGTCCTCCTTCGTAGTCCCCCACCTTTCTGCCAACATCTGTGAGCAGGTGGCTGCATCGCATTTAATGGTCCTCTATGGTCCCCTCCTCTGTGGATTTATCTTTCTAATCCATCTGCATTCTTGGCATTTCCTACATCCTGTGACATTGAGTTCTGCAGTTTTATCACAGAATATGGGATTTAATAACACGACGAATATTTCAGCAAATACTACAGGAATAGACAATTCACTTGCTAGCTTTCTTATCATTTCATCTCCTTTCACAAAGTAGTCCTGCTCTCTCATTCTTTCTGCTTAGTCCTTGTAATTTTGGAATTTTGTAACAACTGTAGACACAGGGTAACAAAGACTGTGCTGCATCATTCTGGATCCTCTGTCACACAACAATGAATCCCATTACTGCAGTGATAATTCTTTACCATCCTCTCAATTATTGAGAATATGGGGGAAGGTAGGGAGGGACAGCAGATCTTCATTATAAGAATGAAACCAATACTCTGTGGGTGTATAGGAACACGTGAACTTCACAGCAAGGCAGTGAAGTTTCTTGTTTAGCAAAGTAACTTGAAATAAAAATACGTGGTATGCAGATGAGCATTGAAATTACTTGTTCTGTTGTGTGATGTCCTTACCTGACATGGATTAGTCCTGTGTACGTGAATTATTCTTCAACACTAACTATATACAGAATATACCACCAATTAATTAATTCTGACCATCTAATCTGACTACCTTCTAATGTCTAGTGCATGTTTTTGTGATGGAGGATTTGGCACAATGGACTTGTGTTTATACTTAAAATTAGATTGCCACTTTAAAATCCGCCACTCCTTTTAAATTAAAATGCTGTATTAGCTGAGCAAAGATTTTTAGCTCCCGTGAGCCTGCTAGACAGGTTTATCACTGTGTCTGGTTCAGGTGATGACTTGTATTCTTGGTGAGCAATGCCATGGACAGTGTTTGTCTCTGCAGGGCCCGAGGCACGGGGGGATCTCTTACAGGCACCGCTGCTGGTGCTTCTTCTTTTACCCTCTGACTGAACACTGCCAATTTAACATAAAGTTTTGCACTGGTAGTGTTTCTTGTGCTAGGAATTTGTGTACGTCAATAGGCAGCAGAATCGTGTGTTAAGCCAATATCCTTGGGTTAAACTATTTTCTCTTGTCATCCTCCCTCTTAGTTGTCTTGCTCTTGTGGTTGTTTCCCAGCATCAAGAGGTCAGGCAAAGGTGTTTCCAGGCGTAGTGAATTTATACTGTAATTGAAATAACCTTTTGGCCTGTACCAAAAAACCAGCCAAGGATCACGTAAACTGAGAACTCTGCTGGAAACTCCTCTCCTGACCTCAACAATTGCTCATCAACAGGGATTATGCCTCTGTTTGCTTTCTCAGAGAATTAGAGCTCTTACTGGTTTTGATCAGAACTTAAGTATGAGGCCTGAAGAGGGATGAGGAAGAAGGTGTTAAGGTATTTATCTTAGAAAGTTTGTGTGACTGACATATAAATAAGTTGCAAGAGCTGAATGTCTGCTCCTTGGAGAGAAATAGGAACTGTTGGCACATCGTTGCTTTGAGACTCAAAGGACACAGAAACTAAAGAGGATGACGAACAGGTTCAGTATCCCAGAAGAAAACTTCAGCAATGTGTACCAAAATGTGCATTTGTTTCTTTTAAGCTTTGAGATGAATGTGCCATAATAAGGAGCTATTCTGTGTAACCAGAAGAATTTTCCATTGCTGCATTTTGGTTTTCATACTGAACTATGTTTCCATTGTTTGGATGCTTTTGCCTTTTTTAGTTTAGACTTGTCATGGCTGACCAGAGCTTAACGAGACCTAACTCTGTACCCACCTCCAAGGCACAGCAGTCCTTCTTAACATCATGTCCTGTTTTTCAGAGAGGTCTCCTTCCTGCCTTTTCAAGTTACTTTTGCCCAAGATAATCCAAGAGCTCTTGTAAAAAATCAGATGTGTAGCTGTTGTCTTATGCTGCCAGACTGCTGGTTGTTCACAAAGTGTGTCTGTCACTGAATGATGGTTATCCTGAAAAATGGTGACTGAGAAACGGCTGGAGAAAACAGAAAGCAAATCTGGCAATGTGGCAGAGATCCATTAGCAAGAGCCCATGTATCTTCAGTCAAGATAAACAAATTCTGCTTTTCAGTGTACAGCTTAGAAAGACAAAAACTGTTGTGATAGGGTTTTTATTTATTGGCTGAAAATAATTATTACACACTCTTTCTGAAACATCCTTTTGGTTTAAAAGGAAGAAAAAAGCCAACCCAGTGTACATAATTTATTGATCTGGATAATGCTTAGCTAGCGTTTGTGGGTATCAATGTGTGTCAGAGGACATTTAGATTTAGAGGGCAGAACAAGCAACTTAAATCTGTACTTAAATCTGTTCTGAAGCTTTTGTTAAACATTTTTCTCTATGTTGTTTCTGTACTTTGAAAGGCATGGCAGTTCTTCAGCCAGATACAATGTTAAGATACAGCATCGTGAGAAATAAGTTGTGGAATGATCCTACAGTAAAGAGTCATTATAATATGAGTGTATAACCGTGTCGGTTGCCAACATGAAGTTTTTACAGCCAGGTGAACTTTATCAGTGACCCTTTGCTCTCTTCAGTGTGAAGGTATGGTCTGTTTGTCTCAGTTTAGGTGAAGGTGCTTTTGATTCCAGCTGAAGTAAGAAACTATTTTGTAGTTGCCTGAGGAAGGGTGCTCTGATGTCTGGTCTACCTTTCAATGTGCATATTCCTGGAACTTAAAAATATTGAAATACATTTTATTTAAAATTTAAAAGAAAAATGTTACTGAAGCTCAACCTAAAGTTTAGTTTTTAAGCAGCCTTTTATGTAGATGATGTTCACAAGCTATGAATGTGAGTGGCCAAAAAATATGAGGGCAAACTATGAAAATCCTGGCACAGCTGCCAGTTTGGGTATAATATTTGTATTTATGATACAAAGGATTGAGGGAGTTACCTCTGTATAGACTGTTTACTTGATCTGAAAAAATACATTTTAATGCAACAATGGTGGAGAACATCATACATTACTGTAAATTGTAGCCTTTGGAAATGCTACTAGGGTCTTACATTGCAGGTCTTCAATTAACAAGTGTGGGTTTTATACTGTCAGTTGGCTCATGAGTTTTCTTTTACTGACAGCATAGTACATACCGTTCTGTGGTTGCAAGGAGGCTTGACTGTTTCCTGAGAAGGGGTCAGAGGCAAAAAGTTACAAGTCTTGCTCTTTTCAGCCACTACCAAGCATAATCAGCATGCAGTGTTAGATTGTAATTGCAGTAGATTGTAATTGCTTGCTGTAATTGAAGTAGAGTGCTTGCTGGCATGAAGAGTGAGCCAGAGAGGCTGGATTTAAAATTCTGTTGGAAAGAAAAAGAAGGATTTCATGATACATATAAAAAAACCAAGCAACCAGGTAGCCTTTTAATTGTTCAAATAATAAGGATTTTATTGTAGAGGATTAAAATATTAGAAAATAAGCTATGATACCTTCAAAGGCTGATAAAAACAAATACTCATACTAGAGAAGAAGTCATAACCTCAAAGTCTTGTTACTTTTCTTTATAATAGTGTGGTTTCTGCCTTAGGACTATTTCTAATTCAGACCACGTTGGGAAGATCCTTGGAGATTCATGAGGTATCATGAGTCTCATGGATTCAAAGATGAGATACGTATAGCTATTTTGAGTTGCAAATGGTGTTTTTTGTTCAAGCAGGAAGGGCGACTTCCACATATTAGAAAAAAATAATAGTAAAACTACACTGCATAGGCTTGCAGTTCTAAGATCTTGTAATTACATACCTTTGTGTCAATATTTTGCATCTGTCTTTTCTCTTGCTAAGACAGTGGTGGTTTGATTGAAAAAAAAAAAAAAAACCCAAACAAAAAGCAACCATGAATGGTAGGCACTTTTGCACTTTGGCTCTCTGTGCAGTTATTCATAAGACCCTTTTCTGTTCCTACTTTCTCTGCTTTAGTGCGAACAGTCCCACCTAATGAGAGAGCATGAAGACGTGCAGGAGCGAACAACGCTACGCTATGAGGAACGAATCACAGAGCTGCACAGCATCATTGCTGAGTTAAATAAGAAAATTGATCGGCTACAGGGAACAACAATAAGGTACAGCAACTTCCTGGAAATTCTGGGCTGATGCAAAAATGGTGCAAAATATGGTGTGAATTATACTTTAGATATAATTTGATTATGACTTTGAGGTAATTAGGCTTACTGTGATTGGTACTGAGTAGCTGCCCGTAATTAAGGTATGTGTTCTGGAGAGTATCATCCTGAGGCTCAAAAGTGCTACATTCTCTATGGCAAAATTACACTTTGCAAAGCCTAATGAGCACTGCAAAGAACTGCACTGTGCCATCTAAATATTCCTTTAGTGTTGTCACAACTACTCACTTAACCTTTCATGAAAAGATTTATGTGCCAAAAGGAAAAGGGTTGGTGTACCACAAATAAGAGAAAGTATCATCATGCATATATAAGCAGTGATAGAATCACATTATGTTAATGTTATTTAAGAAGATAAACAGTGCCAGCTCTGAGATGATCATAACTAGCAATGATCATGGTGAGATTTTGCAGGTAAGTATTTTCTAAACTGTTAGCACTTCTCTGAAAAAAATCCCTGTGACTTCCTTGTTCATTCGTGCTTGATACCCCTGCAGACAAACTTCCCATTTGTCTTTGTTTCAAGTCACCTTTCTTTTCAGCATGACACTGACTGCCCATCCTGCCCTTCTGTCTGGTAAAGCTCCACCAGTTGTAAAGACTGGTTGAAAAGCAAAATCTGAGAAGCATGAGAGCTGCATTTATTTATTTGTTTGTTTGTTCATTTATTGGCAGAAGAACTCTAAGACGTTGAAGAAAAATATTATGTAGAATCTATAGAAGTTGCTTGTTTGGAGTGCCTGTGGCAGTGCCAGTCGGTGTTCATTTACACAATAGTGGAGTCTGGTGGACACTGTGAATGTTTAACCACATCCATAAAGAGGTCAGCTGTGACAAGCACAGGAAGAAGAGGCATGAGCTTGAGCTTGATGGGAAGTGCCTACTGCTTCTCATGAGAAGTGCAGTTTTGCTGCCCCTTTGGGGAGTGTAGGCTTTTGAAGCCATCAGAACAATAGTGCTGCAACAGATGCCACACCAATGTCAGGTCCAACCTGTTTGGTGTTACTGTATGAGAGCTTGATTTGATCAGACAGATAGGATGCCTCCTCTGTTTTTACTTGCTCTGGTTTTATTAGTAAGAACAAAAATAACATTATAAAAAGTTAGTGGATTTTTTTATTTCCTCTGATGATCGGAATAGCTCATTAGCTTTAGCAGGCGGATAATTTGGTGTCTGGGGAGCAGAGGAGTAATATTACCTCCTAAAAATGGCAAGCCGAGGTGGAAGTGGGGGGGATTCCATAGGGTTCATAAAGACAATTGAAAGGCGGAAAACTGATCCTTCCTGCTGTGACTTTCTGTAAATGTGCTCTGGGGTCACCTTGCCGTCGCTCCGGAGAAGCTTTTTCCATCCCGCAGGTGTGACTCGCAGCACTCCACCCTTGGAGATGGGGGCTGCCAGCTGGGCACCTGGAACCAGGTGGTCCTGGGAGGCAGCAGGGTTCTGGGGGCACAGCCCTGCTAGAACCGCGGCATTTACACTGGCCCCTCTGAACCAGGGCACAGGAGGGATTTTAGTTTTGATCTGACCCCTTGGTTACCTGCGAGTAATACTGAGTGGAGGCTTTACTTGTGCTACAACAACGTTTAGACTCTCTTTCTGGAAACAGTTTTCTTGAGTTTGCATTAGCTGCGTAACAGATAAATGTTTCCCCCTCCCCACACCATGCTGACGCAGGGATTGCTTAGTATTTTCATGTGTCGTTTTTAGGCTGTAAAAATAAACTAGCGTGTAGCTTGATGTACTGCTGCTTTATGACATTCTTCATGATTCCTTCCAAAATCCAAAAATATTCTAGAAACAATTGGAAGAAACTGGAGTTTCACAGAGGGTATTTGACTATCCTCCATAAGCTGTATTATCTTTAAATTTGTAGCTTTATGTTTCAATGTGAGTAGTACTGGCAGGAAGTAGGGCAGAAAGTAAGCAGAAAGTGTGTTTCAATGTGAATAAGCTATTGCAACAGTTTGAGGAGTGTTGGCAGGCTGTATAAGCTAGTTAATATTCTTCATTCCAAGAATTTTTCCTTCTTTGTTTTTTAGTGGGTCTTTTTTTGTTTTGGGTGCTTTTTGGCTTTGTTTTTGGGTTGGTTTTTGTTTTTTTTTTTGGCCCCTGCAATGTCAGGGGTTTTACACAGCTTGAACTGTAATGACTTTTGCTCGTGTGGTCTAGTAATGCCCGGTCTAGAAGAGAGATTAAGTCACCATCAAAGCCTGTGCCACTTCCCAGGTATATCTGATATGCTGATTTTAGTAATCTTCCAGGAGTATTTTTAGAAGTTTCCAGGATTTTTCTCGGTTTGCTATCAATTTTGGGGATACAACAAGTTCCATGTGTGTGGCCACATGAAGTTAGCTGCTGCTCTTGCGTTATGTTCTTCCAGTGTTCCCTAAGGAAAATGAGGTCACCATGGTTGTGGGAGCAAGCCAACATTCATCTGCAGTTGTCTCATCTCCCTGCTGCTGCTCTGGACAGCCCAGCTGGTTTGAAAGCCCAATCTCAACAACAAAAAAACCCAAACCAACCAACAACAAAAAACAAACAAAAAAAAGCTGAACTACAGCTGTAACTGACTTGATATTAAGGCTAGAAAGAGAGTTACCTCTACTGATACTGTGCAAGTAGATGAGCCTCTTGCTTGCCTGGTTCTTCAGAATTTTCCCACTACCAGCTCAAGAAGGTAGCAGTCTGGGAGCAAAAAAAAACACTAAAGAAGTGGTCCACTAGGTTGAGGATGCTTTTTTTAATTTGAGCATTCTGGAGACATAAACCTTGGCTCTGTTTATCCTTGGAAAATTGTAATTGTGTGACAGTGTCTCACTGTTCTTGTTTACAGTGTCGGAGAGAGTGGGAGGAGGTAGCTAGTATTTTGCTCAAGTCACAGGCTTTTGTCAAACTCTGCAAGACTGTGGAGCAGAAGAGCCTACAGTGACTGTGCAGGGCACATTTTGTCAGCTTCTTTTAGAGTGAGCAGCTTTCACTGTGTGGTCCTAACTTGGGGTTCCTGTTAGCATGTCGAATGGATGCCGGTGGCAGTGTGACCCCTACTTCTGCTGTTTCAATTTGTGGAAGTAAATTTTTTTTGCATTACAAAGGTTCTGTGTCCTTTGACAAGGTGTGTGCTTACTCCCATTTTCTCTCCCAAGTGCGTACAACTTAGAAGACAGCAAAGCCAATCAAATGGATCTTCCCAGTTGTAGTCATTTTGTCAATACTTGGACATAATGGATATGTCTCATAGCTCTGAAGCACAGAAAGGATTTATAAATTACACAGTAATGTACTAAAAGGCAATTATGTCTACTTTAAAGGTGAATATTCCTGACTTAGAAAGTTTTTCTTAGTGCCTTGGATTCTTTCAAACTCAGCTCTTTTCTTCTTAATCATGTCTTTGGCTGGCAAAATCATCTGTAACTCAGTTGTGCAGAAATAACTTCAGCCTATGACTCATAGTCTTTCGTAGATGTCAAACTGAGGTTCAGCAAAAGGAAAAAGGAAGAGATCAAATTGCTTTTAGTTCTAAACCAGTGGCTGTTTGGGTACATCTATGCAACTCTAGAAATAATAAGGAATTATTATTGCCAATACCAAACAGAAATATACTCCGTTGAACATTGGTGTCTGCCAAGGGCTATTTGAAACAGTCGTCAAGAAGCTTGTAACCTGTTGCTGTAAAACCACTTGTTCAGACTTACAGCTTTTAATCTGAAATGTATTCATAAAGTAGGTGGTGTTGGAATTAATGAGGAAGAAGGAGAGGGAGTAGACTACACCACCGCAAGAAATAACACACGGCGCTTATAGTCATATTTACACAAAGATCTGGAGTTCTGATTCTAGCTTCTAAACACGTGCTAGGTGGAAGCTGCTTGGATTCAGTTCAAATGGCAGTGTGGGTGCGATAGTGTTGGCTTCGGCATACAATGCCCAGCCCCACCTGCCTTCAGTGATTGATTCCCGTGTTGTCTCAAGCGTGTCTCTCTTTGTTGACAGGGGAACTGGTTCACAGGGACCTCAAGTGTGTATACGCAGGGAGCAGTGCACATACACCTGTAGTATTTTCTGTCTGACGGTCTTAGAATGCTTTGAAAATACTTGTTCGAGTAAAATGACTGTTGAAAAACTGCTGGCACCCAAATTGCGAAACTCTGCACTGTTTGGAGCCTTGAAGAGCATGTGCACCTTGCCAGCGCCCTGGCAGAACCTGTCAGTGGTGTGAAAGTATGCTGATAGTGCCGTTTTGCTTACTGTTTGATCAAGTTTTTCTGTGTCTGTGCAGCAGCTGTGATCCTTGGTTGTACCCGCACACAAGGAAAGCAATTAGTGCAGATGCACCTGTAAAACACACTTTTTTGCTTGAGCATTGAAATGGTTTAACCCCAGCCAGCAACTAGGACCTCACGGTCATTCACTCACTCCCCCCATCTTCTCCCAGTAGGGTAGGGAGAAGGGTGAGAAAAAGGAAGGGAAAAAGGACCTCATGGGTTGAGATAATGACTGTTTAGTGGAACAGTAATGGATTAGAAAAAAAAATAAATAAGAAGAATGGTAAAAGAATACACTAAATAAAGTGATGCAACACAAGTCAGTGTCACCAGCCAATGATCGGTTGTCCAGCCTGTCCTGAGCAATAATTGCAAATTTCTGCCTCCCAGCCAACCCTCATTTATATACCAAGCATGATGTCTATGGTTTGGAACATTCCTTTGGCCAGCTTGTCCTGTCTATGCTCCCTCTCAGCTTCTCTGGGAAACTGCAAGAGTTCTTGACTTACTACAAGGATTATTTAGCAACAACTAAAATATGTTATCAACAATATTCCCATACTAAACACAAACCACTGCAGCTACTAGAAAGAAAATTAACTCTACCCCAGCAGAAACCAGGGTTGCTCTGTATTTAGAACAGCTTGATCTGATCTTAATTGCCTCCAACTCACCTTCCCATTCCAGCAACTGGGAACCATCAGGGTCCACAGGAGAACAAGTATCTGCTTTTTCCGGCCAGGCCTTAGATCATGGCAGCAACAAGGGTGTTGTAATGCCTCCGCCTTCTGGGGTGTGTGGCAGGAGTTCAGTGGCGAGTCACCATCAGCTGTTGAGCACCTTGCATTTGCAATGCCACTGGAGGATTCCTCTCCTGTTTTGGGGAGAGGGGACTCTCAAACAGTCTTTTCTGTTACTGCCAACTTCAGTTTTAAAGGCAGAATTTGCATTTGTTGTGCATCGCTCCCCTTAAATTCCCCCTTGGTTTTTTCACCCTCAGTCTGCCCCCTCCGAGACTGGTGGTGGAGACAGCAATTGACCTTGCAGTTGCTTTACCAGAAATGGATTTCTGATCCTTCTGGTCAGGTATTGGAAGCATTAGTTCATTCAGAAACTGACTTCTTGCTTGAGCTGTCAGAAAAGTGTGAGTTCTACCATCTAACATACTTTTTCACTGCCCCAAGATACTGAGGGTGCTTAAACTGAAAAGAAATGGCACTAGTGCTAGCTAGATAAAGCTGTGTAGGAATTTAAAGGGAAAATCTGTGCAACAAGAGCCAAAAGAATAATGGTGAGATTATTGTGTGTGGCATTGTTTTATGATCAATACAGCCTCTTGCCCATTTGTAGAGGTAATTCAGGTTTTCAAAATGTAGGACTAATTATTTCATAAATGAAAAAATGAATTACCTTCAGATCAAAAAAATGCAGCTGTTTGAGTGCTTGGTAATTGTTTTTGTCTAAAGCTAATTACTACTGGCTTGTGCTGTGGCCAATAATAAATGAGTTCATGGAACATTAACTCACGCTTATGTGTCTTCATTACACTGTTTTAATTCCTGCTATTCATGATTTAGTTCTCACACTTTCTTAAACTTGTATTGCCTGGTACCTTAAAGACCTTTCTTTGATCTAAAGCTCAGTTTTAACCGTCTGACCTGCATTTTTGTTTAATAATAGTCAACTAAGTGCTTCTGATAAAGTCAGACTTTCTTTGCGCTGAAGCAAATGTTAAGGGGTAGAAGAGTGTAATAGTTCCTGTAGAAACTACCTCTCAGTACCTTGGGAAACCCTGCTTGGCAAGCAAGCTGAAATTCCTTTTTTGAGCTGGCGTGGTTCATAAATTGTCACCTCTGCTGCTTGGAGAGAAGACTTTACTTCTGTCATTGTTCCCTATATGTATAGGCCATCTTCTCTGCTATTTTGCCTAGCAAATCCAGACACACTTCCAGGCTAAACCCTGCAATATTTCTGCAGGAAACACTCAGTACTGTGTAGCATACACACAGCAGGCTTAACATTATAGATGCCCCTCCCAGACGCAGATCCCCAGATAGCTCTTTGCTGTTTCTAATTGTTTCCAAATCCAGACAGTTCCATTCTCACACTTTTCTGCTGAATCTGCAGTAAAATGAATCTCTGCATTTGTTTTGGTGTATAACAAAATGATGGCTGTTCACTTACTCATCAGAGGGGCTCTGCACCTGAATAAACTGGTGTTTTTCTCATGTTTAAAATATATTTTTTAATGTCAAATCAGTCACTGTGGAAGTAAAAAAATAAATTCTGAGTCAAATCGGCAAGTGGATCAAAAGAAAAAATGTTTACAAATGTTCTCAGGCAAAGATATTATTCATTTACTTATCTTCTTTCCCGGTGCTTTGAACTCTTCGTGTAGAGGCAGGAGGGAAAAGCCCTTATTTTTTAAGCTCATTAACTTTAACTGAAGTATTCTGCGTCCTCATTTATTTTAGTAGAACCAGCTTGACAAATAATTTAAAACCTAGGTAATCGAAGCTCTTTATTTTCCACTAACTCCAGAAGTTCAGCACTGTGCTCAGTTATCTGTTCTCTTTCTTTTGAGAAGAGAAAATGAAAAGCCTACCTGTCCCCAAGAGCATTTTGGTACACACATGCAGATACGTGCATGTGCATGCTTGCTTTGCACACAGGCTGATGGCATCCTGGAACTGAGAAAGAGACCAAAATTGGTTATTGATAATCCCCTTTGGGGTCAAAAGCCACTTGTGCTGATTAAGAATTGTCAGTTGGGAAGTTCTTGCAGGGCACTGTATGTTCTTCTTGCACGAATCCTTGCTTGCCCTCCGTTCCATCAGTTGTTCCTTTGTACAGTGGTCTGGATTAGTAATGAATTTAGGAATAAAGAAAGGGAAACCAGGCATAGCACTTGTGTGGATTGCGTCCTGTGGCTCAGCTTACAGGTCTGAAATAAGTGTTGGAGAGATATCTCCTGCGAGATATGGTGATTCCTCAGAGGATTTTATTTCTGCCCTTGCCCTCTCTCCCAGGGAGGAAGATGAGTATTCAGAGCTGCGGTCAGAGCTCAGCCAAAGCCAGCATGAGGTTAACGAAGACTCACGCAGCATGGACCAGAATTCTGTTTCGGTACCAGAGAATCAGTCCACCATGGTCACTGCAGATATGGGTGAGTAATGCTGCTTAGTAGACATGATGCCTTCTCACAGCAGAAAGGCAGCCGAGCCTTTGAAATGCAAATCAAAATGTTTGGTGAGGAAATAAATGAATCTAGTCTATGTTAATTGCAACAGATGCTGAACTTCTCCATTACTATAACCTTATATGTGAAGTAATCTCTATGCCTTGATGTAGAGTAGCTACTGAGACTAAGTGGCATGATTGTTCAGGAGAGCTCATGACTTTTGGGAAAGAAGAGTGGGGAAAAAAGCTAGTCACATACCTTACATGTGCCTGTAAAGTAGTTTAACTCTAGAAAAGAATTGCAGACACAGTAAAAATTACCTTAAAAGTTAAAATGAACTCACCAGGCAGAAAAAAATACTGAATTTACAGGAAAAAAACATACAACTTTGAGGATAATAAAATCAGGATAATAGGCTCTGAATGGCATAAAGAAAAACAAAAATGTAATGGTATAGTATCTGAGCCTGTGGTGTCTTAAAATGTTGTCCTTCAGAAAAGAGAGGTTTTTGAAGAAAGAATAAACACTACAGATAAGTAAAGGGAGTGTCATTTGTCAGATAAGAGGTAACTCATGATTTCAATCGATGTGGTTGTGGTACTTAAGCCTATCAGCTGGTGAGGAAAAAGTGAAGGATTGCAAGGACATTGCTTGGACAATATCAGTCCGAGCTGTTCTGCAGCAGGCACTTCCTGGGTTAGAGTTTGTTTTTTCACTGAGTCACTAATTGTTGCGATATTTGTTTTGTTTTGTTTTGCTTTCTTTTAGATAACTGTAGCGACTTGAATTCGGAGCTGCAAAGAGTGCTGACAGGTCTGGAAAATGTTGTCTGCGGGAGGAAGAAAAGCAGCTGCAGTTTATCAGTAGCAGAAGTGGACAGGCACATCGAACAACTCACTACCGCAAGTGAACATTGTGATTTAGCCATTAAGGTAAGGGTAACCTTGGGCTCTAAATGCAGCGTGTACATTGCCCGAGACACCTGATCACATTCTGTAGCAATAGCTCTTTACTTCCAAAAGTGTCAAAGTACTTCGCAGAGATCAGCGCCAGGTCACAGGGTGTGTTGGGAAAGCAGCAGTACACCTGATTCTCACTGGGTTCTCCAAGGCACAGGGGGGAAGCTGCTAATGGACGTTCAGTCTCAAATCAGAAATGGATTTGTCTTATGCTCATTATGGAGATAAGAAAAATAGGGATGCTTAGCAGTTTAATTTACTTTCTGAAGGTTATCCAGCAAACAAGTTGTTGCTTGCCCAAGGTCACACAGCTAGTCATTGACCAGTAACTGAAAACGCAATATGTAATACTCACTGTAATTTGAAGATAAAATGCCATCAACTGTGTGTAAGTTGTGATTTTGCTGTCTTAAAATATGAAGCTAGTATTTAACATAAAGCGTGTGTGGTATATTAATTCTAATGAGACAAGCCAGACACAGGAAAAAATAATTCAACTGATACTTGTAAGTCATGGTTTTACTGTGAATGTAACAGAACAAGAAGAGGGGTGCCTGACAGCACATATAACGAAAGTACTGCAGTTCAGAACCTGAAAGTAAGGGAACCGTAGAGAATCTCACTAAGTACAGGGAAGGAGCTGAACGAGTTTTTTTGTGTCAGGTGGAAAGGTATCAGTGACTCATTTGTGCAAGAACAAATATATTGACGTTTTGCTCTTAAGTGGAGCAGTCTATGACTGTTCTAGCAGCCTTTTGGCATACTACTGGGAAAGGTCCCTTCTGTCCCTGGTGGTGCCTGAGGAATATAATTGCCTGTAAAGAAATGAATGTTGAGTAGTAGTTTGAAGAACATGGGTATATTTGAGAGAGAGAGAGAAAACCTGACTTCTGGGACTCTTGAGAATGGTCTTAAAGCAGTTTATTTGAGTGTCTCAAAGGATTAGGATCAATACTTTGAATGTTACCCAGTATTATCTGGAGTTTTAGGGTTAAGCGGTCTCAGAAGTCAGTGTTCACCAAGAGAGAGATTGTGGATTCTGGAACACCAGTAGGAAATCGGTCTGTGTGAGATCCACAGGGGTCTCTGAAGTGAGATGAGATGAAAACTTCTGCAGGAGGACGAGTCAACAAAATGTAAAAACGGCTTCCATAAACTTAATTCTCAAGCTTTTTATTTTAACCCCATTATCTACTGTTGATACAAATTGACTGCAGTCAAACTTTTGTAATGATAAGTAACTGTCAGTAGCATCTTCCTGCTCCAAAGTGCAGGCCTTTTATTTTTGTGCAATTTCTATATGCTTAGCCATTTTTGGGGAAAGCTTTTCCCCACTGCCAGTGCTTTAGAGCCTGGGATTGTTCATGTTTGACAAGTGATAGCATGCAAAGGTTATTAACCTTTCAGTAAGATAGGAATCTGTCTGACAAGCTCCAATTATGTGCTCGGGAAGTGTGTCACCAGTGTGTTTAATATAGCAAAACCTACACGTAGAGCCCCTCTCCACAATTCCACTCATGGCTGCAGGTCATTTCTCCTTTCCTTCTTCCTCAGAGAACTGAGAGGGTTTTAAAACATGTGGAATCATGAATGAAAACCTGAAATATTCTGACTGTCTTTGGCTTTGACTGTTGACTTTTTTCTTCACCGGTGGACTAATGCATTCAAGCACTTTGAATCCCTCTGCTTTGATGGTTACATTTCACTGGGTTTCTTTTAATGCTGTTGCTGGTGAATTTTTTTTGCCCCTTTTATACCAGTCGTGTGACCCTAGCTAGCTCAATTGTTTCTGTCCCACAAAGGACAAAAAGACCTTGAAATGAGATTTATCAGATTGTCTGATAAACTGAACAGTTACAAAACTGTCCTTTGTTTAAGAAAATTTCCACGGCTTAGGCTGGTTAGTGCTTTGTGTATTTTGAAGAGTAAATAACTACCGGACACAGATACCTACCACTAAAATGCTATGTATTAAAAAAGCGTGTAAGTATTTCCCAACATGAACTATTTAGAACATGAGAACAGCTGCCCTGGGTCCAATCAATAGCCCGTTTCTCTAGTGGCAGATGCCAATGGAAAAGGTGACATCAAAACGGACATGCATAGTATGTCCTTCCTCTTTCTTCAGAGATGCTTCCAGCAAGGGTTATTAGCTTCTTGAGCCAGAGATGATGTCCCTGTGTTTTAATAATCATGGGTGGAATTTTCTTCCACATTTGTATCTAATATGTTTCTTAACCTATCTAAGTTTTTGGTCTCCATAAAGTCTGGTAGGAATAAATCCTACAGTTAAGTTATACCTTGTGAAAAAGTGTCGGTTTTTGCTTCTTTTAAACCTGATACTTGCTGATTTCATCTGATGTCTCATCTGTAACACAACCCCTCTTCTCGGGAAACTAAGGGAGAGAGTACTGATGGCAGTGTCAGAGACAAGACTGGAATTACCATGATAGGACATCCTGCCCTGTGCTCAGAACATTACATTGTAATTCAATCCTGTAATCCATGAAATAATACCTGGATTTATCTGCTGTACAGCAGCACGCTGGGTTAAACTGCGCTGTAATACTGCTTTGAAGAAAAATGAACAACCCAGCAGTTTACACAGATATATCCATGTACAATATTTATGTTTTATTTACCATGGCAGATGGTAGCATGTTGGTCATCAAACTGGAGAACTGTGGTAATAGTTTAGTCAGCAAAAGGGTGTTGATCAAAATGAAGGAGCGCAGAAGCAAGCAGAAGGCTCCCCCAGCTTTGTTAAGGACGATATGCAGCCCTTGGTACGAGTGTCAGACCCGTGCTGGTGCTGCCACTGCACTGGACTTTGTGTTTGCGTGGGCAGATGGTCGCAATGGAGTCTGGAGAACCAGCAGCAGCTTCTCTGTCTGAAGATACCTCCGTGGTGTTGAGCCGCTGCTGCTGCGTCCTCATGACAGTCCTTCCTCTTTCAATGTTGCTCCAGGCTTATCACCCCCAGCAGTGCTCTGAGGAGGGGAAGAGGCTTGGGAAAGGGAGGGGTTGGACAAGCAGAATAAGGGGAATAAGGGGGGAGGAGGCTGCAGCAGAACTTGGCATTGGAGGGGTGAGGAAACAGCAGGGGAAGTGCGTGAAAGAGGAGTTTTGGGGGAGGAAAGGGAGAGAAGAAGACAGCATCCAAGGCACACGGTTTAAAATAAAGCTGGATCGTCAAGAGAGAATGCTCCTGCCATTACAGAGCTTTTCTTCACATTGTAAGATTAACTGCCTTATGCTTCTTCAAAACTTGAACTCATCACCATGTTGCATTGAAATAACTTACCTTCTCATAGTTTGAGACCTACAGGTCCAAGTGAAGCTAACTTAAGGCTCCTTTCATCTTACAGAGATGTTGCAAGGCATTGCTCTTTTAGAAAAGTAGTTTAGGCTTACTACCAAATACATAGGCAGAATTATAGTGTATATACTTTGTCAATGGAGTTTTATATTTATGACTCTAAACATATTGCAGTTTTAGGGAAGAGAGATGTGAAATAGGATTTTAAAGGATAAACTGAACCTGATTGCAAAAGTTTTGTTCCTGCTTCTTCCACAGAGACATCTTGAACTAGTTGTTCAAAATAGTTTTTTTTTTCCTTTTGTATGTCTTTTTCTCCTCACTGAGGAGTCTTGCTGTAGCCGAGATTTATTCTTTAAGATTAATGTATTGATAACAACAAATAACCAACTTTTCATTATGTCACTGGCAGGTGACATGTTTTATTTGCATATAAAACATCCGTCTGCTTTGGTGCTGGTCAGTATGAAATATTTCAATTAAATGGTCAAACTACCAAACAAAATAAGCAATAATATCTTTTTTATATTACTTACCAAACAAAAGAAGCAAACTAATGGTGGTGTGGGGCTGGGTGTGTACATATAAGTATATATAGCTGCCTGTTGCATGCTTGTGTCCTGTGTACCGTTAGTCTTGTTCACTCATCTTTCTCTGCTTCTGTCTGGTTTCTGATGACTGTGTTTTTGCAGACTGTAGAAGAGATTGAGGGTGTGCTGGGACGTGACCTGTATCCAAATCTGTCTGAAGAGAGATCTCGATGGGAAAAGGAGCTCGCTGGCTTGCGGGAAGAGAATGAGAGCCTCACGGCCATGCTGTGTAGCAAAGAGGAGGAGCTGAACAGGACCAAGGCCACCATGAATGCTATTCGTGAAGAAAGGGACAGGCTGCGCCGAAGGGTAAGGCTGCTGCGTCGATGGTGGCTGCTTCGTCATCCTGGCCTGTATAATTTTGTCACCAGAACAAACTTCTCGTAATCTCGCTTCCTGTACTGGCTAGAAGGCTTTTTGTTTTTAAAGCTGAGCTATTCGAGTTGCAGAACTAGGACAAAACTGAACATAATCGAAAAAGAGTGTGTGATGAACAGCCAAGGTGTGCAACAACCTGATGTCAGAAATCATGTGTTAACAGAGAACCTGATATTCATCTCCAAGGAAGCATATGTAACTTGTCTATAGAGAAAGCAGATGTTCATTTAGTGAATTTTCCTGTGAGGCTTTTTTTTTTTTCCCTGTAAACAACAAATATTTCTTTGTTTTTGATGGTAATTCAATTTGTGATTAGGAGAAGGAAAAAGAGCAGGACTCCTGTCAGTGGGTAATAATTCTCAGACCTGAACAATGAGTAGTCCCAGCCATGTCCTGCCTCCCTGTCTACATTTTATGGTGCTGCAAGGTCAGATAAAGGCCTCATGCTTTGTGTGGTGTCCAAATTAAAAAAAAAAAACAAAAAAAAAAACACAACAAAAATAACCAGCTGGTAATTTGTTCACAAAAAAGACGAAAGGTCCAAGACAACATGACTTCAATCTCTGTTACTTTTAAAATTTGGCAAATTTGTCCCTATTAAATCTGCAGAGTTTCAGCCAGATATGAAATAATTTTGTTTTAAAACAGGCAGGTTCAAGTTTGTGTTCAATTTGAGTGACAATTTAGACCACTGTATCCTGGTAAAATTATTGGAAGTGTTGGTCTTTACCTACTGGCAGCAGATCGACTTTTTATGCAAATACTGTGTTTCTAAAACAACATTGTTCTGTAGTGACTGTATCATTTTAGCATGAAGCTGCGTTGTGTGTGACTTCCAGTCTTCTTGATATTGAGCCACAAATTAGCTTTGCAAATTCCCTAGCCTCTCTTAACACTAAAAAAAGGTGTGTGTGGTGAGGGAAGAATAGTAATCTGCTAGCATATAAAACAAGACCACTTCAACTTCTCCTTGGTAAAATTACATACCATAAGTCATTTTCAGTCCCGAAGGTTTTGGACTGGTTTTATAGTGACACTTCTTTTTAAACAGAGGCAGTACTACACCTTGAGCTACAGAAGTAGCATTTATGCACTTGGTGAATTATAACAGGAGGGCAGAGAGCAGGTAGTGAATAGGGGCATGTGCTTGTGAAACTTCCTTACGTAAATGCAGATATTGACACCACAGATGATACAGGTCAATATTGGGATATCAAACATGAAAAAATTGCGGAATTTTTAAGAAAAAGACTTAAATTTTGAGAAGTATGGAATGCAAGTTAAGGTGCTGAAACAATTGGTACAAAGAATTCATGCTGACAGCCAGGAGCTCCTCAGTTGAAAAAGAGAAAAGGGGAAAGAATTGGTGCTTCTACCCTCAGGGATCAGTGTAACTGACCCGTTGATGCATGGTGGCAAATTCAGTCCCACTACGTACCAGACAAGTTACTTCCAGTAGAAATTGGACACAGTATATCAAGAGTAGTGAGATCTGATCTGCAATGTTATATTTAGTCCTTATCTCTTATACTTGAAAAGGTTCCATTTAAATTGGCAAAAAAGATGTAGAAGATGGTCAGAGAAATGGATAGCTGACTTGGAGAAGTGACTTAAGGAGATTGTCCTGATCAGCTTGGCAAAGCAAAATCCGAATTTGATTTCTCTTACAAGTGCTGGAGAAAGCAAGAGTGGGAGCTGATGTCTTTTCAAACTCAGGGACAAAACTGGAGCAAGAACAGATTAATATAAATCACTCACAGCTCAATTAGGCCAGAAATTAGACTATGAGGTGTCTAACAGAGAAGGGGCTTGTGGTTCTGAAGAAATAGTAAGGAGTAAAGGCAACTGACTGATTACTTTGAAGACAGAGCTTTAAAATAGTAAAGTTATGTTGGTATAATGAGATGTATCACTATGCAGGGCTACCTATTAAAACAAGGATGATCACATTAGGATTGTATCTAGAGGGAGTTAAAAAAGCGTACTTTCAATTGGCCCAGTTAATGCAGCTGCGTTAATTCTAGAGCTAGCCTTATTACCTCTGCACAAAACTGTTAAGTTTTGTCTGGCTGCCAGGAGCAGCAGAGGGTTGGGTTAGACGATGAGGAAAATGCTGTTTAGTTCTGTGAATGTGGATACTGCTTGACGTGGTCACTCTGTTGGAATCATGAACCAGGCGTTTGTGGAACCACACAAGTAGTGGCTCTGTTGTTGAGTATTTCACAATTTCCTTGGTGTGGGCAGGGCCTAGGACTGAAAGGAGAGTGTGCCAATCATGCTGATCTAGCAATTGCTGGCCTCTCTGTTGGAAATGTTGGTGGGGATGTCGCATGTGCTCCTGTTGGCTCTCTGTCATGGAAGCATCTCTGGTGGAAACCAAACTGAGGTCATCAGCTTGCTTTGTGTAAGTGGCTAGAGCAACTGCGGGATGACAGCAGCGGTGGGACGTTACTGACCCAAATTGTGTTCAGACCACTGACCCTGGGCAGGGGAAGCCTCAAAGTGCTGTGTAGAGACTGGGACCTGTCTTTTATATACAGCAAGCCAGTTTAAATGTTCATTCGTCAATTGAGGAAGGTCTTCTTGGACAGACTGGGTAGAGGTCTTGCCCAGTAGCTGAAGGGTTAATGTTGCATTGGCACAAAGCATAGCAAAATCAAGCAGCCTCTCTATTCTCACACAGCTGGCAGGTTGGGCTTTTTTTTTTTTCGGTTGTTTTCATTTAGTTTGCAGCTACACAGGACTTTATTGAAATATGTTTTTTAATATCATCCTGAACTTGCAGAACAACTGGTTTATGGCCCCCACCAGAGAAGTTTGTTCATGGCCTATGACCCTGTCAGCAGCAATATGTAATTCTTGCACTGGAAATGCCATTTGCATTTTTAATGTAACTTTGTGCCCACAGTTGCAACAAAATAAATGTTTTCTTTGACCTATTAAATATTTTCTGTGTGCCACCTGGACTCAGAGTCACTTCAGATTATTTCCCTGGAGACTGAGAAAGGAGATCCAACTAAAATTTAGTTATTGTTCTTCTCAAATTAAATTGGGTGAAGTGAATAAGCTTGAAGTTGACCAGATCAATAGGTCTGTTACTTTAGACCAGTGTCTGTAATCAAGCAGAGTGCTTTCAATACATTTTTCTCAGGCTTGTTGGAGATTTAATGTAATTAGGTATTTATTGTGCTCAGTTAACAGATTGAGCCGCTTTCTAGAACAGTAGCTAAGAAATACCATACGTAGGGAGCTTGTTTCTCACGAGTCATTAGTAAATGAGGTAATCGCTTATTTCTGTAGGGTGCCTACAGTGTAGCAGCTAATTTCATAACACAGAGGTTTGTTTTACCTCTGCATGATGTTGCCATATTAAAAATAAAATCTATTTAAGCTTGGGCCAGCCAATGCCCTAGAAACTGCTTACACATAGCTGACCATACTCCTGAAGTCAGTAACACAGATAAGATGCTGGGAACTTCTGTACCAGTTCATGGGATTAATATTTTTATTACATGAGAATAAGGTTGTAACCAGGTCAACACTATTTACAGCTTCTATATGTAGTAACAGGCTTAAATAGTAGTAAAACAAGTAATATTTGTGTTCTTACACAGAATGTCTTGTATCCACCAGGGGAGCAGGATGTGCAGCACTAATACAGCATATACAATCCATCACAGCTGCAAAGTAAGAGTTGGGTTTTGGGTTTTTTTTTTAATTACTGCCCATAAAGTTGCCAGATGAGCAGTGCCTCAGTAGGGCCCCAGGCAGCCTGTTGGCACCAGGAGCAGTGGGTGTGGGTGGTGCTCGGGCTTCCCTGAGGCACTTCTGAAGAACTAATTCTGCAGCAAAAAGGTGGTTCCAGCTCTGGAAGGCTGTTAAGTCTGTTCTCTGAGCAAGCTGTATGTCAGCTTGTTCAGTTAATCAAATGCTTTTAGCTATGAGGATTATTCTGTGTCTGCTCCAAACTCGATTTACCCAACTGACCAGAACAAAACCAGACTTAATATCTTAGCTGTCTTTGACTTAAGACATTCCTGAAAACATAATGAGCAGAGGAGTAGAAAAGTGCCCTTTGAATGCATGATCCCTCCAGCTGCCAGAGTGCCCCCATTCCAGGAAACTTCTCCCAAAATACCTTCTTCTTGCAAGGCATTGAAACCTACCCAAACCCCAGCAGGAGTCAGGTCCTTGGCCTTGCAGGCATTCTTGAGCCCCCACTGTTCTCAGATGACACAAAACTGGCACAAGCTGCTCGACTGTCCTTGTTTTGGTGTCATTTGTGTTGGGATCAGAAGGTGTAGTTCCAGATTGCTGGAGAACGCTGATTAAGTTATGGGCCTTCAGAGATTATTATCAGCTTGCACAGCTTAAAGTGATCCTTGAACTGTTCTGTCTCCTTGTCTCTTGATGTGCACCAGAAACCTGAGGTAGCAGCCAAAAGCTATTTCCATTCTCCGCCCCCTTCAGTTGCATGGTATTTGCTTATGCAGCAGTATCTCTGCTTAGCTGTTAAGGAACTGGAGCTTTGCCTCTGTTTCCAAGCTTGTATGCAAATGCTCAGTGATTAATCTGAAGTTAAATGGGAAAAAGCCTGAGATAGGCTTACAGCCCTCGCGTATGTCTGTTTCCGCTGTGTGCTCGCCTGGATCAGAACGCTTCAGTTGTGCTCGGAGCTTTTAGGGAATCTACCCTTCACCTCCCATGTCATGTCCTGCCACATCAGTGGTTTTCCTTGCTTTGCATCCTTTATAGAGGTGCAGCACCCATCTCTTTCTGCATGGAGCGCTGCATGAGGGACTTCTGTCCAGAAGGTGCCAAAAGCAGCAGGGCGCTGGCTTGGTAACATATTTTTATCACCAAGTAGCTTCTCCTGCTACTAAAATACCCGCATGTATAAACCCCTCATAGTCTACCTGTTTTCCTGTAACTTTTTGTATTCATGCGTTGTTTCCTTTCTGTGTCCCTCAAGGTAATTGTTCAAAATGCAGATTGATTTTCAGGTCTGCCAGAAGAGTAGGCCTCCAAGTTCTTACATGTTCCTTGAAAGTAGACATCTTCACAGAGGAGAGAGATTCTGTAAATGCCTCCTTTGAACTCATGAATGCAGGTGTAATCTCATTCAGCTCCAGAGACTTTGTGGAGGAGTTTGCCCTTATAAACACCAGGAGAATCTTAACCATACTATGTCAACCACAAGAGACAACCTGTAGGAAATCAGACCTTGTTAGCTCTGGTGCTCACAGTTTAAGAGGGGCTGACAATTATCTGGCTGAAAATAATCACCACTAGGCCTGATTGAAAGGTTAGGGGTGCCTTAGGCTGGGAAGTGCCCTCACCCCTCAGAGCAGCTTGAAGTGTCACACTGGTATTTCATTTTCAATCTTCTCTGCAGATTTGCAATATGCATGAATAAATTAGAAAGTGGGAGAGGTATATTGGCTTCCTGTGGTTTGTAGTACATTTTCCTCCTCTGTGTAACAGGGAAAAAAACCAAAGTGTTATTAAAATTCTGGCGAAAAAATGTTATTACATGAAGGGTTCAAAGATACTGCATGATGAAACAGGTCAATAGTAGGATAGAAAGAAAAGAATCACAGGCATGCTCCTTATATGAAACTAGCCTCGGAACAAAAGCAGCAGGTGTCCTTTGAATGTGGAAATCAGTGACAAAACCAAGCAGTTTGTAGCTGTGGGCTTTTTATTTTGGACATGTTAACAAATCATGTAGTTGTGAGTATGCATGTGTGAAATACAAAGAGTAAAAACATGTTTCTTAGATCCATGATTATAGATAATGAGCATATTCTGCTGAAGTATTTTCTGTAACCCGCTATGCATTTCTGCAAACATGTCCATGGTGCCTGTTAATCACTTATGAAGCCTTTCATAAATCCAGCATTGCTGCAGTGAGGCAGTCCCTTTTCTTTTCTACCCTTTCTGTCTTTTTATTTAGTTCTTAAGATACCCACAAGAAATTATGTTATATTTTTCCCTTTCTCCTACTCCAATTCTCAGCATTCAAAGGAAAAAACTATAAATGCAGCTAAACAATTGGTTAATATTACTAAATGTCAAATATTAAAAAATAAAATTTCCAAATATATACGTTTATATTAATAATTTGAGAATGTCTGCTTGCACCTGACTTATCTTGGTATCTAGGCTATCCATTGCTCTGAAGTCTTAATGGCTCTGTTGCCTTGTGCTCCTCCTGTTTCCAAGGTTCCAGCACTTCTTTACTTCTGTAATTCTCTGGACTTCCTCCAGCTGTTTAGAAGATCTTTGCTCCTTCCTTTTTTAAACTGTGGATTTCACAGATGTTTCCCCAAAATTCTCCTTTTTTCCTCTGTTCTCACCTCCTCTTTTTTTTTTTTCTTCCTGATAATATAATTAGATCTGCCTGTCAGCCATTTTCTATCTCAACTAAGAGTTCTAGGACTTCATGGCAGTTTTTATATCTTTTTGGATGTTTCTATCTTTACACTGGTATGATGCAAGGGGTGAAGAAATCTTTCTCTGAATCCATTTAAATGCTTCGTTATTCCTCTCCAACTCACAAATCCACTTTTCTGTCTTTCAGTGGAACTTTTTTGATTTTGTTTCTTTGCTTGTCTTCACACATCAGATTTTGCCAATTTTGTCATCCATTTCCTGTAAGATCTGCACTTCCTCTCTCTCCCATTTCTAAGTGTTTACTGTGTCTCGTGTGCAGGGCTGCAATTAACCTTCATTCTACTAATAAATATAACCTTCAGAATAATTTATATTGCGTTGGTAATGACACTTAAGACTGGTAGAAGTATTAAGCAGGGGTGGTCAGAGAATTTTTAATCATACTTTTTAAACTAGTCTTTTCATAACTCCTGCAGTCACTGATCCAGAGAAGAAACTGGCTCTTCTGAACTTTTTGTTGATTCCTGTTCATTGGTCTTCCTTTATTTTTCCTGTAAAATTACTACTAGTGTGGAAAAGTACTTTCTGAGGAGGTGTTGCATACTGCTCTATTTACGGTCGAGGTTGTGGTGACCAGAAATAGTTATCTAAGCTGTCTCTGGGCAGTCTGGTGGGTGGGCAACCTGGTCATGAGGTTCTGGCTTGGTGAATGTGTGAATTGTGAGATGGGTGATTTTACAGGTCAGACAAACTTGCCCTGTTATCCTGCTCAGAATTACCATCCAGTCCTCAGCATTGCTAAAGTTAGTGCAGCTATTTATAGCAATTAATTCAGCGTGTAGTTTCTCAAATGAGGGCCTAAGTTGGTAAATACGTCAAGAAGTATGAATAAGCAGACAGTTTCTTTATGTTGCAGTTGCTTCCATGATAACAGTATTTTAGCAGGGACTTGCATAGATTGATAACTGTGCTGTGATCTGAGTGCTCTTTTATAAATGCTTTCCTGAGCAAAGCTTTGCCTTGCTATGATCTTAGCTGTGTTCATTTTCCTCTCTGTTGTTTTACAGATCCTTAAGAATGATTGGCTTTGTAATTGTGGTCAATAGTCGCTGCTCAGTAATAAAACATAGCCTAAAGGAAACCTGTATGATTACAGTTTTATATAACATTGTCCTTACATAAGGTGGTTTTAAACTTTGGAGTCAAAGAATGCTTAGCATTTTCAGCAACTTTAACACTGTGTTTTCTGGTTGCCCTTAAATTTAAAATGTTACTTGCTTTTGGAATTAAATATTCCGAGACTAGCTTCTGAGCATAGGTGAATATTTTAGCAATTTTTATGTCAGACATTGAAGCAGGTATTTCACTTTATAAAGAATACATCCCTAATGGCTTTCCTGTTTGTTTGCTTTTAAACAATGCTGTAACTTTAACTTGAAACAGCTCAGGGTAAAAGAAATAATAATAAATGTGATTTTGATTTAATGAAGTTTTGGGGTTGCTTTTATTTTGCTTTTTTTTTTTTTTTCGGTGTTAATGCCACAGTACAAAATCCTATCTGAACTGGCATTCCACATCTGCAAGCAGAAACAGGCATAGATGGTTTATTTCAGTTTTATGCATATCAGCAGGCTGAAATGATTGGTTTGCATCAGTAGAGCACTTCTGTCCTTAAGGTTTGCATTAGTGCAGCTGTACCCATGTTGAAATTATATATGTCTATATGAACAAATGAGGCCTCAGCTGCAAATATGTAGAAGATACACGCTATGAATGTGCACTTTATACACTCTGCTCAGTTAACTTCATGATGTAATTACAATTAAGATGTATAATTCTGGGGCAAGCACCCATATCCATTTTTCAGCAAGTTAGTTTAAACATTGGGGATTTGATTTGAGGTTTTGTGTACTTTGTCCTTTTTTTAACAGAGAGAGCAATGGAGTTGTTTGGATTCATTTTGTTTAAGGTGTAGCATTCCTCTATGACTGAACAGGGAAGTTAGGAGCATAGTTAGCCTCTATGTGCTCTTATTGTTGCCACCTGCAGCTTTCTGTTAGTAACAAGCAATTGTTCTACTCTGTTATGTAAAACTCACGGGTTTTTTTTTCCTTTTTTGTAATGTCCATGTATCTAAAAATTCTGGGTTTTCTGACAGTAAGTCTTCAGACAACATGACCTTCAGTTTGCATACAACTGAGGGAGAGGCACGGGTACTCTTAAGGGAAGTAGAGGCAGAAGGAAGTAGGGGATCACAGGAGGCATAAGATACTGTTCTGTGTATGTTGTGAAGAGAACTTGCTGACTGCCACTTCTTCAAGCAGAGATTGTTAAAGGTCTGACCATGCACTTGGTGCATCTATAGCTGAAGAAAGCCTAAGCTTTAACACAACTTTAATTTTCATGCTTTTTGACTAAGGGGTTTCAGCTTGCTTAATCAGTTCTTCGTGTAAATCTATTGTAGTTACTATGAAATCCTACCTTGTTTTAGAGAATCAGAGTTGCGTTTCATGCTCCAGGGGATATTGAATGGACTAAACTTTTATTTCACTGGACTTCTGGTAAAATTTCACAAGTCCTGGTTTGCAGATGGACTGTTCCAACAAAATTGGCATAGAAACTTGCATATAAAAGTAAACGCTCTATAACCAGGGAAATTTCCTCTTCAGATGGTTTCCTCCCCCTTCTCTCATCTCATAGTCTGTTTGAGATTCTGTGGGAAAAATGAGCTCTGTCACTGTACCTTGTGGCATAATTGTTGTGTTAAGCAGGCCATTTTTCTTTGTCTGTTAAGAATTATTCCAAGGTAAACACTATAATCTTTAGCTCGGCTATAGTTTGGCTCGTGAAGATTTTTTTTTTTTTCACCGTTTAGTGCTGAAAATCTTTTGACGTCAGTTCTGCTAGTATCTGATTTGTTCTGAGGACCATGCAGTGTTTGCACTGTATGTTTACAGAGAGCTTCTGCAGACTGTTGGCTGGGTACCTTGCTGGTATTTTCTTGTCTGTACATTACTTACTATATGGTAGCTTTACTTAACTTTAGTTATGAAATTATGATTAATGTTTGAATTTCTTTGACCTTTAAATATGACAAAGTCATCCTGTGATATATTTATGTCAAGGGTTCTTTCAACAGTGGCACTTTCCATTAACAGCAGGATCTTTGTTTGATTTGTTTAGGCATCATAATCTCGGGCTGGAGCATTAGCTTCACCCCAGAGAGTAATTTCTGTACATAATAGTACAGCTGCACTGAAAGGGTTATATAAAACAAGCTAAAGGTTTGAGTAATTACTCTACAGTATTACATTTGCATATTTCCACATTCCAAACAGTTTTAAAAACTGACAATAGAACTTTAAAACAACCTCCATTCATCTGCTCCCCACATGAAAACTTCATTGCCACCACAGGACAAAACACAACTTTTATGCTCGAGCCAGAAGCAATCGGGCTTGGCCAGACAATGAGAAAATCTCCAAAGTATTTAAACCATAAAAGTGGAAAAAAAAAACCCCAGAACCTTATGTTTTGTTGTAGGTTCGGGAACTGCAGACACGTTTGCAAAGCGTGCAGGCCACAGGCCCGTCCAGCCCGAGCCGTCTGACTTCTGCCAATCGGCCCGTCAACCCCAGCACGGGAGAGCTGAGCACAAGCAGCAGTAGCAACGACATCCCCATAGCCAAGGTGAGCTGTCGTGTGTTTCAGGAACGCTCCTTGTCACCTTGGGAGCAGCAGGCTTCGTTTTGCCACGGCTGCTGTGCAGATCTTGTGATTAACTGGGAGATACCTAGAATCCCCGGAGGGTTTTCTGGGGTCCGAGGCAGGCCCGTGAACTTGAGCTGCAGAAAGGAATTAAGCAACAATGGTTGTCATTCTCTCAGCTACAACACGGGTGTCAGTTCTGCAGTAGTTTAATCCAGGTTCGCAAGGGTAGCCAATGAACAAATGCATTTTGCCTGATCTTTATGGAGCGTGGATTCCTGTGTAACCTGTGCAGCTTTCTGACTTACAGATTGCTGAAAGAGTGAAGTTGTCAAAGACAAGATCAGAGTCTTCATCCTCTGATAGACCTGTCTTAGGATCAGAAATCAGCAGCATAGGGGTAAGGACTGATAATTATGTGCATGCGTGATACCTTCTGAAGATGTTCCAATAAAAGCAGCATTGTTTTTTTTACTAAATTAATATAGGAGCTACCTGAAAATACTTTAAGAGTTACTTTGAGAAAAATATTTCAATGGAGAATATTTCATCCAGTATTAAGATCTCATTTTTCTTATAGCTGGTAGCTAGAAACCATTTTCTGGACCTCAAGAGGATAGTTTTGTAGTGAATTCCTCCAAAAATACTATTTTTCAAGACTGTTCAGTTGCACTTCACAACTTGCAATTAAGAGAGAACTGGGTTCTGTTTTGTAATGCCAATGTAAACCCGTAACACTGTTGTTACTGTGTGTTAATATTTGTTTCAGTGAAGAATTTAACTCTTGACCTTTTGCTAAGCTTTCAACAAAGTAAATGACTTGCATATTAGGGGTTTTTAAATGTATGATGAAATACTGGGCTTCACCCTTTGGTTAGCAGAATTTTAAATCAAAATAGTTTCGTAAAGTGGAAACTTGTAAATGTTCTATTCAATGTAAAATTCATAGTAAAAGCTGAATAATGAATGCCTTGAAGTGAGTGCGTGCAAGCAAATGCAGCTCTCAATGCAGACTGCCTGTGAGAGGAATCCCACTGGTCATCTATTCACAATGATCTATTAACTGCCCTGTGCAGGTGTCTAGTACTGTGGCTGAACATTTGGCACATTCCCTCCAAGACTGCTCAAACATCCAGGAAATCTTCCAGACTCTTTATTCGCATGGATCTGCTATCTCTGAAAGTAAAATCCGAGAGTTTGAAGTGGAGACAGAGAGATTAAATAGGTAAGGTGAAACGTGAGATATGCTCGGATGTGTTGTCTGCTATTAGCTTTGTCAAAGTTAGTACGTTTTTACCCTTTTCGAACATTTCTTAGTTCACTCCCAGCTCAACTGTGGCAGCTGCAGATAAACATGGAATGTAGGTGATAAAGAGAAGATCGACTCATATGCTAAGGATTCATTAGTATGATGGTTTGGGCATGCATTATTAGGTCAGGATGGCACCTCCTCCTGTGACAGTTTGCGCTGTAGAGTGACCTTCTCTATGGCTGACCAAGCAGGCATGGCATCTTTTTTCATAAGACACATCACTGCTAGAAATAGGGATTCCCGT
This sequence comes from Tringa tobata, assembly GCA_033628505.1. Lineage (NCBI taxonomy): Eukaryota > Metazoa > Chordata > Aves > Charadriiformes > Scolopacidae > Tringa > Tringa tobata. The sequence continues at coordinate 6,403,410 of JAHREE010000495.1, forward strand.
AACTTATTCCCCATCATTCTGGAATGAGCTTGTTTTGTTTTGGCGTGAGGAAACAGAATTATAGCATTGACTATGTCAATGAACATACTTACATACAGTGGTGTGACATACCTGCCAGTAAATAGACTTCTTCCTGCAGAGGAAAGATGGCAGCTTTCTGGATGCAGGTAAAATACTCCTGGTGCTATCTTTCAATAATCTCTATCAGAACCAATGCTTCATGTCCTCTCTAGCGCATAAAATCAAAACTGTGGGCCAAGAATCATGTCTTGGCATGTTTCCTTCCAAGTTCTCTCTTCCCCTTGGCTATCTCAAATTTAGTCTGATCGGTGCAATATCTCTTTTATTTGTAGCTCATGTTTTTATAACGCTGCAAAATGTGATCCTTTTTTCTTTTTTTCTTTTTTTTTTTTATTAAATTTTTTCTCTGCACTGCACAGTTACGCTTCAACAACATGTATCCTTGTAGGAGGTGTCAAAGAAGAGTACAGGAGCTGAAGCATCTGAGTTCTAGCAGTTGGGAAAGTCAGGGCTTTATTCTGATACCTGAACAAATGATTTATTAGCCCTTCTTCTTGTGTTTATTAAGAAGTCAGTGACTTTAGAGTTCGGGATGGCAGTGATTTCTTCATTAGCTACCTGTCCAAAATTTGAAGTTACTTGCTGGTCTCTTTTCAGAGTACATCAAACTCTTCTGACTAGGCATAGCATGCTGATGTATAGTACAGTTATAAGCAATGATACTAATATTCTGAAGCTTCATTTTCAGAATCACAGTTAACCTCAGTGAGAAGAATATTACAGTTAAGTTCTGATATGAGCTTCTGTTTGACTATTGCCAGAAGTTTTGGAGACTTCATTGCCTCATTGAAACTTTGTTAGTATTTCGGATGTTACCTCTCTAATCACAACCGAAATACTACTTCAGTGAAACAGTCATTCTGGATGTTCCAAGGAAAGGGGGCCATTTATGCAGCTGCATGATCCCTACACACCCACACACATTGCACTGATGACTATGCCACTTAAAACAAGAAGCAAATGTGGCAGCAGGAATTGAGGAATGGAGGCAGAAAAATTAAGCAAAAGGTTAATATGAAACTGTCCTATGCAATCTTGTGGCTACAAAATAAGGGTACAGCTTTCTGTACGCTGTTGCATAGGGTTATGATTACATTTTATGGGAAGGGGAAGAGGCTGTCCTAAGAGAAGTTACTATCCTCTTGGCTGTGGATATGGGACACAGAACTAATAGATTTTGCCATCTTCATTAAAAACCTTCTGTAGACCAAATGGTATTTGTTGTTTCAAATTATGGTTGTTCTAGAGTTTTCAGGACAGTGTCTGCAAGCTAAGCTTGAAGGTTGCAAATTACTTCCTTTTCTACAGCCGCATTGAGCACCTGAAATCCCAGAATGACTTGCTGACAATAACACTGGAAGAGTGCAAGAGCAATGCTGAGAGGATGAGCATGCTTGTTGGGAAGTACGAGTCCAACGCCACAGCCCTCAGGCTCGCCCTGCAGTACAGGTATGTACCTAAGCAGAGGGTGTCTCAGCCAGAAAAAGAGGGAGCAGGAGAGAATTAGTAGAAGTCTTTGAGAGTGAAATGGCTGGTGTGCCATAGTAATACTGTTTCTTTTTGTTTCCTCCCTGAAAAAATGCCCCTTCAGTTAAACTACTTGACAAATTACAGAACCAAAGTTATTGATGCAAGTGTGGTTCACCAAAAGTAGTGAACTCAATCTAATAGGAACATGAAGATTTATCTTTTCATTTTTAAATACTGAATTAACTTTTGAATTAGGAATTGTGTGTAGGCTCATACTCTCTCTGCTGTGTCCATTCTTAAGATACGGGTTCTCTGTATTAGGATGGCACCTTTCACAAGACCGATGGACCAAGAGTAGCATTGTTCTCCACATAATTCAGAGTGACTTCGTATTACATCAGTTGGAATTGTGGATGAATTGCTTGGTATTTGGTTACAAGTATCTAAATTTGCTTTAAACTATATGTAAAAAGATGGTGTCGTTTAACTCCTTCAGCTGCAACTAATTAGGAACAGGCAGTTCTGGGCTTCAGGCAAATTGCATGCCTTCTAAAGAATGTATTCTGTTGTCATGGTTTATCCCCAACCAGCAACTAGGACCATGCAGGCATTGTTTTTAGAAGCTGTTTTGTTGTAAGGAGGAGAATCTTACAGCCAGGACAGAGCAACAAGTATTTTTCTTTTCTTCTTACTATACCTCGTATAGCGTAGTTATATAGTAGGATATAGGATACTGTATTTTGTATAATAAGAAGGTCTGAAAAGAGTTTCTCAAAGAGATCATGTCGACCACCCTTGGTATTTTTGACTGTTTCTAACGTGCTTCTGGAGCTCACTTCACATCAGGTCATTCTTTTCTGTTTTGACTTGTTGCATTAGTTGAGGCCAACCTGGGACCATCATAAGGAAGGAGAGACTGTTGAAGGCTTATGATAGAAGCTCTGTGTGTTATGTTGTTTAATATCCCTGCTGCTAGACAAGTAGTTGGGAATCATGCAGTTCATCGGCTACCTCTTTTTCGTTGCTGTTGCAGGTATTCTTCCCCTCTAAATTGCAGATACATTTTGTGTGATTTTTGTTTTCTGTTGTTTGTTTTTTCTTTCAGTGAACAATGTATAGAAGCATATGAGCTGCTGTTGGCATTGGCAGAAAGTGAGCAGAGTCTCATTCTCGGGCAGTTCAGAGCTGCAGGTGTTGGGTCTGTTGGTAAGATGTCAATGAATCACTTTACTTAAATATTTTTTTTTGCATGTCAGTTAGCATTAGAGTTAGTTGTAATGGTGAATCATCTCGTGACCCATCACTTAAGAATTCTCTCCCGTCTTTTCTTGTTTTTAATTAATTATTTTAAACACCCAAAAAACAGGGGAAAAGAAAAAGAGAGACTGGAATTAAATAATAAAATTCACCAGCAATTTAAATTAACCTCTGTACACTATCACAAGGGGATGCCTGTTCTGGCAGTGGTAAGGCTGCTGCAGGCATGCAACTGTACAGAGTGGAATTATTAAACAATACTTATGAGCATATGTGGCTTAGGGCCATACAGCTGTGGTAACTGCAAGTACAGATTTTGTTTAAACCAGCAACATTTACCTCCCTAGGAGCTGAGTATAGTCTATGAAAAACTAGGATTAAGTACAAAGGTAGCATTGAGTAGTTACAAAAAAAAAAACCAACAAAAAGGCTCTAGTTTTTCACCCCACATTTTACCTTTGCTCTGAAATTTTAAAAGGTTCTATCTTGTGTTTTACTGTGTTGTCAGGGATATTAGCCGATATGTTCTGGGTTTTTCTTATTTTGTGGGTAGTTAATCTTGTGGCTAGGTATTGTTTCTTAATATGCTCCTCGCTAAGTAATGGAATGAACCACTCTCACAGTGGTTGAAAATTTGAACCACTATTCAGAAGTGTTTTGGAGGTTGATGTTGCTGCTGGCTCCACTTGTTCCATGTGCTAGGGAGCTTTCCCTGCTGGCAGGGATCAGTGGCCAGCAAAAGTGAATTTAGTCTTGGAGTTTCTATTCGTATAGGTCACAAAAAGAAATCTTAGAAAGGAAAAATACTTCGGGTTTGAGTAGGGTTTCATCTCGCACGCATTTATGAAAGAGTGTAGTTTAGATTTTATATAGGTGTCTGTCTACAGCTCATAATTATGGTATTATCAGTTACAGCCCTGTGATAGAAATAGTGCCAATTTCCCATTACATAGCACAGCTTGGAGGAAGTTGTGTTTGGTTTATGTACCTTTACTTCACCATGAAATTTGATTAAAACACCTAGATAAAATAGCAGATTTTTGGTTTGAAGGTCAGTCAAGTTTTATATCAACATCTGTGAGTGGGAAATTCATGGGACTTGCTTCTGCATCACTTATTGCTGAGCATATCCAGCTGCTCTTAACAGAACATTCTCCGTCCTTTCTCCTGCATTGATGTTATTTCTAGTGCACACACTTCATTTAGCACGTGTGAAGTATGGGTAATTGGTCTTTGACTCAAATAAGGATGAAATGAAAATCTGACATAAAGCAAACTCGGGGTTTTTTAAACCCTCTGACATCTTTGTATGGTATTTGGTAAAGTATGAATAAATTGTAGGTTTGTTCAGACTTTCAGTGCAGCCACTAATGTATCTTTAATGACTTGACTCCAGCTGGACTTAGGACTATGAGAATAGTGATAATGGTGGTTTCTTTCCTGCTTCTACTGAAGGGATGGCTTACCAGCTCCATAAACACTGCATAACCAGTAGAAATTATAGCAAATTAATAAACAACAGGGCTAGTTTTCTTTTGATTTAGTATGCATGGCTGTAAACTCTGAAAGGCTGCTTCTAAGCAGTAAGGCAATGCTTCCAGCTGGAAAAGAAGGTGTTCTAGCAAACCATTAGGCCATATGGTGCTTGTGAGAGAAAAGCACTGGAAATGACCACACTGTGACATAGCACTGGAATGATTGGTGTAAGAGTTGTAATTTAGGCTGAGGCTTTTCCAGTGCATCCTAACTGATTTGAGCATCCTAACCTAATCCTGATGCACAATGTACACCCTTACAAACAGGTGAGTTAAGATAAAACATCACTTAAGACATACCTGGAGCTTGTGCCTGGGAAGGGAAGTGCATTCAGGCCAGTAGCCCAGCTACCACTGGTACTCAGACAGAAGTGAAGTTGGTTTTACATCAGATTGGTAATTTAATGTCATCGTCTTGACATAAACTGAGAGCGCGTAGAAGCATCTCTACGCTTGCCATATTTTCTATTACTCTCCTCAAAGCTCTGAAACAGATTGTTTCCTTGAAAACTAGGGGACCAGACAGGCGATGAAAACATCACCCAGATGCTTAAGAGAGCTCATGACTGCAGGAAGACAGCTGAGAATGCAGCAAAAGCCTTGCTGATGAAACTGGATGGGAGCTGCGGGGGAGCCTATGCAGTCACTGGCTGTAGCGTGCAGCCCTGGGAAAGCCTGTCATCCAACAGCCACACAAGGTAACTGCAACTCCCCTGATCCCCAAGTGCTTGATTTCAGACCAAAAGTTGTGTTCTGTTGTATTTGATGAACTACCTCCATCACCCCAGTCCGCTGGCTTCTTTGCTTTGATTTGTAAGTCACCATCCCTCAGTGATCTAATGGTCTTTAGGTTTTGAGCAGCTCCAGCCAAGAAGGGTTTTGTATAAATTTGTTGCAAATGGCTGACTCTGAACTTTGATCTTCCTCATAAAGGGCAAAACCATCACATTTGTTTTACTTCATTGACTTTCTTGCTGTTTTGTTGGAACTCAAATCATGTACTTCATATCTATTGTATGCAGACAACAGAGACGTACAGAGAACCAGAGATCAGAAGTACACTTCCACTGGCGTTTTGGAGGGCTCAAGAATTTTTTTCCAAATATTGCAAATGTAGCCATTTTGTTTTAAACTATATCCTCTCCCTTCTCATTCCCCTTTGCGCCCCTCCAGATTGTTCCTTCCCATGCTATTCTTTGGTACACAGAGCAGCAAATGGAACATCATGACAGACAGAGTGGATTCTTCCAGGAAAGGCTGGAATATTGCAGTTTTTCTGAAGAACCATAAAATAATTAAACTTAAATGAGCTATTATTGCAGAAGTGTTCCCGTTCAAATACATCTGCTACCAGATTCATTTTGAGTCGTTGCCTGCCTGCAGTGTAATTGTACTCTGTGCAGTGAATATGTGTGCTTGTGTGTGGATACAAATTTGGCAAGCATCCTGGATAAATATAGATTAACGTTTTTCTTTTAAAAAGTTATTTTGGTTTCTCAGATTAGCTCTAAAACTTCATTTTAATTCAGTTTTTGAGCCAGTTCTTTATTCAAAAGCTGTCATTTTTTGACACTTTTAGAAGTTTATTTTAGTACTATATCATTTCCTCTTCTTGTTGATGCCTCCTCCAAAGGATCTTATTTCCTGCCTTGTGATTAGCATGGAATAGCTAAAAAGTGAGCAAAAAGGTAACCTGAGGGAACAGGGTCCAAATGTGAGGCAAATTTTCATGTTTTATTCCGAGAACTTTATGGTGCACTTTCAGTCCAAGAAAGCTGTATCTTTTTTTCAGAAATTAATGTGGCAGCATGTGCGCTAGTAACAAATTGATCATTTGTTGTAGCAAAAGTATTTACTGGTCTTGGAAAGAGCTTCCAAAAAGCTGTTTCAAATACTTCACTCGTCTCAGTCCTCATGCTCTGCACCTGCACGTGAACCTGTGGCAAGTGGCCACGCTCAGCTTAGACTGGGCTTGTTTTCCATCCTGTTATTTGAAGGGGTCGATTTAGGTTGTTCATAACTACTTGTGAGATATCTGGTACGTGGTCAAAGCGTAAGGGACAGTTTCCAGTATTGACAGGGGGGAAATTGGTGGGGGGGCGGTGGGGGATAGTGTTTGTTTCTAGCCTTTCACTGAAAGTGTTTGGTAGGAATATAGTCTTTATAGTCCTTGCTTTGTTGAACATAATTTTTGGTTTTTTGAGGGGAGAGGAGGGGGTGTTTGTGGAGGAAAATCATCCCTTATGCTCATTGCTTACCACAAACTGATGAGCTGACAATATGTGTATGTGTGCACCTAACGGGTTGGCTGAGTAAAGTTTCAGCTGAGTGTGAAACTTTATTTAGTATTTAGTATGGAACAGAGTATTAAAATGGCACAGGATTTCAAATCCCATCAGTATAAACTGTGTCATGAAATGTAAAAATGCAAATGTGTAAGTGCTTATCTGTTTGCAAGAGAAATGTTTTAATTTGAGCCATTGTCATTGTAGGATAATTTTTTCTGGCATGGAGCGAGACTGAATAAGCTAACTATTGTTATCTGCTTTGATATATGCGTAACATGAGAGAGAAAAGCTTCTCGCACTCACCCAAAGGGCACACAGCAAGTCAGGAACTTGTCATATGGGCAGCCTGATCTGATTATACATCATCATACCTCCCCCCTCACCCCATGCCCAACCCAATTTGTCTTTGTCTGAACATACATATCACTGAAAATATTTCTGAAACTTTAGCTTCCCCGTGAAATACAAATCTTCTCTTTTTTCCTTCTGTTGTGTTCAAGTGATATGTGGTATAGGCGTTTCCAGATTTCCCCTTCCTGGGGACCCTGTCTCAAAATAGAGGCATCCCCTCTTCAGCTTACAGGCGTATGACACTGAGCCAGCCCATAGATGGAAAATCTGTGTTGGTTCAAAAGACACACACTTTTTTATATTTATATCAGTAAATGTTCTACCTCAGATTTAAAAAATTGAACATTTTGTCTTTAACTCTACTTTCCCTATCGTTCTGGGTCCTTTTTATTTTCTCTCCAGGACCCTACTCCTGCTTTTTGGAGTTATCCTGCTTATGTTGCCAGCTCTCTCAACCCATTCATGCGTGCTGCCTTGCCACTTGGCTCCCTGCTGCTCTAGACAGACATCCCATTGCCGCAAACCTCCAGCCCTCTGTGATTCTTTGATGTTGATGGTTTCCATTTCCTTTCCTTTCCCATTACAATAGCAAACTAAGCAGAGATAGGAAAGCAGACTGCGGATTTCTAGCTGTTCCTGCAGGCTTCATGTTTTTTATTTGTCTTAAAGAACTTGGCAGTCTATAAAACTGGGGAGCAGAACAAGCCCACATCACTAGTGAGTGCTGTGTGAACCACCATTTGGGGACCACTGCACTGAAATGAAAACATTTGTACATTATGTGGTTCAAACACACTCTGAATCTGCAAGACCAATCTTTTGCCGTAGCTGTTTTAGTGCTGCAGGCTTTTAGTGGCGGATATGTATTGCTACCTTTTCCCTTTGAAACCAACTGAGTAAAGAGGTAGCGGGATGATGAAAACTCTCCTCTGCTGAGACATGTGACAAATGAGTAATTCTCCCTGCTGTTTGAAATCCTGTAGAATATGGACTTATAATGGAATTGTTGACCCATCTTTAGCTTTGGCATTTCAAATGAGATTCTGAATGTCAAATCACTGAACGCATTACTGAGAATAAATGCTTGGTGAGCCACTAGTGACAAGTGGTTAAAGACTGTAAAAGGGAGCAACTGAAATGAAAAGAAATGAAATGCAATGAAAGAGCATCAAAGAGGTTGTTACTGGTGAACTGAATAAAAATAATAGCAAGCACCTCAACTTATTTCTCACAGCAGCACAATAATGTTGCCAATTCATTTTTTTGAAAATAGAAATAGGTCTGCAGTGTAGTTGGAAGTCATAATTATTTTAGTGGACAGAAGCTAACTATAGAGCATACATTGCCAACAAGGTTTGACTGATTGCATCTTAAAAAGAGGGAAACAAAAGAGAAGGGCTCCAGTTGCAACACCGGCTGAAAACGGTGGATGTTATTCCTGCAGAGGTAGTAGGTCTGCCTATACCTCTGGATTCATGGGGGGAAAGATCTGATCTCCTGTAAGCAAAGGGAATTATTTTCAGCATTATGCAGTGTCACAAAATATCTCAACTAAGCCAAATGTAGGACTATATCTCTCATCAGAATCACCTCAGATTTCAAATAAGTAGCTGACAGACAAGATTATCTTGGCTAAGTGTGCAAATAAGTTATTTAGAAATATCACGACAGATATCTTAATGTTATCTGTGTAACACTTCATTGCTGGACTGAGCCAGTCTCAGGAGGAAGCAGGGTAGTTTCACCAAAGGTTCTGATTTTAACCAAATATACTCTTGTTTGTCGTTTGGCTGGTTGGGAATATTTTCCGGTTTCTCAGGAAGTTTCTATCCTTTGGCATTGTGCTATTTTGGATCTCAAGCCACAACGTCCACCTAGAAGGTGGTTAGCCCATGTATACTGAGTATCAAATGCATTCTTTGGAGTGTAAGGCTGCATGCAGACATTATCAAGCAAGTTCTGTGGATTCAGTTCTGACAGCGTTATTTTAGTTCTATCAGCCATTGCTGAACTGCAGATTTTTTTTATTGGCTTGATTTTTAACAGATGAACTGAAGCTCATACCGGGTTTTATGGACACCATTTTGTAGTGTACAGAAGTTACTTGCACAGAGGCACTGTTGGAAGCCTCATTTCTGTCCATCCACCGTATTTTGCACACACACATGTGCATGCAAACACACATGTGCATGCCAGCAGATAAAACTGCACGCTATACTATACCAACCCGCGTATTTTCCACAGGCTGTAGATGAAAATTAATCTGACATCATCCAGGCATGACATCATTGTAAAAGACTTGAGGGATGAAGCGAGTGGGAAGAACATTTCTCTTCGCTCATTCTGAATACAACAGCAGTTAGGATGAGCAGATTGGTGTTGTATTACCTGCAGGTGATGAAATTGTCACCCTTTCTCTAGCCTTACCTACATGCTTGAGAAATGAGAAACTGCACACCTTTTGCAACAGTCTCATGTGGTTTTTGGATGGACGCATTGTTGTACGTGTGCCTTCTGTCGGTTTGTTTTCCTTTGTCCTGATTGCTGTAGGAAGGGAGAGCAGTATCTGGAATTCAGGATCATATGCTCACCAGCTGCGGGCCCTTAAATAGAGCAGCAGTGCACGAGCACGATGGCTGTGGAGAGCTGCATGGTGGGGCTTTGGGGGCACACACCCTGGCAGAGCTGTGCAGTGTGAGTTCTGGTGCACTGCAGTGTTGTTTCCATCCCTCACCACACAGCCTCATTTTTAGAGCAGCCCAAAGTGGCCTTTCTACCCTGGCTTTCTGCAAACCATACTGCTTCCAGTTTTTTTGGGGTGGGAGCTTGCTGCTAAATGTGGGGGTAGAGGGAAGGCTCTTGTGCCTTTGTGTGCTGGCGGAGACAGCTTCCTCGCTAAGCTCCCCTCACCTTCTTAAAAAAAAAAGAAAAAAAGAAAAAAAAAAAAAAACAGGAAAAAAAAAAGGAAGAAGAGCAGCTTGCTAGCAATTCACCAGAGGAGCCAACTCAGCTGCAGACAGACAGGCAGGCAGGCAGGCAGCCAGGACTGAAGTAAAAGCAGCCCGAGTATCACTGGCAACAGCCCAGACTGCCTTCCTCAGTTTGGACTGCTCTCCCCTAAAATATGCGTCCGTAGCCGTGGACCCTTAAGGGCCAAAATCTGTGAGTATCCAGTGAGTACGAGGTCCAACACAACATAACAATTTACTTTCAGCATTTTTTGCTCAGGTTTCATTCCCAGCAGGAGAGCTAGGTTTTCTTTCCTCTGCAAGCGAAAACTGAGATGAGCTCTTTGTGTCCCAAGATTTGAAGCCTATGTAGGCTTTAAAAGCTGTCCTTCCTCCAACAACAGCTGTTTTACATTTAATCCAGAAAAACTGTGCAATTGCTGTCTTTGGGTGCTGAGAAAACTTGCAACATGACTTCAGTACAGAATTAAGTATTTCTCACATTGTCCCCATGATTTTTATATCCCCGTCATTTTTGTATCAATGTTTGCTTCAGGGAGGGTGTCTTTAGACTCAGTAAAGCAAGGTTTATTAAGTGTTTGGAGATTCTCTAATGAAGAACTAAGTATGAACAAAAATTTGTTTCAACCTGAAAGGTTTTCTGTGTGGTGTAGGTAACTGGGTATTTTTAGCTTCACTGTGGATGGAAAGGGATGAAAACAAGACCAATTTACACTTGTGGTAAATATGGCACCTATTATCCCTAAGAAAAGGAAGGAATAATAGGAAATTGACAGAGAACTGTAGCAGAGAAGTGTAATGTGATATTTCATGGGAGGGAAGGATTTTGAGAAATCTTTGTAGACCTGCCAATTCTCCATCCCCTCCAAGGCTGCGCTTGGAATTTGTGGGAAGATTGGCAATTATTTGAGGCACTTAAAAATCAATGGAGCTGTAGCTGAAGTAGAACCAAAAGAAAAGAGAAAAATCAAGCCTATCTTGAGAGGCTTCCCCTTTTTCACATGCATAATATATTTTAGGACATCATCCTGACTCTCACAGCATGTAGCGGGTGGGGCTTTTTTTCTTCCTACAAAAATGTTGAACAGCAGTGCAATTTGATACAGAAAGTGATTTATTCCCCTGCTGATAACTGAGATCATCTAGCATTCCAGACAAGCACAGTTAATGGATGACTTATCCCTCACCCGGCAGCTGATTACAGGACCTCAGGAGACAGCAGGCAGCTCTGAGTGGGGTTATAGAAACAACACAGCATTTTATTTTCTTTTTAGTGTTATTGCAACTATATTCAGCCCTGGAATGCTACGGCTGTGTCAGCCTCGACCCCCTGCAGCACTGGCATGCATGTAGGTGGGTAGGCAGCACTGAGACACCCTAGCTCTAAGACATTAATTCTCTCTTTTTGCTATCTCTGTGTAAACATTTGTGGGGCAGACTAATGGGCAGTCATTTGTTTGATGCCTGCAGATAGGAGAAGTTCCGCCAAGTCTCATGATGACTTTTCATTAAAAATCCTGCTAACTTGTGGGTTGGTTTTAAACCCCTCCAGTCCTGAAGGAATGCCAGTGTTCCGAGGAACGCACCTTAACATGAATTGAAAGATGCTACCTCCTGGCATCTGACTGAGGAGTTTTGCTCAGGTTGATTCCTAGGAGTATCCATTAAAAATATCTGAGATGATAACTGGTATTGCCATCGGCAGAGATAAATGAGGTCTGAGATGATGCTTTTTCTTATCAGATGCTTTTTCACAACACAGATGAAGACTCAGTGGCTGAGCAGCAGAGAGACAGTTGCCCTGCTATGATTTTGCTAAGAAATCTTAAGTAGCATTTTTTTTGTTTCAGGAGACACCGTTCCAGAAAAAATGATTCAGTTACACATCACTAAATATCTGGCTTTGCAGAGAAGTTGTCACATGATTCAATTTTCTCATGCAGCTTAGAGAATTAATTTCTTTTCTGAATTTGTCAAACCCTCTGCATCTTCTGAACATTGTAACGTCCAGTCCACACTACGTGTGTCCTTTCTGTGAACTTTTAAGTAAGACTTAGATGAAGTATTGGGAGAGTGTTTGGTGTAAAAATACAGATTTTGTTCCCAGTGTTTTTTTTAATACCCTTCTTTCTCTTTCCAGTACTACAAGCTCAACTGCAAGCAGCTGTGATACGGAATTTACAAAGGAGGATGAGCAGCGGCTGAAGGATTACATCCAGCAGTTGAAAAACGACAGGGCAGCAGTGAAACTGACAATGCTGGAGCTGGAAAGCATCCACATTGATCCCCTTAGTTATGACGTTAAACCTCGCGGAGACAGCCAGAGGCTAGACCTGGAAAATGCAGTCTTGATGCAGGAACTTATGGCAATGAAGGTATTTTATTTATATCCAACAGGCTAACTGCATTGCTGACAATGCCCCTGTGCTACAAAATACACACAAGGGAGCCTTTGATAGTTATCACTGGGTAACAAAGGGTGACTTTGTTGAAACAAATAATCAGGGCTGAGAATCTAGTAGTCAGAAAGTGACAGAAGGCAGTGAATTAACAGTGATGAGCTATGTGTGTTTTGAATTAGGCGAGGACTTCATCCGTGGCTCTAAACTTGGAATACTCTCCTTGACAAACCAGATGCTCTCTCTAAGAGATACAGCAACTGAGTTGCTTGAGGGTGACCAAAAGCATGATACAGCACTTCCCAAGAGACAGTTCATTACTTTACTTACAAGCTTGCAAATGTGCATCTTGAATATTTGTGAACTGAAGCAGAACTGAAGCATTCACCTCCTCCTAATACTGCTGTGGGAGGAAGAATGGTTTGTCAGAAACTATCATCCCTAATGCTCTCCAGTGGTTGGTCACCAGTCCAGAGCTGTTCTAGGCATCGTGTTGCAATCTCTAACTCAGTTCAGAGCCCAAGCAAAGACTGCAATGCGTAGTGACTTGCAGTAACAGAGGTTTTCGGAGAAAACTCTGGTCCCTCAGGCCTGGTTTATACGTCCAGTTCTAAAGATGTGATCTAGAAAAGCTGTCCTTTTTGACCAGGTATAGGGCTTAGATTATTTTGAATCTGGCTTCTGTATTGACGTTGAGAGAGGTGAACTAAAACACAGGAACATACTAAAGGCAATAAAAGCACATGTCTGCATTTGGAAATTGTCTGGGCTAGGTTCAGTTTGAATAAGTTGAATTTCTGCATGTCAGCAAGTTCTATTTTAGTCAACTAATGGCAGATATGTCAGATGATGGTATCATCCTAATAGTTTTGTAAGCTTCTAAAGCTATAGATTTTTGTTCAGATATGCTACTGCTGGCTAGCTGGTAGCTTAGTAATGATAACTACATTCTTAGTGGTGCTGCCTTTCCATGATGAGAAATACAATTTTGCAATAACACATTCAATGTTTGCTGTTCAGAAAAAAAGATTGCCTGCTACCAGTCAGAAGACTTAAACTTATGTTAGTTTAGTTTGAATATATTGTGGCCAACAGCAATATATTCCCCACAATTAAAGCATGCAAGAGGTGCTGGAAGACATGTGTAGATAATTAGATGTATGTTTCAGATATCACACTTCTTTCTCCTCTTTTGCATCCAGTTCTTCACTGAAATCTCTTGTACGTCATTCTTACCTCTGTCTTTGAATTGATTGATAAAGGAAAACTACAGAGCTGTCCCTTGTGATTAGCACCCTTGTATTTCTGACCTGGCAGGAGCACCAACATTTGCATATCATCATTCTGGCACATTTTTGAGTGCTGGTAATCCCTTTTTTGCTAAATGATCATCTAACATGTTTTTCACATATTGTGTCCACTCATAACTTTCGGCTGGGCCTAGCACATTGGGTTTTCACTGCAGGAATTGTCCCTAGAAGAAATCTTTTTTCTTGGTTGGTTTGTGCAGTGCATACAGGAATGGACACACATTTTACATAGATGGCTGAAGTCACCTTCAGTCCTTTCTAGTACAGAGAAACTGACAGTGCTGTTATTCATTATAATTTGTTGCACTTTGCTGGGATTCACAAGTGCAGGAAATCCCTAGGTTTCTGAAAAGGATATGGTGAAAACTCAGGTTTGCCAAAGCTTGGAATGGATTTGTTGGTAAGTGCTCTCCTGCTACAGAAATTGAGAACTCCTGCCCTCTCTGCATACCACATTACAGAAGACAGCTACACTCTGTGTGCGTTGGTCCCAAGAGAATGTTCTACCTTGTTAGCATCCACGGTTGTTGCTCAAGTCTACATTACACTGTGCTGATATATTCAGCAAGCTGTAACATACCTGAACATAAGGGCAGAACTCATGGATGTCTTGGCTTTCTGAGCGTATTGGATGGACTCATCTGTGCTGTAGAGGACTTCGTCATCTGGCAGCTCTTAATTTGTTCCCTCCCTTCCACATTCTTAGCAATTGTACATTCTACAGCCTGATTGAGCTACTCATGGACTTCCTGCCTTGCTGGGTCTTCCTGCTGCGATCTTCCTGAAACTTGTATCTGTGTTGGAATCTCTGCTGCATCTTTTGGCACTTTTCATTTATGGCTACCAGTGAAAATTGGTGACCACATCAGTCATATTGCTTCTTGCATCTATGTGTTATGCTGATGATGTTCTAAAAATGCCTTTACACCATTAGTTCTGCATTACTGCTGAGAATTATCCATAAAAAGATAGTTTGGGGATGGTTTCTCTCTTGCCCTGTTTACTGTTTTCTACTGATCCAGAGTGTAAGGCGTAGTGGTCTGCCAGTACTGTAAAATCCAATTCTTTGCTTCAAGCAATAGTTAACCATGTTTCCAAATATATTCTCGTCTGCAGTTTGTCATCATTCAGTGGACTTGCTTTGAGGTCAGTTGTTGTCATGCCCCAGTTAGCAAGGAGATTAATTCTGATGGGTGTAAATAATTCTTGGTTTACAGCCTGTCTGCATTTCAAAGGACTTAATCTAGATGAGAAGACTTGGCTTTCTACACTGGTAATTTTTTCTCTTTTGTGTATAGGTAGTGATAATATTGCTCATAATGTGCTTTGAGACTATAGTCTCTTTGCGGAAAATGTTTAGAATCCTGCTGTCCACCTTTGTTGCAGCATTTCATGCTCTTATAGATGTATATACAGTTAACTAGACCATGGCATTTATCTGCTCTGATATTTGTTTTACTTCTGAGGGCCTGGTGTATTCCACCTTGTGTACTGTTGCCCTCCTGGATTCCCTTTTCCTGACTTTTAGAACTTTTTTCCACACAAGAGTCCTTGATGTTTTATTCTTCTGACTGCATCCAACACAAATTTTCATTCTGAGGATCCTGTGGTGTTTCTGATTATATTGGATCAGGAATGTTTAATTTTCATTCAAGTGTCCACTCAAATTCAGAATTACAATATGACTGCGAGTACAAAATACTCCCCAATATTCAATTAACTAGTCCTGAGATGACTGCTAGATTTGGTGCTTGAAGCTTGTGAATTTGCATGGATTGTATAAGTCTTCCGCAATCAACTGGAAGAGTGGCCATGTACTTTCTCATCCTTCAGGGTTTCTTTTTGTAAATGCCACTTGTGCTTTAAGCCCACACTCTGAAGAAGCAGGTATGTTAAACTGCAAAATGTTTCATCAGCACGCTGTAATTAGGAAAAAAGGGGATAGTAAATATACAAAGGTGATGTTGGCATTGAAATGAAATTTAGATGCTATCTTTAGAAAACATATTTTCATGGAAAAAATTACTGCATATGTAAAGACCAATTAACTCTCTAAGTAAACCTGAGCTGCTTAAATTTTCCCACATGAAACTTTACTACTGTCACTCTCCCTCACAGATTGTAGGTGTCCATACCAGAATTCTCAGCTGTAGTTTTAATGTTTAACTTCAGCCCTTCCATTCCTTCCTGTTCCTTCGCTGGGAGCCTCTCTAAGGTACTGGCTGGAAGTTTTTCCAGTTTTCCCCTGCTTTGTCTTTGCTTCTCTACTTCAAAGTCACATTGTCTTGGTATGGGAAAATAACGTATGTGGGGTGCTTTTGGAGCCCATGATAGGTCTTCTGGTATAGGATGCAAACTTGTGGATTCAGATATGATGATCTAAGCTTACTGCCTTCATAAACAAAGGAGTTAACCATTGATCCTCCCATTTCTTTTGAGCTAGGGTATATAGTACAAACAAACATCCAGTCTTTATGGTGAAACTTTTAAGTGATGAGAAAAATCAGTTCCACAGATGCATTGCTGCAGTGGTTAAATTCACCTATTTCTTCTATGAAATAAATGTCCTGTATTTCTAGACTGAAGTTGCCTAACTTCAGCTTCCAACGTGGGAAGATTTGTCATGACTCTCCCACATAGATAGCCCTCTGTGAAGAGTGTCTTCTATTCACCTAAGTGCCAAAATACTCTGCTCAAGTTACTTCTCAGCCTTCATTAAGCAGGCTAAGTAGATTAATGGCTTTAGAAATAGAGGCTTAAGAAGTTAAATGCATACACTTAAGTATACCAGACAGTCCAGTTCAACTCCTGTAACTAAATTTCCCCATCATTATTTACCAGTAGTATTTACATTTTTACTGTTGACAAAGGAAATTAATGGTAAGTTTGCATAACAACTAAATTTCTGTAAACCACATTGAATGAAACTGAATATGCCTCTGACCTTCAGTTCACAAAAAAGTAGATGAATAAATGAATGATTTTAAAGCTCATACAAACCTTTCCAAGCCTGAGGGGTTTTAGGATATGGATTTTATTTTTGCATGGTTGGTGATTCTGAATAAGACAATGATTACCTGTGATTACTGTATGCTGGTTGTAACTGTGCTACACCTGTGTGCACTGCTTGCACTTAATCCAAACAGCAAATTTTTGATAGGAATGTAGATTCTCTTCTATAGAAAAGTTGGTCTAAATATGTCTCAGGATTTGTATTTGTATACTCTTTGATAATAATAGATATAGTATACAAAGAGCATTATTTTTGAAGAGAAGGTAAGATACTTCTGATATTTTTGTGACTAAAATATGTTCTTTTGTTTAAATTAAAAATGAAAAAAGTAGGGATTTGCTCCTAGGCTGGCCACACAACAAGAAACTTCTATCTTTCAGAGATGTTTACACAGTGAACAAGTCTAGATCTGAACTATAATGCAGAAAATGGCTGCATGAACTCAGTATTCATCCATGCAGGGCACAAGCAAGCTCAACAGTGAGAACGTGATTCTGGGTTGGATTTTTTTTTTTTATTGTTTTGATGGTCTTGTTTGTTTGATGGTGTTTTTTTAAGCACATAATGTTACGTGTTATTTTTTAGGACTATCTCTTTAAATGTTTTGTGGGTTCTGGGTTTTCCTGGGTTCAGAAAATAACTAGACGTTTCATGGAAGAAAATTTTCTGAAGTGTTGTTAAACACAAAGAGCCGTCTGGTTCAGCATAACCATTGGCTGCTTTTCTTGGGAGGCTTGGGAGTCAGACGCTCCTGGTATTAGGGCAGTGGTCTCTGAAGGGTAAAGTAGAACCAGAGAAATTTCAGCAGCTGTGGCAACCCTCTCCGATCCCTGATACTCTAGTTTTGGCATCACATTAACTTGTCTGTTGCCTCTGAGTTTATTTCTGAGGCTGATTAAGGAGTGGCACAGCTTGTCATACTCACTTGCCTCAAAATACACTGTTCTTTTGACAAATACACTGTGTGATTATAAAAATCCTTCTGGATGCTGATAGAGTTCTCCATGGAAAGAACACTTAAGTAAGAGGAGTAGATGAAAACCTTGTTTAAACTCATCTTCCTTTAGGTATGTAGTCCCATGAAGCAGCATGCTGACAATGTTTCTTCAACAGGAGGAGATGGCAGAGCTCAAGGCACAGCTTTACCTGCTGGAGAAGGAGAAGAAGGCATTGGAATTGAAACTGAGCACTCGAGAGGCTCAGGAGCAGGCCTACCTTGTCCATATTGAGCACTTGAAGTCTGAAGTGGAAGAGCAAAAAGAGCAGAGAATGAGGTCTCTCAGCTCAACCAGCAGCGGAAGCAAAGACAAATTGGGCAAGGTCAGGAGTCAAAAAGTTTCCAAAATTGGTGTAAACATGATTTATTATATTCCTTCCCTCCTGATAACAGTCTTTAGCATGATAGTCATTCTCCCTTTTTTTGTCTATACGTATGTCTTTTCTCTCTTCTCTGGTTGTAAGGTGGTTCTTTCCAGTCTTATGAGGACTTTGCAGAATTACTTTTAAGCCTGGACTAAAATGAGGTTGTAATTTTGGGGAGCAGTACAAGAAATGCCAAACACACAAGCTGCTGTGTTTGGACATGTTGTGTCTTGCCTGTTGCCACTCACTGGAAACAGCGGGAGAGAATATAAGCAAAACACTCTCAAAACCTCCCCCTATCCAAACACAAAATATGAAAAAAACAGAGCTCATTTCTGTGAAGCAGTTAGAGCACTGTGATTGCAGACTCTTTTTCCAAGTCAGTTGGTAATGATTGAAGAATGAAGACTTTTCCCCCCCTCAGTATAATGCACAATAATAATTTCTGCTATTACATTAATAGTTTGCATGAAGAAATAGTAATACCTAGGCAAACTTCAGTCCTGTTAGTTTAGTGCTGTATCCCCAGAAAGCCTCGCTAACATGTTTAAAAACAAAACCCAGAGCTAGTAGATAAATGTGTCTTTTCTTACTTGTTTCTGGCAAGGCATCATCTGAATTGTTAGATCCAGTGCTTCTTTGTTTCAAATGTGGTGTCAATATATGTGGTGTCAACTGCACTGCCAGCGGCTGTGCACGCTGCAGCAGAATTCTGCAAATCTGTGAGCTGTTGGTGGTTCAGGAAAACATTGAGAAGGGTTTGTGAAGTGTTAATCCGTTGGTCCATTTCCTGGCACGTTGGTGCCTGTTGTTGTGACATTGCGATGTTTATCGCACCTCCTATTTTAAAAGTAGCTGCAAACTAAGAGCTTTCCCCCTTAAGATGGCAACTGCAAATCTGATGGCCTTTCCTCATTTCTCAGGACTGCAGCGAGGGCAGCGCAACACCCTTGACGCTGGCTGAGCTGAGACCCTACAACGAGAGTGAACTGACTGCGGAGCTGACAAACGCACTGCGGAGGTAAGCAGATTCCTTCACCAGAGACACGACTTGCTCTGTAGGTCCAGGGCGAGGTTTCGTTCTGAGCCCTCGCTCTTACCCTCCAGTGATTGATTTTAAGAGTGATCACAGATTTTTCCTGTGAGAAGGAAAAGGGTCGAAGTTCTTCTAACCTCCCCTTCTCTTTTGCTGTTGTTCTTCAGCTGATCAAAGTCCTCACATGCTGCTCAGCTCCAACCTCCTTGAGGTTCTCTAAAATTCGGATTGACTGTATCCCTAAGAAACCCTCAAATGTCAGGAATGACCATATTCAGGCAAGAACACAAGACAGAGAAGAGTGACATGACTTGCTTGAGAACATGCAGAAAACCTTTAGTGAAGACAGGATTTGAAGTGTGATCTTTGGTTAAGAAGGTTTCTCACAGATTAGGACTTGGGTAGGAGTTACAGGAGTGAGAATTGCAGTGATTTTGATGACTCAGAGGCTTCCTTTGCCTCCTGAGTATGTAAGTAGAGCCACAGTTCAATTATGAATGACATTGTTGTGTGAAGCATTACTTTTCCAATGAGAGAGAAAATTGATGTCTTGACAAACAGCTTTTATCAACAGCCAGGTTCTAAGCCAAAGCTTTCAGTACAGTTATACATTAACTAGATATTTGTTTGTGCAGCAGTTTTTGCTGCACCAGCAATGTGGTAAAATTCATGACAAAGATACTCACTGTTTTCATAGTTGTTTCAGTACTTGTTCTGCCTTTCCTAAGATGTGGCCTGCCTAATATCTAATCTGTTTATTGTGTTTAGAACCTGTTCAAAATGCTAGTAAGAATTTTGGCTGGGAAGAGTGTATTTTGCATTTTTGGTGTTTGCACCCTCTTTAACGGTGGAATAGTCCTCTCAGGCAGCTGTGGTGTTTTCATTCCTGAAGTGCTTTTTCCATAGGTGCAGCTTGTATCGTGCCTAGGGACACTTAAGCCTGAAAGGCATTATGTAAAAATGTAAGATCGTTACCACTGCAGAATCAATACATCTCATACCATTTGCTTAATAGTCTGGCAGTTGCTGAGTGTTTAGTTTGCTTGATGCAGGAAACAAAATTCTGTGGTTAAAATAATCAAAACTGTCATTTGCGCGTGGGCGGATACAGCCCATCAACAAACGCATTTGCATAAACATTGCACAGAGCCATTGGCCTCCCCCAGACCCTCCACATTCCAGTCCCAGTGTGAGCAGCTCCGCTGGCATTTTCAGTCCTCACCCAAGCTGCAGCTTTTTCCCGTTCTTGTTATTGGCTCCCGGATTTCGCGAAGGCGCCGGTGGCCCTAGTTAGTGGGGGCTTGAGTATAGTCATGAAATGTGGCTTGCTGACAACACAGGGAGAAAAACTTTGCTTTATCTACTAGGCCTTAAGTTGATTAGCATGGATTTCCAGCCAGGGGCCTCGCAAGTACAGTTTGTCAGGCAGAAATGGGGAAGAGGAATAATCGGATTAAGCTGTACATAAATTTTGGAGTGAAGACTCTCTGTGTAATGGAAATACAACTGTACCAAATGTGATTGCTGCTGCCAGTGGGGCTCAAGCGCGGCTCCTGCGAGCTGTGTGGACAGGGTATTTTTCTCCTTAATCAGAGTGCCAGCCAAACCGGGCTAAATGCTTAGTCTCCTTATCCTGAGGTCTTCTCTCTGAAAGTCGGTAGAAGGTCTGCCTAGCACATGGAGAAAGCTTATTGCAACTTGTTTTTAGCCATAGCTATGCTAAAAGTACCAGGAGTTCCTAACTGCAATCCTGGATAAAAAGAGCCTCAGCTATGACAATGAAATGTAAACCATCGTGGATCCACAAAAGAGTTTTAAAAATAATCAAAGCGCGTTTTCCTCTCTGCAGATGCTGCAACAGTGCAGAATGGTCTGAAGTGACTGCGTTGTTTTTAGGGACAAAGTGGATTTAATTTAACTCTTTGCACTTAGCACGTGCCAATCCTTCAGTCCTCTTCCTGCCTGTATGCTAGCACTGCGTGTGAACCAGGAGAGGCCCTGGTGGCTCCCCCTAGCACCCTCCTCACCCACCAAAGAAGTAGGACTAGAATTTAAAATAAAAAAATATTTTGCCTAGTAACTGTGTTTGCTGGGGGGGGGATGTGAAAAGGATCGAACGTGGCACAGTGAATCTGTGGTCTAGAGGCAACGTTTAGATGCCAACGTTCAGGAGTGTTTCAGTGCTGGTTGCAATTAGCACAGACATCCAGCAATCGGACCTATCTGTTGTTACTCCAGGCAGTGGGCACTAGAGCAGGAGAGAGCAGCTGCAAGGATAGAGGCAAAAATCCATTTTCTTTCGAGCCTTTCTGTTTGTCAGAGAACGCGATATCAATCAGCAGCCCTGCATGCTGCCCCCTCCCCATCCTGTCTTCACGGAGACGAAAGCCCTGGCGGCTCCCTCCTCTGCTGCTTTCCCATTCTGTCCTTCTGTTGCTGCAGAACTATCAGGTTCTTCGCAGTTAATTGAAATAGAGTGAAACTCAAATAAAACAGCAGGACGCAGTTACGGTTTGGATTTTGGTGTGGTTTGGAAGCGTTTATTTGTTCATAGTCTGCGAACGGCTTTGCAGCAGAACAGTCTCATCCACAGAGGTAGCCTGTCTTCTCTCTGCAGATGTGGATTTTTTTTTATAAATCAGGAATCCAGCAGCGTGTTGTCACTGCTCCCCAAGTTATCATTGGTAGTGCCCACCAGCAGAAATTCAAGGCAGGAGCAATTCTTCATGTCTTGTTTCATAACGTATTTGTTCTAGTAGGACTCAGGGTTTCCTGTAGCCAACCCATCTTATGGGCTTTCCAGAGAAATGGCTTTTCTTTTCCATGGCTGCTATGCTAAGTAGTAGAAATGCAAAATATCTGCAAGTTCCATGTTGCAGAAGTTACATTTAGGTTACCAAATTTCTGGTATTGCAGGCTAAGGCCACTAAATTTAGAGACACATCCTGTTGCAGCCAAGCAGAAATAAGTTCTGCCAGAGTCTTTAGGAATTTTGTTTTCCCTTTTCCATTCTTGATGGAATGATGGGATGTTTCAATGGACATGAAGCCTCTTGAGTTTGACACATCCATAAATGAGATTGTTGGCAGGAAATGTTTTATTCTTGGGAGGGCAAAAATGTATTCCCAGCAGTCTCATGGCCTGGCGCTGACACCTTGATGATTGTGCCAGAAGCCAATTTTATGAGAGTTCTGGTTCAATGCCCCAGAATCAGGCACATGACACAGTCTCTGAGGGAGACCTCAAAATGACATCTTCCTTGCTGGTGTGTTCTGCTCTGCTGCATCAGGAGAAGGGAGCCCTGTAGATGACTTGTGAGAGTTTATAACTTAGTAGGCACATATCAGGTTATAAATGCATTAGCAAGGGCAGGAAGGAGACAGTAAGAAGAATTCTGGATAGGAAATGGTCTTGCTTTAGCAGGGTGATAATGACGGTGATACTATTAATCTTTTCTCTTTTTTCTGCTCAGTTTTTTCATTCTGTGAAGAATGGCAACACTGAAAGTTTTCCCTCTCCCCTGGCCCTGCTAGAAATGCTTTGATTGCTGAGGTCCTCATGCAGTGTCTCCTTGTATTTGCAGTTGCTGATAGCTCTTCTGTCTGGATAGGGTTGTATTTTGTGTATGTATTTAGAGAATCTTTTCTAAGCATCAAAATATTTGTGCAGGAAGGATTTGACAATACCAGATAAAGGGCCGTAGCAGACAAAACACTTTGTAACTCAACTGACTGTTCATACCTCAGCTGGGTCATCAGTTGGCACAACATTATGATCTCTGATGGCTGTGCAAGGTTAGATGACTTGTGTCAGTCTAGACATGTTTCAGTATCTCCCTCACAAAAGGGTGACTGTCTATCTGGCAACACAACAAAGAAGCTATATACTTACCATGTCTGATGACTTTAGAGCTGAGAGATAACCTGATAAATGATGCTACTAATTGGGAAGTCGCCATGCAGAGGGAGAGGGTGGTAATCAGCAGGGCTGGCAAGCAGTTCTTTTTCTCTTAACAAAAAGTACATTCTGCGCAGAGCTATGGTACTGCCTCTCTGGAAGTGGAAACTGCAGGTATTTCTAGTAGGATGTAGAAAATTCATCCTACTGCAATAGCTTCCATGTGTCTGTTGAGAGTTTTTTGCAGTCTTAGGTCCTATCCAAAGACCACAACTCTGTGTTGTGCCAAACTTCTTGTTTTGAGACAATTTCAACAGAAGGCTGTGCCAAGGCATGGCAGTGACTATTTCCTGACACAATGTCAGCCAGAGATAAATCAAGCCACCTTCCTTTATTTTAAACTTCCACCAGCTTCATGTGACAGCCTCTTAGCTTGGCGTGTTCAAGGGTCACCCTTACTTTCATGATAGCAGGATCAAGGAGTAGGGAGAAGCATCTCTGAAACTCAGTGACCAGTAACTGTATCTTGACCATCATGAGGCTAAGTCTTGGGAATTAAAAGAGAAGTGCCTAAAACACATCGTATTTTAGTGATTCAGATTTGAAACGGCTCTGAAGACTTGAATCAGTAAAATCCTCTTTCTGTTTGGCCAAGTACAGGGTGAACATACAGCGGATAAAAGGGGGGGCAGAGGCAGGGGCTGGTATTCAGGAGCTACTGATGAGTTTTTCCAGTTCATTGTTGGCTGCTTTCTGTCAGTTACATTTGCTGATTTCTGTTCTCTCATTATCATGTCCATTAAATGGGGAGGTCTGCAACTCCGAGACATTTGAAAGCCAGAGACTGGCGTGGATTGTGGTCATTGCGAATTTTGAGGGATTTCTGTCTTTTTTTGTGATGGCGCAGCCACCTGCCCTGGTTTCCCTTGGCTGCCTGAGGGCTTCAGGAGGCACAGCCTGTCCCTGGAAATCCCCCCGGGAGAGCCCCACCGAGAGGAACGTTCTCACAAGAGGAGGAATGACTCATGGTGATTACAGGATTCCTCGGGAGCGCCTGGGGTAGCTGTTCCCTCTGCATGCACCACAGACAACCGTCGTTTTTCTTCCTCTTTATTTTTGACATGGGATACGTAGCCCTCCCTACCACTGCCTGGTTCTCTGGAGCTGCTGTGCGCTTGGATATAATCCTGACAGGGAGCTCCAAATAGCTCCAGGTCTGGAGAGCTTCCAGGCTGGGCTGGCAGAGGCAGGCGGGAGGTTTGAGCGGCGAGCACGGCAGCCACGCTGCTGCCTCCCCCCCAGCCCTGTGTAGTGAAGTGGGGTTTTTTTTGGTTTTTTTTTTTAAAGCCCTCTCCATCTTCTTTGTGATCAGGAAAGGCTACCTTTGCACAGGCAGCAGGCAGCATGGGTGTTCTCCAGCCTACTGATGCCTGAGGAGGTGAAGTGGGAAGATGTGGCATTTGAAGAAGGTGATTTTTAGACTCTTCTGGCATTTGCATAGGTGTTGCTTTCTTGCCTCTTAAAAAATCTCTATTATGCATTAGCTGTTTTCCTCAGCAGGCCAACCCAGATCAGTGGGGCAGGCACATATTGGAATTGGCTTGGGGATTCTGCGTGCCAGTCTGACGTAAGATGTTAGTTTAAACTGCTGATGAAAAGAGAATTTATCTGCATTCCTTTTGAATGTCCAGCTGTTATCTCCTGAGAGGAGAGGAGTCAAATGCCTAGGAAAAACAATCATGTGTCACCCTGTTCGGCTGGATCTGGGAAAGGCAGAGTGAGGGAACACGCCAGGCTTAAAACAACAGGAGGCTATGAGCCAGCAATGTGCCCTTGTCACCAAGAGAGCCAATGGAGTCCTTGGCTGCATAGGGAAGAGTGGGGCCAGTAGGTCGAGGGAGGTCATGCTCCCCAGTTCAAGAGGGACAGGGAGCTATTTGAGAGAGTCCAGCGTAGGGCAACAATGATGATTAAGGGATTGGAGCATCTCCTTTATGAGGAAAGGCTGAGAGAGCTGGGTCTCTTTAGCCTGGAGAAGAGAAGGCTGAAGGGAGACCTTATTAATGCCTACAAGTACCTAAAGGGTGGGTTGAAGGATGATGGAGCCAGACTCTTTTCAGTGGTTCCCAGTGAGAGGACGAGAGACAACAGGCACAAGCTGGAACATGGGAATTTCCACTCAAATACAAGGAAAACTTCTTCACAGTGAGGGTGACAGAGCGCTGGAACAGGCTGCCCAGGGAGGTCGTAGAGTTCCCTTCTCTGGAGATTTTCAAGACCCACCTGGATGCAGTCCTGAGTGATGTGCTCTGGGCAGCCCTGCGTTGTCAGGGGAGTTGGACTGGATGATCTCTAGAAGGTCCCTTCCAACTCCAACAATTCCGTGATTCCGTGCTATTAGGAAAGGGACTAGGAGCCAAGTGAGGGGTGGAAGGTGTGTGCCTCTGCTTCAAAGCAGCGACCGTGCAGAAAGCTGCAGACCATGCAGAAAGCAAGGGGCCACGCAGGAGGTGCTTCTCCTCCCTCCCCTCCCCGAACCCCACATGCCTGAAGTCTGGCCAGCCCACGTGGCTACCTATGGCCAGGAAACCTCAGGCTTCTGTCCCCCATGGGCTGGCTACTCGGCTGCTGCCACAGGGCTTTGTGTATGTGAAGCTGAGAGTCAGATGCTGAGCTGAAGGTTAATAGTGCTACCCCAACCAGGGAGCCAGAATTTGAAGGCAGTGGTGGGTGGAAGGACATTCCTACGGGTAGTCGGGTTCCTGACTCCTCTGCCTGGCTGTGGGAAACTTTCTTACCTCCTGCTTTGGAGAGAGCTCGTTACGCCTCTTTGGCTTCAGATTTGGCAAAAGCTGTGGGTGCTCCTGACCCCAGGGCAGAGGGGCGATAGCTTGTGCTTTCGCAAGAGGGGGGAGTTAGCTGGGTACACTCCAAGCCAGGGGCAGAAAAATCAACTTTCTGCATGCCAGGGAAGAGCAGCCTCCGGTTTGCAGCACTGGGGAATTCTCGGTGAAATGAGCAAGGGCGGGAAAATCCGCCTGGGAAGACTTCTGGCATATGAAACTTGAACATGTCTGGAACAGCCCAGACAGGAGGGGAAAATACAAGGTGTGCAAGACCTTGCTAACGTTATCCTGGGCCAAACATGGTGTCATTGTGTGGAGGCCAGACTGACAGAAACTGCAGAAATGTGCCCAATGTTAGGTAGTTTCCTTTACGGCTCTGGCAGAATTCCCCACTCTCGGCAGCCGTAGCCCTGAAACCAGAGAAAATGTTCAGCCCTGTTCGGCTCGCCTTCCTATTCAAACCATCCCGTAAGTCTGAAACAAAAAGCCCTTGAAAACGGGGCAGCAGCTGCCCACTGAGTGTTTTGATTGTGAAAATGCACAACAAAAGTCTTTGTTACCAGCATATCGGGCATTTCACTGAAAATGGTGCTTTTAGCGGAAGTTGGAGTAGGCTGCAGGCCTATGAATACACTTATTCTGAGCTTTTCCTTGGAAAGGCAGCAGTCGGGGATTTCCCCAGCTGACTTCTGGAGTGTCCCGCAGCAGGGAGCCCTTATGCTGGAAAGGAGCCATGCCCTCGGAGCATAAGCTTGTTTACCTCTTCTGGGAATCCATCCCCATGCACAAGGTGTGTTTTCCCCAGCTCCGGCAGCAGTAGCCAGTTGGAAGAGGAGTTGTTGGGACCAAAAGCTGTGCTGGCTTCTGAGGTCCAACTGGCTTCTGACTTGGGGGCTGACAGAAATTGTGTTCTGCTAAGAGTGCCTGCTTCTCCATCCCTCTTCCCATCAAAATACAGACAGCAATGTTTTCACAGGATCCATACTGGTCCATATCACAGCCCTGGGGCATGGTATCAGTGTGAGTGTGGCGTGTAAGGCTCCATGTGAGTTTGCTCTTCAGACTCTGGAAGAGTCTCTGGCAGCAGAAGGCCGTGCCACAGCTGTATGGCGATCCCTATCAAGAAGGTGTTCATGTGGTTGTCACACCAAATGCAGTTCCATCCCTGGTCCGCAGCTTTGACACATTCTCATCCTGGAAAAAAAAATGCTGCATATGACTAGGACTATTGTTTTGAAATATTCTGTCTTATTAAGCCTGTAGCGGCTGATTCTTCGTATCCTGCTGATTTATAACAGCAATCAGGAAAGTGAAGTGGTGCTAGAAATCCCATAAAGACAGCTAACCCTGCAATGCATTTAAGGAATACAAATAGCACCTCAGGATTCGTTATTGCCCCCATTCGCTGCCCAACTAAGCAATCAGTTTTGGAGAGACACAAATAAGGATAATTCTTTCTGGCCAAACTGAGGTAATTAGTGATGGAAATGGGGAGAAGTGGGAGGAGTTAGCATTATGAGGCATGGGATTTTTACAAAGAGATAGAGCATTTGCTGACCAGCTAGTAAGGTACAGGCTTGAGGTCTCTCCTCTGCTACTAAAATAGAAGGTACGGCACTCCCAGGTAAATGTTACATGTTTTTTGCATGTAATAGTCATCCACGTTTCCATTTCCCAGACTCAAAGAAGGTATTTACTGTGCCCTTACTGTTGCTGCTATGTCAGTCTACCCAGGTGTGACCGGTTCTGTGAAATGCCTCTTGAAGTAAAGGTATTAAGATTGGCATGTTTTAAATCAGGAACAGTAAGTGTGAAAGTAGATCGCTACGTGTTGTTTTTGTAAGATTTTTGGGACATTTCAGCACATGCAATCAAACCACCTGTTTTTTTCCCTCACACGAAGGTGGGAGTGGGCACTAGCTAGCACTGTTTTTGCTGACTTCAACTCATCAAGAAAAGCCAGAAGAACTGTGTGGATCTTGACAGCTCAGGGAATACACCTGTTTTACTGGTATAAATGCAAGTTAGAGGCATCTATAGATTTGAAGGATTAGCCACTGTTACCTACTTAGCCAGACGGTTTGGAACTAGCACCTGAAAGTTGTTTTAACTAGGCTGTGGAGGCCCAGGGTGCTCACCACTCTGCTGGCTCTGTGTCTCTTTGGTGGGCAGCAAGACAAGGGTGTTACAGGTCAGATGCCAAGAGACACCTCTTGGTGTTTAGCTGAGTTTGGACTGAACGCAACAGGTTGAAGGGTGTGAGCGCAAAACCAGACAAAAGGTGATGTAATAGTTTTATCAGGTAACAGTCACCCTAGCAACCAAACTTTACCATGCATGACAAGTTCCTCCAAGTCTTTCCACTCTGTTTCTTTTCCACGCAGCTTTTGTTACCACAGGTGTGTTAAGGACTTCAGCTGAAGTAAACCGTGGCCCTGCAGGGTTCTTTCCCATGGGACCGTGTGCAGTGTTTTCACAGCTATTTTTACGTGCTTTTCTTGCACATAACGTTAAATCAACCTCACGAGTTTTTTTTAGTTTTTCTGCCCCCCCTCTGAACACTGTGGGTGTTTATTCCGTTGGCCTTGATGTTCATGCTGGGTCACGGTGCTGAGCCTTCCCCAGAGCCCCTGGTGGTGGCATCCTTCGGAGGAGACAAGCAGCAAATTTACCCTCCTCTGTTCTGTCGTAGCAGTGGTGGCTCACACCCGTTAGATTGAACAGCGTGGCCTCTGCCAGGTCTCATCTTTTCTTATTTATCTTTTATTGCGAGTATAAACTGGGGGGGGTCTTTTGTTCCTGCTTCCTTCGCCGAACACAGGTTTTGACTGTGCTGAGTCTTTTTGGCTGCTAAGGTAGGATATAAAAAGCAAAATTTATATTTGGGGTGGACAGCAGTGAGCTTTTAACCGCTGGGGGGGAAAGATTGCGTAACTTGAAAACTGAGAGTACGTTACTTCAGCGAAAGGACGCGTAAAGAACACTGGTGATTCTTCATCAACAAGGCCCCCCTTATGTCCTTTTTAATTTGGCCAGTAAACCAGCCTCTGCAGTGAGTTGGGATAAACTGCTAACTTGGAATATTTCCCCGGCTGACTCTGTGAAAGCCCTTCTGTTGCGGAAGGCCGGCCGGGCACAGGGAGACGTGCCGCAGCTGCTCTCCTCCTCTCTGCTTGGAAAATGCTGCCGGTGGCCGGCCAGCCCGGGAACTGCAGGATGGGGAGAGGGCTGTCCAGGAGCATCCCCTGGGCTCCCTGCAGAGCTGGGGGAAGATTTCACAAATTTTAGGGTGTTCATCCCCGTGGGGCT
The DNA here is from genome assembly GCA_033628505.1 of Tringa tobata. Classification (NCBI taxonomy): domain Eukaryota; kingdom Metazoa; phylum Chordata; class Aves; order Charadriiformes; family Scolopacidae; genus Tringa; species Tringa tobata. The sequence goes on from JAHREE010000495.1 coordinate 6,432,533, forward strand.
CAGTGGGCTTCTGTGGGGAGCATGAGCGGCGGCCTTGTCATTGAGAGGAAACCCAATTTTCTCACTCAGCAGCAAGGCAAGGCAAATCACTGCAAAGCATTCTAGGCAGCAAACCACAGACAAATGTCTCCATACACACACAGTTCCCTAGTGTCAGGCTTGGAACTGCAACATCTTTGTCCCAGTTTAGCCCACCTCCATGCTATTATTAAC
>JAHREE010000495.1:6432825-6464799 GCA_033628505.1 Tringa tobata
CCTCCATGCCATTATTACCCCCCACTTTTTTTTTTTTTTTTTTCCATTATTTTCAAACCTGATGTTTTTCTCTCTGGGCTGTCTGTGCCATGAGGATGGGTGCAGAAGTTCTTAGAAATTAAAGAACATCTTCGACTAGATCAGGTTTCTCAGAGCCTCGTCCAACCTGACCTAGAACGTTTCCAGGGATGCTGGATGGGTGCCAGAAAAAGGCTCCTGGGTTTCTCCACACTTGCACAAGAGGTGGGATAGTCCCGTGTCTGTGGGCAGCCCCCTGGAGAAAGCACCTGCCTCATGCTACGTGCTCACCTGCGCTGGGAAATGCTTTTTAAAGCCAGCTTAATCCCCAGGCTGCAATGCTGAGTCCTCCTCAGAACTTCTGCCTTGTTCGCTTTTGCTATCCCTCATAGAGATATTTGTAACGTAAAAATATTACAAAGTACCTTACTTCAATTTTTGTCACACACTTCATGTGATTAGTTTTTGATTCATAATTGGTAAGTATAGGTAACTATACAGACATTTTAAACCTCTCCACTGTGGCTTATTGGAAAGAAAGAGAGTAGTTCATAGAAGAAAATGCCTGTGCTCGCTCTACTGTATTTCTTGTGCTTGCTCTTTTGTGTCTGTACTCCCCTCTCTTGTTCTTAACATTTTCTGTTTCCCACTGCTACATGGACTTGGCTTGCTGGCTCCTAAAAGAACCTAGTGATCAACTGTAGGTTAGGCTGCGGTGTAAATTACTTGGGTAAATTTGAGAGAGTAACTGAAATCAATGGAATTACTCTGAGGGTGGTAAGACCCGGGCACAGGTTGCCCAGAGAGGTGGTAGATGCTCCATCCCTGGAAACGTTCTAGGTCAGGTTGGACGAGGCTCTGAGAAACCTGATCTAGTCGAAGATGTTCCTGCTCATTGCAGGAGGGTTGGACTAGATGACCTTTAAAGGTCCCTTCCAATCCAAACTATTCTATACTATGGATTATATGAATCTATACTAATTTCTAAGTAAAAAGAAATTCGTTTAGTAAGTTATCTTTAATAACAATCCTGGTATGCTATTTGTAATTAAAATTCCTATATCATTACTATGAGGTTTGATTTCCCGTGGTAGTTTTCTTTGCTGTCTCATTCAACACATAGCAGTGGCATGTGCCAGGTATTCTAAAAATTTTATTTATATATCTTTGTGATTATTTCTTAGTGTGATTCAATACATACAAGACCATGATCCACCAGAGAAGTTTGTTTTCTCTTTTGTCTGCTGCATCTCTGATCCTTTATTCTAAAATGATGAATGTTATAAAAATCAACCTGTGGAAAAGTTTAATGTAAGAAATGCCTCCTGTATTACTCGAGTAGTAGTAAGGAAAATATTTTCAGTCTGTCAACCCAGCACAGGACAAGCGCTCGTGCACTTGCAAGCTGAAATGTTATTTCTGTTTTCAAAATAGTTTCCCCCTTCCTTTTTTCCTGATCCAGGGAGAAGAAACTGAAAGCTAGAGTGCAAGAGTTGGTGAGTGCTTTGGAGAGACTCACGAAGAGCAGTGAAATCAGACATCAGCAGTCTGCAGAATTTGTTAATGACCTTAAAAGGGCAAACAGGTAAAGAATCTACCAGCAGATGGATGCACCATTGATTTTTTTTTATTTTTTTTTTGCCATGTTCTGGTAATGCACTGTAATCCTTCCCCTATCTAAATGAGCAGTTTCCGGATCCTTCCATTCACACAGGTTGACTCTTTAAGATTATAGTTGGAGACAGGGGAGGTATAAACCTCCCATGCAGGACATTGAAAACTACATAGCTAAGAACAGAGTGGGGGAAATAGGTTAATCTTAAATGAATTACAAGTAAATGCATTATTATTAAAACAAAAACCTCCATTTAGTCAGATTTATGAATCACGTCATTTTGTTTAAAATTGCTCCCTTTTCTTTGGCTTTAGCCCCTTTATTAGCAAACTGGCTTCGATAATCACAGTTAAATTTTGTTGCTCACTCAGTGGATTTCCCTGGTGCTGTGTTTGGGTGGACTGAGAACGCGGCAGAGTGTAGCTGCCCTTCCTGCAAGGACCGTATCGCTCGCGATGTAGCTTTCACTAATAAATTATACTTGAAAGCCCTTGTGGTGAGGAGCAGTACCCATCTCAAGCTTTCCTACTGAGTCAAGGCAGAGGCACACAAGATACTTGGCAGCAGACAAATTAGCACAGGATGCCATCCTCTGGTTGTAACTGTTACTGTTTTAAGTGGAAGATGCAAAATCAGTGCTGGATTTTGTAAGGAGAGTCTGCCCATGGAATGTTTTTGTAAATCATGACGTGTTTAATGTTGTGGTATCCTGACTTACAAACAGTGGTCTGTGAGGTCAGCAGCAGCAACTTCTAGCTGGCTCTTTGAACCATGTTTAAAAATGTTTTTACTAACCAGTGTACTGGTAAAGCCGTGTACTTGCCCCTAAAAAGATACAGGGATTAAGAGACAGATATATGTATATCAATGCATTGATATGGTTGGGATATAATGCATTTTAAAGCACTAGTAAATTTTAGGAAGATGATGAGTACCCAAACTTTGGATTTCCCCGAAGGTGGGGGGTTTGGGGTGGATTTTTGTAGCACTTGATATGAACAAGACTTTTTGAATGACTTTGTATTGCCTTGTATTTCTAACAGCAACTTAGTAGCAGCTTATGAAAAAGCAAAGAAAAAGCATCAAAATAAGCTGAAGAAACTGGAATCGCAAATGATGGCCATGGTGGAGAGACATGAAACACAAGTAAGGATGCTCAAACAAAGAATAGCTTTACTAGAAGAAGAGAACTCTAGACCACACACCAATGAAACTTCACTTTAAACGCATCTCTTTCAGAGATGCTTAGTGCCATTACAAATGTCTGTCTGTTGGAGGCTGACTTTTAGGTAGCTTCAAACGCTAAAAGCTCTGACTGTCAACACTGACACACTTAAAGCACCTGCTCTGGGGTCCCAGGGAGGTGCCATGGGGATAATATAAGTGTTAACCTTAAGGACTGTTTCATAATGTAAAATGGCAGTGCCTGAATTACCATGCTATAATTATGTATGTTGTCTCTATGTCGATATTCATACAGCTTCTCTTCCATTTTATGTACGTCTCACGGGTGACAGTATCACATAGCAAAATAATCCACGTTTTAATTTGGGTGGTTGGGGGGTAATCTGAGAGTTTTCCCCGTCCCTCCGCACGCAGCTCTGTATTGTACCCTCCAGACTTGCTGCTGTGGGTGAAAGAACCAAGTGGGGCAGCAGCTGCAGAGCAGGGAGGTGATCAGCTGGCTTGCTTCTTGCAGTAGTGCTGCTCAGAGCGCAGATCAGGTAGGAAAACTCCTCTTGATCTGGGGGGAAAGAAAAAACAAACCAACCAACAACAAAACCCCCAAGTCGCATATCTGAAAACTACAATAATGGTGTATTTCATACAGTTTGTAAGAGAACTAACTAAAGCCTGTGAGTTTCACCATGCCAGAGAGATGGTCCATGCCAAGGCTGGGTAAGAAGTTATAGGAGACCTCCTGGCATTTGTATTGCATGGTGTTTGCAGTTGTTTTGTGAAACCGTTGGGTAGTTTCTTTTGTTTAATACATTAATAGCCACGGTTTTATTTAAGAAGCTGGGCCATTTCTGTCACATGTATAGTGCTTACTGCAGCTTTCTGTGATCAAGAGGTAGAATGTCTTCTTTTTATACTTGTTTTGACCAAAAAAGGTACTTATTAGGAATGTACCTGTTTAATATTTAATAGGCACAAAACTATAAATGTGTAGGTTTATGGATATGCAGCCACAAACAGAATGTGAATGGTGAAGCCTTCATACAGCTTGTTAGGTTAGGTTTTTGTTACTGCTAACGTTCTGCTCTTTGTTTCAGTCGCATCATGTTACTGTATTATCAAAGTGACTGAATTGAAAATGTTGGCCTATTTTGGTAATGAACATTTTGCTTAATAAGCAAAGCATGGGGATCCGGTTGATTTCTCTGGGGAGCATACAGGAGTCTGCCATAACACCTGTTTCATTCAGAATTTCCTTCTTTTTGACTAAGTACAAGAAACGGCTTCCATGTTTGTTTCAACCAGCCAGAGTCCATTAACTTCATCAGCCTGTTAACACTGTTAACCTGTACTTCGCATTTTTCAGGCGCTGTTTGCAAGTGAATCTGATTTCAGTTGTCTGTCCTTTTTTGCTTTACACGGCAAGTTGCACCTAAAGTTTTATTAGTGTATTTAGAATTATGGTAACTTCTCTCATTTATTCCTCCAGTTTTTAGGAAGTATTAAGGAAGTATTTTTAGAGGACTTGAACTGTTTTTGTCTACTCCTGGGTTAGGCATGGCAGCCAAAATAGCTGTGGGAATTTCTGTTCAGAATATGACATTATTGTGAAGTCTTGGTTACACATGAAACCGTAGCAGTTGGTGTTCATGACATCTCTTACTACTGTAGCTGCTGTTTTCTTCTTTTCTTAGGGTAGCGATTCCTACTTCTCTAGAGTTCGATATAGCAGCTACAAAAGCCAACATCATACATGATTGATTGCAATAGCAAAACTAATCCTGATTTCAAAATTAAGTTTTAGGTAGCAATGCCCTGGGATTGGCTTTGATCAGTCCTCTTTCTCAAGATAATTGCACTTCTGAATTTATAATGCAAACAGAAATTTCTGCAAACCAAGTCTGTTGAGGGAGCAAGCACGTTGATTTCTTACTGTCTTTATGGCTTTGACAAGTATCTGTCTAAGGTGTTTCCCTTTCTTGGCCAACAAGTTCCTCACCAACAGGAACGTGGAGTTTTGCCATAAACTTCAGTGGTAGCCAATTACACTTCTTTCTGAAGAAACACCAAATTATCCGCTGTGTACTGTGGCAAAAACAGTTACAATTCTGTCTTCTTGCATCTGGGAAAGCCATGTAACTTTAGTCATCTCAAACTGTCCTTGTAAAATACCTTTGACTTAATGGTGGTTGGAAACCACTGCCGCACTGGATTTCCTCTGAGGCTCAGTTTTTTCTATTTCTTGGTAGCTAGAGAAGCTGTTAAACAAAACACAATGAAACCTAAAGCATTTGAATTTAAATGTCTTTAAAGGAAAGATACAAATTAAGAAAGCATGAAGTGCACCTGGGTTTAAAGGCATGAAAACTGCAGTGTTCCTGCAGTAAACTTAATGTTGTTTTACTACACTTACTGCGTTATCTTCCCTGCCATCTATGCTCTAAAAGTGTTTTATGATAAATGATAGATCATCAGTAAATGTAAGCCACTTCCCCTTTCTTCTTCTTGAGACTGGTATTGTACAGCTTCAGCAGTTTGCCAGGCCACCAGTTATTTTGCCTAAGCAAGCAGCTATTGCTTCATTTGTTGGCATACTGGAAAAGGCCAATAGAGAAGTGGCAAAAGGATTACTGTTATTGTGAAAACTTTATTAATATTAACAATTAGCTGCAGCTCCAGTGTACCTGTTAAAATGGCACTGACCCTCAGAATAAATGACAAAAAAATTAATTCCATTTATGCAACAGTTTGAAATACCAGCACACCAGCCAGTAGACCAGCGTGCAAATCACCTTGAGTCACAGCAGCCTAACTCTCTTAACACTTGTTGCAGAAATAATACATTTGCAAAGCAAGAAAAATAGGTGGTTCTTGCCAACAGAGCCTAAGTTAATCTAAGTTAATTACTGATTAATTAATCTTGGGGTGGTGGGTTTTTTTAAGTCACCAGAGTGCATGAAACTTTGTACTTCACAGTGTGTTCAGAAAAAAAGTACTCTTTTTTTTTTAATTAAAAGTATAAATCTTCACCAGCTTGAATGTACTGTTAGCTACTGCAAAGCACATGTGACTAAGTTTGCATTAATGTCAGTATTGTTCTACTAGTTTTATTAGGATTTTCTCATCTTTTAAAACTGTACCATACATTGTAATTTTAGGAACTTTCCACCTTACTGAATTAGCTTTAAATGTGTTGCTGCTTTTTAGTTTCCTAGCTGCTGTAAAATAGCTATTTTGTGTTTATTTGATATAGAATTGTAAAAACTGCATTTATTTATACAGAGACATTTATAATACTTATTTTACAAATGTTCTTATATTCTGAATAAATTTCTAATGCTGTTTCTTTGCCTTGGGGATTGCTTTACCATACCTTGTCATCTTATTGTTGAATGGGTCTGCTTAAAGGTACCACAAAGACCTTCCCCAAGATAAGTTATTGAGATGGTATGACACTTAACGTACCTATTATGGGAACCTTCCTGATAAAGTTAGGAAGAAGCCATGGGAGATCTGATCACAGGTTTTATCTCAGCTCAAGAACATTACTACTTGCCACAAACCCTCCACAGCTTCAGTGAACACTTTAGAGAAATGGAAGGGCACATGGAAACCGTTTCCACACATCCAGTTCTTTTAATAACAAGTTATATGGACCCCAAAAAATTTCACTGTTTCATAAATACTTTAAAAGCACTGATTGAAGTTCACATACTTCCTTTCTCCAGTACATCCAATACCTTTAAAATTTTTTTTTCTGCTTTCAATTGTGTTCGATGGGTCCCTTGTCCACCTATAAAATTGACTAAAAAATAGTAACTTCTTTTCCTGGCACTACATATAATCAGTGCTGCTGAATGGCTTAAGGCAATATTTAAACATTCTACAGTGAAAGAATAAACTGTACCAGCAGCACAGGTTTTACATTTCACACTGATCAGCAATGCTTATATTCATACTTCAGTACTTCAGTAAGTTTATGTCAAAAGTAATTTAATTTTGCAGAGAAAAATTACAGGATAGGAGAAAACGGCAATTTAGTCTTAGCCTCTTAAATGGTGTGCTCAATTCTGAATCTGTGAGTAACAAAATCACAACCATCAGTACAACAGATATTACAGGTAGTTACAGATTTTATTTAGTAAAATTGAAGAGTTGACTAATGCAAACTTTCTTCAAGATACAATAATGGGAATGGAATAAAATCTGTAACTTTACATGGTTTTAACCCTATTAGCTGTATGTACTTTCTAGCACCGATATGCCACTTACATACCAGTGAGGAAAACAGATCAAGTTCTTGAGCTTTAAACAAACAGGAGGAAGACATAACCCTTCATGCAATGAGCCATATAATAAAACAGTGGCTCTCTATTTTTCTGCGAGGCATGCAGTGCTGCACAGAAAAGTGTTATCTTTGGGCAGAAATACTTGAGTCAGCCTGGGTCCTGGAACACACAGAGCAATCTAGCATTATGTCAAAATTAATGAACACAACCCCACCCTCTTCTGTGGAGTCTGTTTTGCTTTCTAAAGTTAAAGTGCCTTGCAAACCCAGGTAAGCTGCTCCTCAGGGCGGAAGAAGAGCTTCCACACACCGCGGTGCCATGCAGACATAGTAAAGTTACTAAAGTATCCTGTTTTAAAGAATAGGCTTAGAAGTATTTGCTGAGAGCTCTTAATCATGCAGTTTTGCATACTTTTCCTGCATAACAAAAATATATACCCAACCACTAAGATATAAATGGTTTATCTCCCTAGTTTAGTTATTTTGCTCAAACATGCTTTAAAAAATTTGCAAAGTAAGTTTTTCTGACAGTGGGAAGTGCATTGTAGAGAACTGAGTTTGAAGGATCTATTATCTTAAAAAGCTATAAATGCCTTATTTTAAAATGATTAATGCTCCATGAGCTGTAATCATTTTTTAAAGGCACTGAACTAACCCATAATGGAAACTAGAAGCTAGTTCTTCTGATCAATAATAGAAGTGACTAACACTGACGAAATACTCAAGTGTTTTCCCATAAATTTCATAGTGGACCTATTCCAATTTAAACATTCTGTACCCTGTGAAGTTTTGGTAAGTAGTTAAAAGCAAGCTTTCTTTTCTTTACTTCTGCAAGTATTGAAAGAGGAATTGAAGACACTTTTACTTCCTTCCCAGAAGTATCCCAGAGCTGAGAACCATTTAAAGTTCTGAACCTATACAGTAAGTTAAGTCTAGCTTAACCTAACATTTTGAATTAAAAGACAAGTTAAAAGCCAAGCATTTAATTTTAACACAGTACTACTAATCCGGAATTCTTCCTCTTGTATGATCTTGAATATGGCAAGTTAATTGCTACGTATCAACATACGTCTTCCATTTAAGTTCACAATCTATTTGAAACAGTGAAATGCAGACACAGCATAAATCCTACTGCCTTGACCAGTGCTTATGTACAGGATTAAGAACAGTGCAAATACTAGCATTTAGCCTACTTTCATTCTTGAACTACACTATTGCTATAAATGCATAAGAACAAAAACCTATTATGCAAGAGTAGTGACATTTCCAAGCCTAATTTACTGTAAAAGCACCTTCAGTTAGCTTGCAGAAATTTACCATATCTTAAATAATTTTGGTTGCTTCAAAAGCTGAAATATTATAATAACAATCTGAAATCATGATGTCATGTGTAAGCACCAGATTATTTAACATTTACAGTGCAAGACGTTATTTCTGTAAATAAACAGATTTTAAATCAACAAGAGAGGCTATTCAATCAGTTCTCAATAATTTTGAGCTAACACATTTAGAGTATAACCTCCTAATCTAAAAGATGAAGGCACCTGACTTTACCGCTGAAAAAAAACCAAACCCCTCTTGTTGCTCAGAATTTATAAAAAACAGGTAGCCGAGGATTAAACAGCCCACTGACCCAACAGCTGGACAGCCAGTCACCCGTGGAGCAGCAGTGCCATCTTGCACCACAGGAGATTAGAGCTTGGATTCTTAATGCAGACTCTTGCTCTTCACACCCGAATGACATGAGTGCTACTATAAACTGTGAATCAACACAAGCAACTCTACTACAGTAAGTTAAAGCAGTAAGTAAAAGTTGGAAAAAATAATTTCTTATCTGAAATTACAATCTGAGAGCAAGTCTGCTAGGAACAGCAGACCCAAAGCCTGCCTTGTTTTTAAAAGGAACTGTTACATTTATAACAGCCACAGGTAGGTGAAGGGAAAAACACAGAATTGTTCTCAAATCACCAAATTAAATCAGGAAAGTTGGAGCACAGCATAGAAGCCTGGAACAGTGACTAGGCCCAACATTTTATTAGAAACTATTTATGCAAGTTTGGTCTAAAGAATTTACATTGTGTTAAAAAAATACTTTGATTGTGCAATAAATAAAGCTATTTCCCCTCTTCTTCCCAGTACCACTGTTTCCAGACTTCAAACTATGTAAGACACAGCTACTTTCAAAAGCACGCATGTACATCGAGGAGTTGAAGTTAATAGCGTTTCAGCACAGAATGTATGTCATTCAATTAGGCAGATCACTCTTCAGCCCAAGTTCAAAGTTTAGAGCGTTCTGTGAAGGAGAAATGCAAAAAGTCTCACGCTAAAGCAGGGAGTTTATGTAGAACTAGAAACTGCAAACTAGTACTAGATTCCCAGCACCCACACATTTGTAGGCTTTTTTTGTTAAACATTTGTTTATTCCACAAGTTCTTTAATTTCAAGAACATTGAATGACCATTCATAATCTGATTAACCCCTTACAGGCAAGCATTCTCAAACTGAGAAATGTTTGTTTTTCAAGTATCTTGACATCAGCTCTCCAGTCTGACATGCAGTTACTGTGTCTAGCTCCGACAAAATAAAAACTCACAGAACTAAATTCTATTCTAAACTTGTTATTTCTTCACTGTTTTACAGAACATAATGTAAACTGTAATTCTAAACTTAGAAATATACTTAATTATAAAAGGATGGTGAAATAAGAACATAAACAATAGTAAACAATAAAAAAATGTTCACAGTGCAGGGCATGACAGAACCCATAAGGTAGATCACATGCCACCACACTTACATTGTTTAAGAAACCTTACTGAGAAAGCAAAAAGCAATGCTACTACAAGAAACAGTACCCTTATACAAAGAAGTTATTGCATATTTATCACATTTATTTGCAACTCACATTAAGGCTAGATTTACTAAAATCATGACATAAGTATAAGCCCCACATTGGGTTGCTTCATGAAGCAACCCATTCCTCTTAAGACCAACCTTTCACTAAGAAGAAAAAAATGACCCAGTGAATACAGAGGACAGCCAGCAACTCCTATTCATAGGACACACTTGCTTCGTGCTAAAGATTTCCTCTGTCTGGGACATGATTTCCCAAACAATTGGCAGAAGCTCCAAGTTCACTGCTTCATCAATATCCCCTTTATTTCACAGAGCACTACATGAAATATAACTGTAATTTATCTGAAAAGTCAACTTACTTATTAAAGATTTCCACAGCCTGATATTTAATCATGCCTTAGGAGAGTCTTGTGAACTCCACAGGCAGTAGCAGCCTCAGGATATGAATACAAACTTCTGCCTCACCATGAGTAAAGGCACTTTTGCTGGGAAATCAACTACTTGCACTAAAGAAGTAACTAAACATTAGTTTTCACCTGAAGCTGAACAACATAAACCTCCAGCATTATCCCACCTTCTCAGTTACTGTTCTTTGCCATGTACTGTTTTGAACAGCCTTTGGATACTTTTTTTTTTAAAAAAACTTTTTTTTTTTTTTTAAACAAAGTGAGACAAAGCTAGATTGAGCTATTTCACAATTTGGTCTTGAAAGACAAGGCCCTCAAGACTCTTGTCCTCCAGAAGGAGGAAATGCTGCAGTCTGTTTCTCCCGTTGACTCATACAGGAGCCCAGCATTCCTATCACCAAGATTATTACAGCATTAGAATCCCATATCTCCTGGTACCAGGCAGGTAAATAAACCAGGAGATAATTCTAAAGCTATTTCTGAGGAAAAGCACTAGGTAACAGATCAGGTAGGATGGATGAAGCAGGGTGGTTGAAGGAAGACCAGGATTTTGGTTTTGGATGACACATGAGTTGCATAAAGACTCAGTGCATGAGCATACACTGTGATGAGACATGGGCGTAGTTCATTCAACCTATGGTGTTACCAATTACCTTTATTTTAGAGAAAAGTCTATTTTTAAATCTGGGACAACATGCTTGCTACCACAAGCTGCTGCGACAAATTATTTCAGTGCATTTCTCTCAGCTGCAAAGCACATGTTCAAAACCCCGTAACTTGAATCATGAAGGTGATTTAACAGTTTGTCACCTCAACTCTTACTGGTTTTTTGGTATGTCCCCCCCATCTTTGATATTTTTACTAAGAAAGTGTTGTAGCTGAAAACAACTGATCATTTAAACGTCATTTAAATGCTAACTGCAAGTGCAATTCAACACTACTGGATATATACAGAGCATACACTACACAAGAGATCTGAGGACAACAGCACAGAATACGATACTGGACACCCTTAGAATAATTATTGCAAGCCCGATTAAGCCGTTTAGTGTCACACAATGACTCTATTATCCATGCACCTGCCTTCCTCCTCAGCAAGATCTACAGAGGCTTATTTACATTCAGTATAAATTCTACACAAGTAACCTCTCACAAAGTTTAAGCTTTTCGTTTTTGAAAGCAGCTGCAACTGGGCTGACACAAAAATTTGGAACTTCTTACCCAGCTGGGGACAGTGCATAAGAGTTGAAGCTAGACACTTTGAATGGCTAAATTCTACCCAGTTTGTGTATCCTTACTGGAAACAGAGGCAGAGTAGGTACAAGAAGTCAACATGCTATAGATTTGACTCCAAGTGCTACTGATTGCCAGCCAACAGAAACTATCAGGGTGAAGGAGGGAAGATACTTTGGGCAAGCAACCAGGACAGAGAAAGGATGACAGGCTGAGGCTAAGTTTGAAATGTGCAACTTGGTTTCAAAATCACTAGCACAGAGGAGTCCTCTGAGAATCAGTTTCATTGCCACTGCCATAATATTGCAATGTACTACACAATATGACTAACAAATCCAATAATTTACATCAGAGCATTTAAAGGTTTAGCAAGCTGGTATATGCTAACAGTTAAAAAAAAAAGTCAATGACATTCTATAAAACACACAGCAAGTTAAAAAAAAAAAAAAAAAAAAAACAACAACCAAAGATTAAAAAATGCCCTCTAACGCACAGCTAGGAACAAGTGAACTGAACACTGGAAAGGTACTTTGTACTTTTGTGGACAAAGGCTATACTGCATTTAAAGTGCAACACTTGACTATGCCACTCCCATACTGCAAAAAGAACAAACCCTTCCAAACCGTCAGTCAGTCCCTGCATTGCATTTAGAAATCAATCAAACAAAACAAAACAAAAAAGTCCTGAGAAAGAGTAAGGCTGGATAAGAAACCCCCTCAATTGCAACAGGCAAGTCTGATTTTTGCTCCTAATAATTTTGCTGTCAGAGGTCAAAATTTTTCATTATGGCATCATGGTCAAACTTGAAACTCAAGAAAGCTCTTGATGAGAAAGCAAATTTGTAATGGCCATTGCATGCCACAGAATGTCCCTCTACATGTTCTGGCAGTGGGTCTTCACTGGAGCAACACATCTCATACGCTGCATCTGCTTAAAGAGAAAAAAAAAAAAACATGAAACAAATTTTAAACAGTTATCAATAAGAGTATCAATAACAGCACAAAGTCATACCTCAAATGTATATTCAATTAATATTTATGACAAAACCTGTATGGCTGGTCATAAACAGATGAAGGGAACTCAAACAGCCATATTTACAAGTCATCTAGTGGCTAGAACAAATCTAAAGTCATGGCAATCTGGGAACACTTTCAATAACTAGTTTTACCCACAGGTGCTGTTTTGCAAGTCATCTCTTTATAAGGAGGAAAGAAATACGGCCCTATTTTCTGAGCAGTAAGTAAAGAACTGTGTACACTCTCCAGAGTAGTCCAACATCAACTGCATCTTTTTACTAACAAGACAAAAAGTCTTGAACCAACATTCAAGTTACCAGCATTGTGTTGATTCAGATGCTACTTTCCTAAACCAGCTTTCAGTTACTTTTTCCTCAGCCACCTGGTATAATCTGACAGTCTTAACAAATAAGGAAAAGAACTGCAAACCAGCATGAAGCTGCACATGAAGTTAACCAAGTAAAAAAATTCATTAACTCAGATTGCCTTAGAAAAATTCGGCTCAATAACATTTGGTTAAAATGGAAAAAACCCTCGACCATCATTATTCAGGTTCCTTCAGCCTGTAACGTGTAACAGTGGATGAAAATTCAGACTGCACTTGCCTGTTTCAAAGTTATCTTGAAGTCTTCTCGTATTAAGCCTTTTTTCACATTTCTGGTTAAGAGAATGACCATACATTACACACTTCATAAAGAAATGGCATTCTATTTATTAGGGTTACAGCTTAAGTATCAGCTAAAAGGTACACTGGTTATATTTGCTTTGGCATACCTCCTGATTGTGAATGATTTTATTTATAATACAGCATGAATTCTGTCACGTTACTTTATCTAGTAAGCACGCTTCAAGTCCACAAATCTTTCAGAAGCATGCAACTTTTTAGCAGTTTACAAACGACATTTAAAATGCAGGCTTTCAGGGCAAAAAATTTGAGTGCTTTCTAAATGTTTTAAGCTAGAAAGGTCTTGCACATAATGGTGTGGAATCAAAGTTGTAAATTCGTTAAGACCATTCTTCAATCAACTTGTTCCGAAAAGCAAGGGGAATGTATTTGTATTTGCAAACGTGCTGCTACGGCCAATTAAATTAGCATGCATTAGAGACACAAACTTAGAACTCTGCAGAGAGTTAAGTTTTAGCCCCAGGTAGGCTGCTGTCAGTATACAAATACAGAGAAAAGTATAGCCCTTTGCTGTCTGTGTGAATTAAGAGTTCCCTGGCCTACAAATTTTATTAGAAAATTATCACTGGGACATGAAATATTTAAACTTCAAAAGACAGACAATCATGAAAACGCAAAGGAAACACCACTGACGTATTTCACAAACTCTGTAAAGAGCCTAAAAAGTAACTGTGGAGTATTAACAGTTCCACTTGTTTCCACCCACTTGTGGGATCCACAAGATCCCACAGATTCCCATTACAGTTTTTTCTATACAGCCAAATTTCTGGGCAGTCAGTTCTTCGACTTTTCACTCTTCTACTCTTAGACCCAAACACAACTAACCATTTCTTGCTACAGTGACAATTTTACAGAATGAGAGTTTATGGTTTCTTCACTTCGACATAAAAAACAGAGAGAAGGTAAAAATCATCAGCCGTAACAGGAAAAACCTAGCTTACAGCCAGTAAAAAAGAAAAACTAAAGCCAGAAAAACAAGAGCCAGCAAAGCAGAATTGGAGAGCCATAAAGAATGGAGGGTGAGGGGTGGGGGAGGGAGAGAGAACGGGGGAGAGGGTCAAAAAGACATTATATTAAAGAGAGAGATCTCAGTGAGATCTCAGTGAGCCTTCTCCCAGCCAGCAGAAATATGAAGACAAAGACAATTTGTTACTGCAAGGGAAAAAGTGACCAAGAATTTCCTATTGGAATTTACCAACTGCTGTAGCTCTACTGTATGATTAAAAAATTATATGAGATTCTGGCATGCTAGTCAAGTTTGCATCTCAACATTTTTGCTAGAGCAAGGAAGTAATAAACATATGCATTACCACTTTGTACCCAATTGTTGCATAACAATACTCCATTCTTAAAATAGTACATCATACATGAATAAATCAGACATGTACCATACTGACTTACTATGATATTCTTGTCCTGGTTTGAGGTAAAACAGAACTAATTTTCTGTTCAGTAATTTCACCTTTTTAGCTGGGCCTCTTCTAACTAAACTCTGAAATTAACAGCATATTGTTCAAAAACTGTTCCACTCTCACAGTGATAAGACCTGATTATACCAAAGAATGGTATGCAGAGAGGCCCATGCTTATACTTATTGCTATAACAACCAAGGTCAGGTAACTTCGTTATTTGTCCTGTTGGAGGGTCAATAGCAGAAAACCTGTCAGGAGGAGCAGACAGGACAGGTGACCCAAAACTGGCCAACAGGGTATTCCATCCCTGCATCATGCTCAGTATAAAAGCTGAGGGATCAAAGGGTCAACCCTCCTCCTTCAAAGGTCAACATCTAAGGTGGACCCCGTCTATTTCTCTGCCTTTGATCCCGATCCGAGCATTCCTGACTCCAGATCTGGAATCCACCTCCTGTCCATCACCGAGTCCAGTCTGGGACTTTTCCCTATGTCTGCCAGTGACATGATCGTCATCCTGGGAGCTTGATACAGTTTTGATACACTGTATACTTTTTTAATTCCTTTCCCTTTTTTTTATTTTCTTCTTATTATTTATTAGTTCATTATTTATTAATGTTCTCATTAAAGTAGTTTAGTTTTTTTCTAAACTCATAAATCTCTTTATCTCTTCCTCTCCTCTCTTTTCCTTAGAGGGGGAAGGGAGGGGCCATCTGTCGTTCTGATTGGTCAATCCGGTCAAAGCCACAACAATACTAGAGTAGACTATTACTTGACAAGAATCTGGAAAGTTGCAAGATCATCTATTGAAAGAGCTGACAGATTTTCAACTGCTAAAACAAGACTGGCTTCCAAACTGCAAACTTGCAAGTTTAGTATGCTCTTGTCTATAGGTATATATGCATAAAAGATAAGAAATGTCCTATTTCTACAAACACATACCAAATATTCTGATCAAATGTACTTTTCATAGATATGCACTCTATTTTCTTTCAAGAGGACATTGGCCTGGCCATTTGTTAAGCATGCCTGGAATCAGTTAATAAGACAGACACTGCATGTTTCTTACCAAGGTATGGTTTTGCTTAACTGGTTGAGTGTGGACTCCGTTTGTTCGCTTCTTTTGGGTGGAAGTGTCTTGATGCTGCTTTCTGCCATTGCTCCTCAAGCTCTGACTCTGCCATTAAGTCCAAAATGTAGTAAATAGAGGAGTTTAAATGGCAGTATTGAACATCACTGCACTGACACTGCCAACTTATTAGTTAAAACATTCCTCAAAATAACCTCAAAACATATAAAGGAAATCTTTTGTAGGCAAACTGAAGCACACTGAAATTAACCAAACATACACTCAAGTTACAGTCATCAGCTGTTACTCAGTCTCTCTTGCACTATTACATACACTGTATTACACAATAAAATCAGTTCAGTGAATTCCCATACACTGATGCACAGATACTAGTGGTACCCATAATATTTCAAAATGGTACATGGAGGACAACAAAAAGCTGAGTAGTAATTGCTATCTATACCTGAAACAACACAATTACCACCTGATATCCACCACTTCTAATGTCAGATAAATTTGAGAATCCCCAAGATTATTTTTTCCATGGTTCTTTTTTCATATGTTATGATGATAAATCCAGTATTTTCATTCCAGAGAGGAATCCTTATGAACAGAGACATCTGTTTTGAATAGCCCAGATGCATATGGTTGCCTAAGAGATAACCTACCTTTATTTTCAAAGCTTCTGACATCTCAGGATGACTATATGGCTTCTGTGGCTGTTTTGGCTTCACCCACTGCTCTCCTGAAGAGCCATCTGTAAACACCTGCTGACTACAGCGAAGTTTGGATCTAGCACAGGAAAACACACAGAGTTCACAACACAACTTGATAGCAAACCTATTGATAGCAGCACATAAATATGAAAGAATTTTCTGCTTTTTAAGAACAGCCTGGAAGACAAGCTTAAGAAACGTAGTGTGGAAACTGTAATAATGCTCACTGCATTCACCCAAGTTAGGTTTCCTACCAGCCAGCAAGACAATGTTCTGCATAGGCAGCAGACTAGGTCCATATTAACATTTGTCCTGTTGTTGTTATTGTTGGTGCTGACTGGGCTCAAATCACTGGAGCATAGCTTTCTCTTTGGAAATAGGTTTTAAAATTTGCTCTACTGCTTTTAGCTCAACTGAATCAAAAGCCAGCAGCAGTTATTACCCTATTGATCTCCACAGGTTTTGTCTAGCTAGCTACTTCTGATAGTACTTTACAGTCCTACTTTAAAGAGATGTATTTTTCTTTTGTGAAAGTGTCAAAAGCATTTAACTCGAAGCAATGAAAGTTACCTACTTGTTTTAGCTTCTGCTTTTTTGGATTCCCATAGACAGGAGTCATGAAATTATCTCACTTCTGACACATGAGAGAATTTATCAAAAAAAAAAAAAAGTGTATCATGACATTAATTAACTTCTCATCCCACTTACCGCTCTATGACATATGCCTGCTTTTTTAAATTTTTTTATTAACACATTCTATTACTGGAATACAAATACTTGGAGAAAGAGAAAGGACAAGAAGCTTTGTATGATCAGTGTTTTATAGAAAGGATATAGAGGTGTTAAACTGACCTGGTTCTTACCTAGCTTTTTCCAAGTTGGGCCTAGAGGACGTGCTCCCTGTAGATGAACATCCATTGTCACTATCTGTGGAATCTCCATTCCTTCGGGAAATCCATTCCCTCAATGGCCTGTGAGCGCAGAGATATGCGACAAAATCTACTTACTAAAACAAATCTAAAGAAATTAAAGTTGTCTGAAAGGCACTTGCATAGCATCTGCTTCATCTCAAACATACCTGATGAAGGGAATTGCCATAAAGAATTTGTTAGGTGCCAAACCCAGCTTGGACTTTGGGGTCATGTCATTTCTGTGGCACGGCAATTTGTCAATGGAAAACCACTCAATATTCTAGAAAAACAAGAAATAAAAATCAAAATACCCACTACTGTAGCCTTACAGAATGTTACAAATGTGTATCTAACACATTTACTTCTCATAATTAAAAAATTATAAGGGAAAACTTTAATTAACAGACTCCAACAGGGTTTTTCACAAATGGTTATTTAACAATGGGGTCATTATTCTGACTGCAACTTCAGAGCAAGAGATGGTACAGCACATACTCATTGCAAGATATTGCACCTAAAACATGAAAGGTATTATCCAGCAACTATATTCTGAATGATGAGTTTCAAAAACCAACGAATCAAACCACCACACACTGAATGCCATAAATAAAGGTAGAGTTTTTAAATAATTTTCAAAGTCACTACTATTCTTGCTATTTTTATTTAAAATGCCATCAAAACTAGACCAGCAATGCTAGTTCAAAAACTATCAGAAAGAATGGAATTTAGCTCGCAGAGTAAGTTTGAGTTTTTGTTATAAAAGAAAAAAACATGGGTAAAGGATAGGATTTGTGCTATAATTTATACATTATAGTTTTAACTGTAAACTGTATACTTTGCAGAATGGGAACAAAATCAGGAATTATCAATATGTACAGTGTAAAAGAACCCACATGAGCCTTTCTATTGCAGAACCTAAACCCAAATCCCCCAGTTCAGATAAGATGCATATTATGGAAAGAAGTTAAAAACTGTACAGGTTTTCAATATAGTTCTACAGGGAATACAAAAATGGTGTGCCTGCTTGTATTAGATCAGATGAAGACAGTGCTTCAGCAGGGAGACAAAAATCTGTCGTCATAACTCTATGACTGCCAATACAGATGGTCACTGCTATACAAAGGGGGGTATTTACCATACATTTTAAAAACCCTCAATGTTCATCACCTTTTACTTCATATTTTGAAAAACAGGTCTCTAATGCAAGAAATTAAGAGACTCCTGCCTAGGCAACTACAAGTACTTTTTCCTACTCAGAAAGCAAGAAGCCCTGTTCAGTGGCACTACCTGCATGAAAATACAGGGATAACTGTCTTAAACTGAACTGCAATACAAGGAAGATATTTAAACTTCAAAGATCATAAGTTATCAGAACAAAGCTTCCAACAAGTCTATGAGCTGTTGGAAGGTCATAGACTTCTCCCTTTCACAATACTTTTTAAAAGCCTAATGGTACACAAACCATCCAAAATAGTTCCCCTTTTCTGTCCCCTTCCCAACCTCCGCTGTAAAATACACTACTCTGTAAGTCTGGATAGTACCACTCATCTCCTTCTGACATGTAGTCTTTTTATATCACTATATATTCTTCAGAAGAATATATAGTCACATATGTGGTTATAACTGACAATAACATGAAATGATTAACACATACACCACCTAAGAGAAAAGAAGGGGAGAATTACAGTTTGATGGTATGCTCTAAGCTGTTTTCATGATGAATAGAGGCGTCAGACAGTCAACAATCAGTCTTTGCAGTTGAATTGCAAGAAGTTGACAAAACCCTACAGTGCAGAGATGCCATTTGTACCTCGTATTTGAGGTATTCACCATGCTTCATAGTTTCATTATTTCACAGACCATTAGCTTTAAAGATCAAGCTCCGCAACAAGGTTTCTATAGATTCAAACAAGATAACACATACCCGAATTTCCCTCCTAGTTTTGGGGTTGAATTTTGTGTTCTTGGGAACTCCTGGAATGATGTACAGTCGTGCTAATTGATCATTAATTCGCAGCTCAATGTATTCTTCTTTGCAGATATAATCTTTTATGTCAAAGCCAGTTTCTTCAAACACCTGAGAAGCACATAGGTGAAATCAGTGTGTGTATTCAGATTTATCCTTTCAGAACCCATCATCACAAGGGATGGCAGGAGTATTTTTCAGATCTCTCCATGAAAGGTCACTGCTGGGAAAAACAAGCCTTTACACATAGATATATGCTCAATAATAGAAAAAGATCTTTACACTTGTCTAAGACAGACCGACCTGCAATAAAAGTCGAAACAACTCTATTACACCCTCATGTAGCAATTTATTAATATGGATGGGGAGTCTCTAGCTGCATGCTGCTGGATGCATGGAAAAGTCTTATTCACAGGATCTACTACTTGGGGAGTAAAGACCTTCAAATTCTAGCAAGGTTTACTTGCACCTCAATTTTTCTCCTCTTTCAACAATCCTTTTACTTCATGAACCTTCTACCCCCCTATAAACACTTTTACGTTCACAACAAAACCCAGCAATAGGGTAGCAAAACTTTTACTACCAAATTCAAACCACACATTCACACTGACAAACAAGCTTAAAACTGCCTTGTCAGCTACGCCAAAGGAAAAAAACAGGAGTGTTGTATCTGCTGGAGATTACTAGAAAAGCAATGATATTTTAAAGGAACATTTTCTTTGTATATTTTATAGTCTTGCAATGAAGGATCACAGATTCACAGAGTGCTTCGGGTTGCAAGGGACATTCAAAGGTCACCTACTCCGACCCTCCCGGCCATGAGTAGGGACATCTTTCAGCTAGATCAGGTTGCTCAAAGCCTTACTTAGAAATATTTACTTTTGACAACATTCTCAAATATACAGCGTTTATAATATGAAAATATTCACGTCAAACACACCTAATAACTTAAATCAGATCATGTCTCTAAGCTTGCTAAGGAAATACTTATTTTCAGAAACTTCCTAGTCTTTGAAATCTCTACAAAAAACACAAGTACTTGGAACACATGCAGGATTGATACCACTGTCCAAAATACTTCTGCCCAGACAGTGGACAAGTATGACTACAATCACTCAAAGAACTGTATACTAACCCCAGGGCTATTAAGCCCCACTGCCAATAGTCCAAGAGCAGAAGTCCACAGTTAAATTTTTTAAAGACCAGATTTATAACTAAAAAGAGGGACAGAATCTTCAATAAAACCTCACTTCAACCCCCATCTCCTGTGGGTATGTATAATGAAAAATAGAATCAAGTAGCTACATATAAAATGATAAGAGCAGAAAATACTCAAAATATGTTATGCAAGATACCAATGTATATATTGTTATCAGCAAAATGGTTGTAAGTTCAATTTTTGAAAATGCAGAAAAATTAAGCTCAAATATGAAAAAAAAAGGGAAGTGTTTAATACAAAGAAAATAATTGGCCAGTTAATCTTCAAATTCACATGTGCAACTCCTCTCGTATCAAAATAAAAAGCAAGCCATCTTCCCATCTAACTACTTTAAGAACAGCAGTTTAGGGGGAAAAAAAAATAAAAAAAAAAGAAACAAACAAAACCTCACCACCACACACTGTCTCAATTAAAAGAGATGCTTTTCCTCCATACTTACTAACACCCATATTTTCCCTTCCAAAATGATCTTTCCAGATTATTTAAGTGAATTAATTGTAGAAACTGCTCTTACCAAGAGAATCATCCATTTAGTATGGTTTTGCCCTCATCAAGTTCTGCAATACCACGGCACTGCATAGGCACAGCCCAGTGAAGACCTCTAAAATTAGACCTTATACGGATGCAGTTTACGATTTTAGACATGTGCTGGCTCCAGTAAAAGCAGTTAAAAGACTTATGCACAATTATGACAGACATCCCGATACCCGGCTACATGTCAGTCCTGAAGAATTTGCCAGTTTACGCACAATGACAATCTACCCTGAGGGAAAAAGTTCATAGCAACAGCATTGTTCACTAGTGCAATCCAAATCAATTCTCCAAATTCAAAGCACTACCAAAAGATTTTTCTTTCCCCCAGTATAACTGTGCCCACTTCAATGCTTTTGCTATCATAACTTGAAGTGAAGAGGAAGGCATACTTCACGTCATTCCTTCCTGTAGCAGTTACGCCTAGTTTGTCCTAGCCACTGTGTTTGTCGTCCATATATTTTTATGGTCTCCTCTCCCTTCAGTTCAGTCCTTTAGACCAACCCTAAAAGAACATGATGAGTAAAAGTTTAACTGAACAAGCGCTGTGGGGTAGGCGGAAAGAGACATGCATTGAATAATCAAGTTAACCTTATTAAGTCTCTACTCATCCTTCCCCAGCCCTTGAGTTCTGCAATTACAGCCCACTGCATCTGTAGCTCAGGTGTTTCACTCTTTGGCATGTGATTTGATGCTATATAAATAACTTTCTATGCTCAGAAATCAGTAACTGCTAACATTAAAGTGTACTTCACATGTGTCTATTGCATGACACTGCAATGTTAAAATTTAACACCTTATTTTGCTTTTCCAAGTCCATATTAAATATATGAGTGCTGTGGACAGCACCATCAGGGAATCAGAAAGACATTTTCATTCATGCACCTTTGACATATTTTTATTTTTAAAATCCTTGATTTTTAAATACTGATTCCATCCAACCATAAAGAAAACTAAGGCATTTTAGTACTTTCCCTAATCTTAAGTTTTCCTTTCAAAAATTCTGGATGTATTATGTTACACAAACATTATAGTTTATACCAGCGATACTCTTTTACAGGATATTTTTAAGATACAGCTTCACTATATACATATATATATAGGTCTCCAGCAGCAATAAGTCCCACAGAATTTCTTTTTCAGGTTTTATTTTCCACATACTTTGATCTTTGTTCCTGCACCACTGAAAAACATAAAAGTAAAGTTCTTCACAATTTTTACACAATCTTCTACAGCCTCCAACTTAACTCTTTACATAGGCTAAATTAGTACATAAGCCTTAGTACATAGGCTAAATTCCCATTCTTCTACATTTTTACAGTTACGATAGTCCTTGAAATTAATATTACAAAGGCCACAAAGTACCTAAGATTCCCCAAGCAACAAAAATAATACTTAAAAGTAAACTGATAATTCAGCAGAGAAATATAAAAGTAGTACTCACTTAACTTAGCAAGTTAGTACAAAATAATTAAAAACACAGAACGGTGATTTTTAAATTATATAACCAGATCCTTGATTATCGCTCTGGAACTCAGAAAAGCTCTAAAAGCTAGCAGCAGAAGCCCCTGCAAAAATAGAATATTTACCTGATTTCAATAAAGAAATATTAAGTAAAATGTCATTTCATCTAACACATATCTCCTGTGCTCAGAAAAATTTCATTTCTTTAGCTTAAATTTAAGGGAATCAAATATAACTTACCTCTCTAGCAGCACAGTCATGAGGAGCCTCTTCTTTATTTACTTTCCCTTTTGGAAATCCCCAACCAGACTTTGCCAAATAGCCCTGAACCAAAAGAACCTGCAAAATAGAAGAGAATGCAAGTCTCAGAACCCCGCTATTCTAACCAATTTCTATTAAATGTCTTGTCTTCACTGTCCCCTGCTTCTCCAGAAAAAACAACTTTAGCCTGGATGAAAGTTGGGTTTTCTGAGTTCTAACAAGAACTGTGAATTTTTTTATGGGTTCATGCAACTCTAAAAAAAAAAAACCAAAACCAAAACTGAGTAGAAAAGCAAGTGGAAGTGTGTTTACTGGCTCCCATATTATATTTCTGTACACTCTCAACAATGTCAAGAAACTGTCAGGTCTTTGTGAATCCGAAGCACTTTCCCCACCCCAGTCCATCCTTCCCTCCCTCCCCCCCTGCACCCCCACCCTTTCCGCGATGGAAAAATGTAAACAAAGAGATTACTTCTGCAGGCATTCTTCCCTTTAGCCCTTCACAACTATTTCTGTCCTTACATTTTCAAGTGTCTCATCGAGAATAATTGCACCATAGGTTGGCACTCCCATTTTGTATTCTTTCCACTCATCTAAAACCTTTTGCACATCTTCACCTTGAGGCAGTAAAAAAGGGCAGTGATTGAAGAGTACAGCGGAATGTTAAGGACGATAAACATAACCATCCAGTTTAAAAATCACACCTAGACATACAAAAGACACCCATTCAACATTTACAACCACCACACTCCTTCCCCTAAGTGCTTTCCAGACATATTCTCTTGGAACTAAAAAAATATTATGACTAATCCATCATCAAATTCTGAAGGTCAGAAAGCATCAAGTTATTCAGCAATTCCAAGCCAACTGAAAAAAAAAAAAAAAGTAAAAGAAAAAGATGGCACAAGGCTGCTTGTTTGAAGGAACATCTCCCCTAATTTTGAAGAAAAAGTAACCACATAACAGTTATTTTGAATATGCATTATTCTTAAACACTTTTTTTTTTTTCATTTTGAAGTAAGACAGACAAAAATACAGTTTCATCTTGTGCTTGATGTAAGTGCAGATACATTTTTCCCACAGACATTTGTTAAGACTACAATACAGGAATCTGTACTTGCATATTTACTATGCAAAAAAAAAATATATTTTTAATGGCATCAAGTTACAGAGTTCTAAATTGTAACACACTTTACCAAAACTCACCATGCAGAGAAAACCTGAACGACCTTTATAACTCAAACTCTGAAAGCAAATCTGTATGTCCTTAATAAAAGTATTAATGTTATATATTACATATAAAATTTTACTACCAATAAAAATTAATCCATAGCAGAATGCTTAAAAATATAACACTGAAGCAGAGCTAACATTTCTGGCAAATGTGAGCTGGAGAGGGACAGATGTCATGAATAAATAATATATATTATATTGTATTTTTCCTGTACTGCCTACAATTACTGTAAGAATTCTGTTGGTCTGGAAATTCATTTGTATTTAAAAACATACCTAAAATAAATTTAAAAAATAACTGCATAGTATCAAGAAACAGAAAATTATCATATTTTAACAGTTTATTGTTAAAACAAAAGCTGTAGCATTTCAAAGTAAGTCTCTGTTATCAAACTAACAGAGTTAGTATGTGTAGTGAAGCCACAGATAATATTATCATGAAGTATTTTTGGTAGCGAAACCACAGATAATATTATCCTGAAAGTTAAAAGCAATACTCCAATCCCACACCAAGAATATATGAGAACAGGTTAAAACTAAAACACTTGCTAGATGAAAGTCACAAGTTTTTCCCTAGCAAGGACTAGATAGTGTATGTTCCAGCGGCCCTTGTAAGCAATAAAACAAAACAGAGGCCAACTGTATGAATTCAGTAAAAACACATCCTCTTGCAACTACCTACAGAACTGTTTCTAGAAGCAACCGCCAGTACTTCTGACAAACACACACCACTGCCCATGGGGGAACCACCTTCAGCTACGTTAACATTTATGTCACTATTTACTTGGAAAGGGATTAAATTAAGGAGACAAAACATCATGGAGAGCTCTGACAGCTCATCTTTGAAAACCCCCTAGTCTGCCAAAGTGCAACCATGAAGAAAAATCCTCAAAGATCATAAATTACCTGTTTGCTATAGTTTTTGAGTAGTCTAAGAAACATCTCTTTTGTGGATGCCAAAAAATGAACAGATAAAATCACATACCTACTAGCAATACTAACTTCTAATTGCTAGCACATGAACTGACATTATCTTGTTGCAAGTATGAAATTTCACTAACAATTTCAGTTTGTACTTTATCCACTGAGACAAAAAACAATCACAGTAATAAAAGGATATCAGCTTTAGCAAAGTCTCTTATCCCACACTGAGGTAATCCTGGTGTGTTTTGCATGTAGAAGTCCAAGTAAAACCAATGGGCAAGTTCAATCTGAAAACACACTCTGATTGCATTGTCTCTCTCTTCACTTGGAATGTGCAAAATAAATCGGCTGCCAGGAAAGAAAGAAGAGAAAGATTAGCCAAATCTATTGCTTTATATAAATCTAACAATAAAAATGCATTGCAACAGTGGAATTCCTAATCCATTAGCAAAGAGCAACAGACCAGGTGGCTTGGACAGCAAAAGATTTTCACAAAGTAAAATATAGCTTCTAAAGTCAAGAAAGAGAATAGCGATTTTCTTTCACAAAAGTCAATTACAGTAAACTAAGTAAATTAACTGTTGTAAAAACAGGAAAAAAGAAACCTTACCTAAATGAGTATACTACAAGAATGAAAGCATTTTTACATGTCCAGTGAAGAACATCTGCAAACCCTGATAACAGAAGTCAACACATTTTTTTCTGGACACAAGTTAAACGTGGCTAAGCATTTGCACTTAAAACAACAGTAAACTATTGATTTATGTAGATTTTAAAATTCAATCCTGTTAATTTTCTCAGTCTGAAACAGAACATGGACAATTGGTTTATTTTGCAAGTTTACTTGATGTTTTAGCTCAGATACTGGCATACAGGGTCCCAGAGATGTTAAGTGTTACGTGGCTCTGCGTGATAGCCTATTTTACTTAAGCAGAAGCTTTACTTATCTAATTACTTGTAAGATCAAGAAAACAGAATTTTCTTTTTAGAAATGTAAGGTTACCCACCTCATTGAATCTAAATCATTTGTCAGATTTTTTACATTCAGCTCCTGCGTACCACCCGCAACATTCCAAAAGCACACAATATCATTGCCAAAACCAATGCTTAAGACATCTTTATTTAAATATTTGGTAAGTATAAATTGTTAAGGGATCTCAAAGTGGTTGCCTGGACCAGCCACTTTGGCCAAGGACTGCCTCTTGCCTGGCCGCTGGAGCGCAGCCCCATGCTCCAGTGTCTCTGCCCAGGCTGCAGGACACTACCTTTGGCAGTTTCAACCAGTAGCAAAGCCCAGCACGTACCCCAGGGACACACAAACACACAGAGGACAGAGCTGGTCACACAGGCTGCCACAAGGTGCTGCCTTCAATAGCACCTACATACAGGACTCGCTCAAAACACAGGCACAGGGAGCCAAGTCCCCTTCTGTTCTTCAGCTGGCAGACACAGAAGTGCTAGTGCAGGAGCACACTTGACACTCTCCAGGTTCACAAGTACATGCACATCCGTAGGTCCCCCAAGTACCAGCAGAGCTATGCCTGTCCACCCAACATACAGCCTCACTGGCTGGTCCAGCTTGAAGCTTGCTAGTGAGTGCACAACAGGTTTGGGGAAGACACTTACCCCCTCCCAGCCCAGCAGCTGGCACCAGGCACATGGTCTGCGACCCCCAGACCTGCTCCAGCCACCGGCGCTCTGTCCCTCGCTCACCTCACTCACACAGTTCCCCAGCAGTAGCTGGTCTTCAGGATACTCACCGTCCCCAGCCCAGCTGCTGGAAGCCAAGACCCCCACCCATGTGAGTAGCTGGCACCGAGACACCCCCCCACCGCATCTACTCACACACAGAGACAGCACTTCAACCCTGTGGCACAAAGGTACATGGGGTAGAGTGAGATTATGCAGAGAGAAAGTTAAGAAAATACTTAATAAGATAGGCCAGACCGTGGCACTCAGGTGAAAGGCTCAGCCAGACAAGCATACTGACCGTCTCCCAGCTTTATACACAACCACCCCCCCCTTATACCCCTTTCTTTTCACTTGTTCCCTGCCACACCTCTCCCAGCCTGCTATGTGGGATGCCCCTGGTTCACAGGCTGATCGTCCTGGAAATAGCACTGGTGGTTTCGTGATAGTTTGACTGGCAAGTTTGTTTCTTGTCATTGTCTTCACTTGTGTTTTCTTAGGTCTGTGTCTGTATATTTTTGGTTCTGATTTCCCCCTTTTTTCCTTTAGTTTCCCATGACCAGGTCCCCACTCAGATAAACTTGCTGGGATGAAAGTTCCCACACTCCCTCATCAATTTGTGGCCAGGTTTGGTTCCCATCACCGCCTCCCTTATTATTCCTCCCTCAGGTTTGTGTCCCTTCTGTTTATGGTTTCCTCCTTTTCTTGGTATCCTGTTTTCACATGGAAAAAGGTCATTGACCAGATACCCTTAAAGAAGCAGACACTCTCCTTTATATAAACAGCCTTATTTGCTTCAAGAACAGTATTTTCCTACTTGCCATTTTCAGTTGGCAATACCAACCCCCAACTGCTTCTTTCTTTTTGAAGGCTCTATTACTGATGAAAATAGCTCTTATATATACTGTTACTATAGGTTAAAGGTAAAAAAATAATTCTACTTTATAACTAGTTGATGATGTTGCCCCAGCACTGCAGCTGAACATAAATCTGAAGGCACAATATGTAGAATTAGTACCAAAGAGGAATAAGAACATGCCAGCATTAAGCTTAGAGTAACAAGAATAAAGCCAATTAGAGCACTACTTATGAATCAAAAACCTAGCTCCCAAGTTACTTAGAGTGACTGAAGTGCTCACAACAGGCATCTTTAGACAGCAGCTGCAGGGTAGCCTCCATTTAGAAGAAGCCAGGACTGCCCGTACTGGACACAGCTGGCTCCAACAGACACAGCTGAAGCCAGCAGCCAAGATGGTGGCACCTCTAGGAAAGTGTATTTTAGGAAGATTAAAAAAGTCAGACAAGCAGAGGAAGACAGAAAAAGAGTATGAAACAGCCACACAAATGCCAAGGTCAGAGAAGGAAGAGGGAGATTTTTTA
This sequence comes from Tringa tobata, assembly GCA_033628505.1. NCBI lineage: Eukaryota > Metazoa > Chordata > Aves > Charadriiformes > Scolopacidae > Tringa > Tringa tobata. The sequence goes on from JAHREE010000495.1 coordinate 6,460,892, forward strand.
CATTTTTACATTTTACATTTTTTACACTGCAGCCTGTGGGTAATCGCATGCCACAGCAGATGAACAATTCCTGAAGGAACTTCAGCCCAAGGGACAGACCTCACACTGGAAGAAGGGCAAAGCATAGGGAGGAAGGAGAGGAGTCAGAAATGATGGGGTGAAGTTGAACCTGGGAAACGTGGTTGTTACAGTTTTTGTCTTTGTTTCTCTCCATCCAAATCCATTTTAGCTGGCAACAAACTAAATTAATTTTCCCCAAGTCGAGTCTGGTTTGCCCATGATGGTAACTGGTAAGCAAACTTTCTGTCTCATCCTGAGCCACAAGCTTTTCCATCCTATTTTCTACCCCGATTCTGTTGAAGAAGGGGAGTGAGTGGCTGGGTGGGCATCCCGATGCTGGCCAAGGTAACCCACCACAAGAAGTCAAAGAACCCACCCCTGAAGTCAAAAAATGGGGTAGCAGCACTTGCTTACAGGAGAAAGACAGCACCAAGAAGTCCCAAAACCTACATTAAGACTATGTACTTCCACTTATTTATTCAGTAAAGAACAACTCATGAGCACAAGACAGTATGACCAAAAGAGTGACCTGGATACCTGTGACTTCTTATTTAAATGCTGGGTCAGAGTGGTCCTACAACTGAAGCTTAAAACACACAACAACTTACCAGAACAAGACTGAATTGTATCCTGGCACTGTCTGATCTAAAACAGCCTAGGAACTCAACACATGTTTGAAGACATCATGTACCTGGCTTTGGCTTTCAACTTGTTTTCATGTGCTAGCAAGTAACATTTCACTCTGTGAATAAGTATAGAGGTGTAACATTTTACCCCCTGAATACAAATTCTAAGTGAAGAAGTCTCTAAATTTACTTTACCAGAAGGGAAAAACTGAGACAGCTCAGGGAAAAAAAAAAAAACCAAACCACAAACCAAACAAAAAAATCCCAAATACTAAATGAAAGTGCACTAAACTACTGTTTTAATGTTATTTTTGTTATCCTTAGCAGAATAGTTTTGCAATGAAAGCATTTAACAATAACTGCCACCACCATTATCACTTACAGTCAATTCTCACATAGATCTCTATAGTTTAATATAAAAGCCTGCTTATTATTTTACAGTGTTGGAAAAAGTTGTGGGATTTGCTTCAGGGTTTGGTTGGGTTTTTTTGGTTTGGGTTTTTTTTTTTGGCGGGGGGGGAGGTCTTGGCTTTTTTTTTTTTTTAAAGAGATAGCTTATACTGATTCTCTAGTAGTTTTCAGTGCTGTATGGTTTCAATATTAGATTCTGTGAAGTCAGCCATGAATGTTTGACTCCGAGTACACGCATTACAGCAGATAACTTTATATGTTGAGCTTCACAGGACACACAAAGCCCAGGGCTGAGAGCCCTTCACCCAATGTATTTGCTTTAATAAAGCCCACACGGAAGAGAATTTTTAGCAATATAAATTAAAAAGTCTATGTTTAAACTTAGCTACAGCTATCATTAGATATTCAACTGCCCACAGCATGGAAAAATACTAAGGTTAACGTCAGAGAGAACATCCATAAGTACACATAGAGGCTGTAGGATTTGTTGGGGTTTTTTCTCCCACAGAAGAAATAAGTACACTAAATTTCCCTTGCCCAATTAAAAACTTAATTTGATGTTGAATGCTACAGTTGCTACTAAATAGCCAAATTTACCCTAGCAAAATACATGATCCCACAAATACTGCAAGTGAAACCTTATAAAAGTAACATCAACCCACAAAACCCCCGCAAGAACACAATCCAGACCCTCCTAGAAGTTCACATATTTCAAAACTCAAACGACTATGGACAATAAAAATGTGGACTCTTAGCCCAATTAACTATACAATTGAACAGTACTTGTCAACTTAAGATCAAAATTGATTACTATAAAAAGAAATCCAGTCATTCTGCACAGTACCTAAAATCTTGGAAGCTTTAACTCACAATTGCAAAAATAAAATAATTGATGTGGTAGAGGTTACCCAGCAGTACTTCATGGGTTTTTTTTTAAGCCATCAGGCTCAACAAATACAAATGACAAAAAAAAAAACAGAAACACCACACCCTCCCCTCAAGGCACACAAAATGAAGATACCAGCTAAAGCACCTTTATATGCCTTTGGAGCTAGCAATTGCTGTGAGAATTACCTGCAGGCATTAGAACAGCTGTAGCTGCCCCAAACAGTGAAATTATTATATAGACTAATTGGCTAAATTAGTTAGAACAGCTGCAAGTGATCTGAGGACCTACACATGAGCCTCTTTGAGTAGCCTCTGTGTGAGACCTCCCTGAGCCTCTGCCCAGATAGGAGTCCCTGTGAGGAATCTAAAGAAAGTGATTCAGCTTAAAGTAAAACCCACATTTTAATTTAGCAATGCATAATGTTGACAGAATTAGCACCAGCTCACTGTCATCTTTCTGTCATAAGGAAATAGCAGGTAAAATGGCAAATACAATCACCAGAACTTCTTACAGAATCAGTGAGAATGCAGTATCTCCTACGTACACAAACTTTTAACAACTAAGAGTTTTCTGCAGGGAATCCAGACCTTTTGCTTCAGGACAAAGGAAAATATTCTTGCCCAAAGACAAAGTGTAGAAGTCTCAGACAGATATTCTAGCACTCACAGGATATAAATAAAACCACAAGTTCTGTTTTCCTGACACCTAAGCTTTAAATTAGCTTTTTGGTTTTCAAGTACAGTAAAAAAAAAATAAAAGCAACAACTAAAAAAAAATCTCAAGCTACTTGGCAAGCTTGACTTGAAATTAGATTTATTTCACTGTTTAGTTTAGCAAAAGTTACATGAATTCTTGCCATCTCCTAAAAATTCACTAACAATTATTTAGATTTGCAGCTCGAACCGGTACATTTCATATAAGAAGATACTAAAGAATTTGTATGGGTAACTTTCCAAAACTGTTATACTGAAAGCATAATTACTTGAGTACTGAGGTTTATTTGCGGAAAGAAGGAAAGAAGGAAAGAAGGAAAGAAGGAAAGAAGGAAAGAAGGAAAGAAGGAAAGAAGGAAAGAAGGAAAGATAGGTTGGGCTAGAAAATATTTAGTATCTTTTCAATAACTGAGCATGAAAAATTGCTTGGCTTTTTATACTAAAATTTCCACTAATATCATAGATAGATTGAAGAATGTGGGAAGTGACAGATATTTTAATGACCCATTTATAGCCAAACACCTGAAGTACATCACCACTTATCTTCCACTTTTCTCTCTTGAGCCAAGGGCTATCAAGCCCTGTCACTCCTCTAGTGCACACCAGAATTCCTTCTCTCTTTCCCACAGGAAAGTCTGACCCCTCTGCTCCTTTCAGTTGTTCTGTCCATGTTCAAGCCAGGCAACATATTTGAAGCAGGGTTGATCTGCTATCACTAACGAGAGTCAACAAGTTGAATTAGAAAAAGATGAAGAGAGAGAAAGACGGTAACTAAAACACCCTGATCTACCATTCTAAGGCTTTTTTTTTTTTTAATTAAAGCCACACAACTACATTCATACAATTATAAGACAAAACACCATTTCAAAGGTAGAAGATGACAGCAGCTCAGAGGAACACAGTAAGACAGTGAGACTGATCTTATAACAATGTAAGATCTGATTACTCATGTGCCCCACAGGAGTGACACTAATAGGCTATTTGTAAGCACTGTGATTCCCCTCTGGATTTTCTGAAGAAGTATTAAACCTCGCTTCACCTATGAGTGGGCATCTAAGAGACAAGTCCCACCTCTCTGTAGGGAGCCCAAAGGAGGCATGATGAAACTCAAACATGCCTCAGAGGCCAGACTTAGAAAATCGAAAATTTACTTGTGCACTGCAAACTCTGACTCTCACATTAGACATATGACAAAACTCTACTTAGAGA
>JAHREE010000495.1:6474511-6506669 GCA_033628505.1 Tringa tobata
TAAACTTACATAATTACTTTCTAAAATCCTATTTAAATTTTCAAATTTGTTTTAAAAGTGGTTTGGGATTATATTTGAAATCTGCTGTTATGCAACTAGGGTGAATAAATTGATAATAAAAGCTCTTACAGCTGTGGAGGCAAGATAGTAGCAAATCAAATATGAATAGTGGGGTTTTATCTTCCAGGTTTTTTTTTTTCTTCCCCAATATGGAATTATTTTTTTAAAAATCTTTTTATAGGGTGTCTACCCTTTTTCATGTTGGAAGATAGTTTTAAATATATCTTAATGTGGAAAGTTACGTCCTGGACGGTAGTACCCTATGGTGTTTTGAGGTTTTTAGGGTTTTTTTTGAGTAATGGGTATGTGTGAATGAAAATAGGCAGTGTTGCCCTTGCTAGCCTGTACAGTGTTGTGGCATCAGTCTGACAGTAACACACCAGGACATCTGTCCTGTCTCCTGAGATGGCTTTCAGTCTGGAATCAAGCACGAGCTGCCTGACCGTGAGAAAGAGCAAGAATCTTCTTTGGTGATTACCCTTCTTTCACCATATGGGTTTCATTTTGTCTTGGTGCTGCTGTGCCACTCTCCATGTCTATCGTAGAAGCTCTATCCAAATGCAGGGCTAAGCTGTGAGCAGATAAAGCTGAATGACTAGAGCGATTCCTGCTTCCATTTGTGCTGCTCTGGATCCTGCACTGCAGTCGGGGTGCTGCCAAGTGCTGCCCTCCATGCTGAGAAAGCATAAAGACCCAAAGCATAAAGAACACTAGTCAGGATGGCTTGTTTGTTCCTCTCTTCTATTTGGTCTGTCCCTCTTGAAAAGACAGCTGAAGAGCCTGATGTATGAGCTAACAGTAGTGAGATTTGCTTCCTACCGCTGGGCAGAAAATAGTATTCACCTCTTTTTGTAGCTGCAGACACCTTCAAATGGCTCTTGCTGTAAAAGCTGTGGCTTCTGGAAGAGGTCAGGAGCTGTGAACAGAAGGTACGGTGCAGGGTGTTAGTTTGATGTTTACACAGGTGTTTCAACAATGGAACCAAGCCTGACACGTCTCAGAAAAGTACTGAAGGAGAAAAAGGAGATTACTTTTTCCCAGTTAACTTTCTTCTGCTGTTTCTAGATCATTGTGTCGTTTCTGCGTTGTCAGTGTCTGAATTGCATAAAGTGAAAACCAACAAAGTACTGGGTCAGGTTTCCGTTCAGCAGAGAAGACGTTCATGAAGGAGTGGAACAGATGTCTGTGTTCTGCAAGGGAGCCCACCCTCTGTCCTTACAGTTGTTTAAAATGGCAAACAGGCTCCTGGGTGAGTGACCCGTTAGGTGTGTTCCCACTCTGTTTTATTGGGATCTCAGTTCTGGGTTAACTTGGTCGTGGTAGTTACTGTTCATCTCTGCTCGCCTGGAAGAAAATTTATTGGAAAAAAACGACCCCAGAGAAGGATGCTCAGCTCAGATTTCATTCTCTTTGCACCTGAAAGCCAGGACGGTTTTATGGATGTGCAGCTATCTGCCCCATCAGGCCTTGTCTATTTCTGTAGTTTATTTTCTTTTGTTCGTGCCATTCTTTGCGCTCGTTGTCGGGGCGTGCGGTGCAGCAGGTGGGAGCTTCAGAGGAGAAGTGCTGGAGGCCACCCTAGCTGCTGGGTTACACCTGGCCGATGGGGTGTGCCTGGCCACCAGCACGAAGTGGTACAGCCGCAGCTGGCGCGTCGCTGCCGTCCTGCCTCAAAGCTCAAAGCCAACGCGAAGGGAGGGGGCAATCCCCAGGTTCGTGCCTACTACAGCTTCAGGCAGGCACCGCCGTTTCCCTTCTCCTTCCCCCCTTGTTCGTCTTCGCCTTCAGCTTTTACTTTGTGTAAGTCTTTAGTGGTTTTGTACATGGAATAGTTTTCTTCTCTAGCGATACAAAATATTCCCCCCAAAATCTAAGTCTTCTCGGCCGTGTCACCAGCAAGGGCCCACCTGAGGCTCTTAACGTAGGCTAAATTAAGCAGTAATTTTCCAAGTAAATCTTATCTGGCTGTTTCCCAGTAAATCGGACAATCTGGATTAAAGTTTGTCGTAAAACGTTAGCTTTATTACCAACAATTCTGTTAAGCGCTGTGTGATGAAAAACAATAATTTATTTTAAACTGAAATCTAACATTTTTTGCAGGCTTTTGTCTTTGCAGTAGATCAGTATTGAAAAGTTTACCACAATCTGATAGAAGCAACTTTTTATACTTTTAGTGAGCTTTAACTGCACAAGGCGATACTCAGACTAGTAGATGGAAGAATTGAGTGTTGGCAGTGTATAAATAACATTGCCAGTATTTTCACTTCTTCTCTAAACTTTCCAGAGTTAGCCTGTTTAAATGTAACTCCACCCATAGCCAGTGGTGGTTAACTGCTTCAAAAAAATTAGAGTGCAAGCAGGAAAGGAGCCTTTGATGACTAAGAACTGCGTGCAAAGGATTGGAAATTCCAGAGTGCTGTCATGTTCGGTTTTAAAAAGTGCAAAGATGAAATAGCTTTGGGCATTAAAATGCCTGAACTTATTATTGGTGTCTTCAAGGAAGAAAAGCAGTATAGTACAATTACGCTTCTCTGCTTTCCCTAATTTTATGCTGTTACTTCAGCAATTTTTGCTACATATAAGTGCTGCTCATGGCGTTTTACAAACAGGAAACAATCTGGATTGATTTTAGACAAGTATAAAAACACAATTCAAGTCTTAATATTGTCACGGTGTCTTGAGCCTGTCACCTAGCTCCTTTGCCTCTTCTGGGAGGGAGAACGGGAACACTGCTTTTCTTTGGTCACAGTCATTTAGAAAATGTAAAGTTGTTCCTGTATTTATTAAGAACTAGGGCAGCAATTTTGCTTTCTCTTAACAAATTTGGAGGAGGGTGCTTACGTTTTTCCTTCATGGAAGAAGCTGCATGATATGCTAATGTTCGCCAGTAATGCTCTGCTGCTGCTTCATAAAAGTGATTTGAGAGACCTGGTGTATCTGACCAGATTCACACTCCTCAGTATAAATACAAGCAGAAAGCTTTCAAATCTCTCTGCACTTAGGCTGTTTCTTGTCCCAGTTGATACTCTTTTCATGGGGCTTCAGAGACTAAAAAGTGTATTTTGACTTTTTTGTGTATGTTCTGCCAGGTCAGTTCCTCCAAACATGCTTGCCTTCTGTCTTTTAGGTTTTCAAGTGCCATCTTTAAAATAAAAGCTGTCTTATCTGTTGGTTGGACAAATGATGTGCTTCCTTTTCTAGAGATAGCAAGTGGCTAGATACAAGAGAGACCCTAATATTATGATAACCATAGGAGAATTTTAATTTATCTTCTGTATCTTGAATTCAGGTTAAAATGATAAAGCTCTCTCTTACACAGATGGGTCTACAACCTGAATTAAACTTATTGAAAGATTTCCAATTTGTAATTGATGTAGATGCTATTTTTAGGGACTGCGGATATGTTTCAGGCATAAATGAAGGTGTTTTACCAGACCTTCTTGGTCAAGATGCACTGCAGTACTGCATCTTGCATGCTCTGCTCTCTCTGACCGTATTGACCTCTAGTGACTTGGTTGATGTTGGCCTACGGATGTTAAAGGAATAGTTAGGCTTTCCTCAGTGAGGTTTGCTGGAATATGGTTTTAAACTACTCTTTCTCCTGGTGAGTCACAGCGCTTCTAACATTTAACGTGTAGCATTGCAGATCTTAAATGCTGGAAAAGTGAGCTGGAGTCAAAAAGTCAGATTGAAAAAATGCAGATTATTGTTAGTTGCTTTTCTTGTTTCCCTGTTCTTTTTGTTGTGGTGACGTACTCTAGTTACATTTTAAAAGTCTTTCTGTACAGCTGTGAGACTGACCTGACACAGGAGAGCTGGCAACATCTTGCTATAGCAAAAGGAAGGAAGCCTACTTGTCACTATGCGCACAGGGAGCAAGGCACACAGTTTTTAGATGAGTATAATGAGGCTGTAGGAAAAGAAATTCAAACTTCCGTGTGAGGGTCTGTGAACTTTAATTTTTTTTAATAAGAAAAATCACAAATTTTTTTTGCCACATAGTTTAGCAACTAGCACTGCACTTGTAAATTCTTTAGGTTTCTGCAAACCAGCCTCAACCCAGTCTGAATTTAGTCCTCAGCCTAATACTCTAATGCCTTTCCTGCTCCCTCATGAGTCAATTTTTAATTACATTCAGTAATTCAAACTGTAGGACTTTTGTTTCCAGTTAGAAACTCCTTACACAGTGATTACCTCGAAACAGCAGCATTTTACCGAGACAAGTCTGAAAACATTGCGCCGTGATTACATGCTTTGCTGTACATTTGCAAATTAAGGCCATGCTATAATTCTTTTGCCAATATTGCGGTAAGTGGAACTAAAAAACAGCAGTAGAGCTCTAAGAAAATTATACTTGAAATAATAGTCTCTACAGTGCAGCATAGGTTGACAGGAAAATGTAACGTTTATTCTTTCTGTATTGTTGTAAGCATGTAGCAGCAGCCCCATGTGTTCACAACAGTGCTGTTTGGTCTCTGTGCCTGCACCCCAAACAGTAACAGCTGTGGAGAGGCAGCCAAAGCCTGTGAAGTGTTTTTTTCCCTCTGATAAAATCGGCTGTGGCAAGCAGAGAAGCCTTGTGTTGTGGATCCTTAGCAAGCGGCTTCCTCTGGTGGGACGTGGCATGTCTGCAGGACGCGGGTAAAACGTGGCTTTTCCTGAGGCTCCCTCGCTGCATGCAACTTCTCTTTCTCATTAATACCTTCAGGAAAGTCAACCTGAAAGCTTTCCATACTATAAGCTGGGATTGGGTGTTTCCAAAAGGGGTCTTTCAGACTCTAGCGTGCAGTGCAGCAGTACTGCTCCCGTGGTTGATGTGGACAAGTGGCAGTGGAGCTGGTAAAGCTTTTAGCCAGGGACTGCAGGCACAGGGGAGTCCCGATGAAGCCCTGGGTGACTTTCCTTGATTGTGTTAAGGGTGCGAGTGGAGGAAGTCCCCCTTCGAGAGAGCGAGCGTGGACGGGGGCGCAGACCTGCTTGCTGCACAGCACCGCCCACGTAGCCTGGCCCGTGTGGCAGAACAAGCAGTAACCAAATGGTTTGGCAGGCTGGACTGAGGCACTGATGCGTGCTAATCCCAGGGAAAAAAGCCTGCGTGGGTGGGTGTTTGTGGGGAGCTGGTTTTAACCTGAGTCAGAACTGGGAAACTGACTCATAGTGTGGCCTTACAAGTACTTTTTCCAGAAGAGAGCGGGCCAAGAATGAGCAGAGAGCAATGAAATGAGGGGATTGCTGCTTTTTTGCAGGAATCTAGCTTTGTGCTGAGTTAACATGTCATCCGTACAACTCGCTTCACTGGTGAGCAAGTTGGCACGTGCCACAGTCTCCATTTCCTTTGAAGAAACGAAGGTAGAACCCTTTGTATTACTGTCATGTTGTTTGTTACTGTCCTCTCATAATATTTGTCCCTGCACAGACAGTGAGGAGCACCCCTTTGCTATCCTTCTTGAATTCCTTCCAGAATTCCTTCCAGAAGATCCTGCCATCTTCTGGATACACAAAATTTTGAGAGAGGGGGGGTGGTAGACTTACACTGCAGCAGCTGTGTAAGTGCATTTGGCAGGAAGATGCGTTCAGTGTCTGCAAATGCACGACTCTGCTATTGGAGTCCTTGAGGAGGAAGGAAGGTGGAAGACAGGAGGCTTTTAACCGGTGGATGGCAGCGTAGAAGACAGAATGATAAAGCAAATACAAGTGCACAGGTAGTTGTTTTCACTGAAGCAATGCGAGGAGGCCCCCTGCCAAGATGAGCCTGAAATGAGGATGATGGGGAGACACCAAACTGGGGTGGTCTGTGGTGCAGGGGAGTCTTGATCTCACAGAGGTGTCTGGATAGATAGCTAGAAGTAAATTATTTTTGAATCACCATAACCTGCTGTAAAGAGTTGCAGCAGACTAGTAAGTATAAGGGAATTTCAGGGTTTTTTTAGGTTAAATGGCAGGGGGGGGAAGAGTCATGCTTGGCTAAGACCATCACAAATATGCCTGCCTATTCATTTAGTATAACACTGATTACAAAAAACAAAGGACGGAAACACAAAATGGTCCAGTCTTCCCTAACTACAGCATGAACACTGGTCTTAACGGAGGCTAATTTTTTGTCTTAAACTCGTAACTTTATTTATACAAGAGTCATCAGATGCACCTTGTAAATCACAGGGATTTGAGTGATCACTTCACATGAGCCTAGAGCAAGTTTTAATTTGGCATTTTTTTTCTTTATTTCTGGCTTCCACGTCGGGACTTAGCTCAAAAAAAACCCCACAAAACAACCCCAAATCAAAACCCACCCCAGACTTGTAGCTGGTGTACTTATAATATGCTTATTCTGTGAGTACTGGATGTGTGAATTAACTATAACAGTGATTTGTTATGCCAGAGCTAATTCGGGAGTAACAGCCTCGTATTGCAAACCAGCTGATTTTCTTCTTTTTGTTGTTGAAATGAGTCAGATGCTTAACGTGAAAAAACTCGACTTGGCAACCTTCTAAAATTAGACCAGTGTCTGTTACTATCAGGTAGCAGGATAAAGTAATGTGGATTGATCTGGAGTTCAATTTGACTGATTCTAAGATGCACACAGCCAAAATTGAGCTGGTACTCTTGATGCTGTAGCTACATAAGCTGATATGACCCCTGGGCTACTGCAGAGGCTGGCAGCCTCTGCTGTTCCCTCTTGGCGTCACCAGCTAGCCGGGTTTTTGGGGAACAGATCTGACTGAAAATGAAGTTTTTCCTTGGCTCCCCATCTGTCTGCACAAGTTGCAGTGCAGGTCCACAGCAGGCCGTTCTCACTGCTGGACAGCCATCTGTTTTAAAAATAATTTTAATTATTTAAGATAATAAGTTTTAAAATTTAAAATAATTTAAAGAATTTAGATAGTTTTTAAAATAATTGAAATAATAAAAAATTTATGATTATTATTATTATTTAGTAAAGTGTTTACCGTCTAGTCTACTAGGAGCTGTTCCTAGTGACTGCTTGTACCTCCAACATGCAGAACTACTGTAAGTAGTTGTGTTGAGTCTCTAAATAAAGTCCTCTACAGTTAGTGAGCGTGCTGATACCGGCAGGAGGCAGGAACAACCACACCACCGCGGGTTAAGCGCAAAGAGTAAATTTAGTCTTGATATCTCAGGGAGCAGTGTTATCTCTGAAGCAGCGCCCGGGGGGAGGCACACAAGTGGGGGCTCAGGCTCCAGGGAGATGGGTCCTTGCTAGAGAGCGTTGTGAATCTGCTGTTCCTGCCCCTGTGTCGGGGGTTCGAGCAGGGCTAGTTTTCCACTGGGCTTTAGTTTTTCCAGCAGCAGGGCAGGAATCTCAGGCATGTTCGATAGGGTGCCTCGAAGTCTATCGCAGGCTTGTCCTGTCTAAGCTCAGATGTTCTGCTTGTCAAGCGCACGAGACTAAACAATGATGAGTGTGATTTATGTTTTTTTCAACACCTCAGCTGCAGGTCACTTGAGCGTGTTTATATTCATCCCTGTGGATTTGCCCTTATTGTCTTGGTGTCTCAGCACCGTATAAAATCCTTTGTGATGTGTAATTACTACACATAACTAACATGGAATTTAGTCAAATCAGTAGTAGAAATAATTTACAAAAAACCTGACAGCATCTATTTTCTTTCTAAATTTGAAACTATAGGCTTTGGGTGCTCCTTCCTTTATTGGGAAATTGTAATGTTATGTACTAATAAGACTCTGTAATTGCTCTTACAAGGTATAAATAACTTACAGGAAGGCTATCCAAAAGCTGGCTGCACTGCTGGTCCCTCTTGATCTGTATCTTTTCACATATTGATGGAGATTGCATTTTGAATATCACACTGATTGATTCACGACTTAACACAGGGAAGAATAAAATGTTCTTGGTTCGAAGCGACGTGTATGGTCTGTCTCCTAAGGTTAATTGTGCAGAGCATTACATCAGGGTGATACCTATTAACATAAAAGAATAAATCTAGTCAGGGTGGGATTCTTGAGTTGAAAAGAGTATAGTTGTAAATAGATGAAAACGAGTCCATTCTATATAACTTACTGCACTTACTTATTCTGGGATAAGGAGTATTTTCTGTGACTTATATTGAAATAGTGTGTATTTGGAGATACATGTGTATGGAGATAACATGTCCCTGACAAATAAAAGGGCAAAAGTTAAGCTGGATTTCCACTGGATTTCCCTCTCAGATGAGGGACAGATTTCCCATTCAGAAGCAGAATATTTATAAAATACTTGCCTTTCCTTGACTTAAGTTAAAAAAATTCAGGCACTGATGGCCCTGCCATATCCTGCTTCTTTCCTCCCTCCCACTAGATGGGGTTGGGGCTCACAGATGCAGTTGGTGGCTTTCCTCGGAGCTGACGTGGCTGTTGCCTTAGTGAGTGTGGTAGGGGTCTACCCCTACCCCTACCACTGGAGGTTGGCCCGTGGCACCCACCGAGATCAGACCATTAGAGGAGGGGAAACGTGCTGTTTCCTGCAGCGTGTGGGTTTAATGCTGCGTATCAGCTAGTTAGATCAGATGGGGTTTTGACTACTTGTAGTACTGCTGCTCGTGACTGACCATGAGAGTGTCTTGCTCATGTGTTTGCTCTCAAGACATCACCTTAGGGAACTCAGCAGCAGATGGTGAACGTTCAAGGGGAGCACACCCATGCCCCTGCGTTTAGGAACTCTCAAAGGACATCCGTTTTTCCAGGAGAGAAGATAATAGAGTGTTCCTCATTAACACAGTCATATGCCATCTGCCCTTTGCCACAAAATTAGAGATTCTAAGGGTGTTTTTTTATGAAAAAAGATTTTCATGATTACTAAGACAACTTTAATAAAGTTAACAAAAATTAAACAATTCTTCCTTAAATCCATGGATGGCTTCAGGCAACGGCTTGAAACAGTAAGACTGCTAAGCAGTTTCACTGCAAAGAGTTAGTTCTCTCTCAGATACTGAGGTAGCACGCTTACAGTGGTGAAAGAAGCCTCCCGCTGTATGCCTCTAGTGGAATTGTCAGCAGAACCAGAGAAATTCACACAGCGAACCCCCACTAAGCAAGTTTTCCTTAACACTGAGAAACTTTGCAATTAGTTCTTTTCTTTCCTCCCTTTATCCACCACTCCATCTTCCGTACTAGTCACTTTTACTTTTTCCTTCTGTCCAGAAGTACAATTTCACACCTTGAAAACAGATCAGTAGCCCTCTCCCTTACCTCCCACATTGGGTTTTTTGTTGTTTTGGGGTTTTTTTGCTGTTGTTGTTCTAGGGCCCCCTCACCCAGCAGTATTAGAGTACCTGAGAGGGTATAGAAAAAATGCGGTTGATAGTGGGAGGGCAGGAGGAGCTGAAGTTGGCACTGCCTTTGGGCAGGCTGCCTGGACTACTGTTTCCCAACACTGTGTTGTTGGGAACAGCAGTAAGCAGACCTGCTGCTCTCCGCCTGTGGAAAACCTGTTCTTCTAGTTGTGCTGATGCAGTGTCTCAGTAACGGTGCCCCTGTTGTGCACCATGGGGTACGGGCAGGAGCGTTCTTCCCGTCGCAGGACCCTGCTGACCAGCCACAAACTCTAATGGAAATAATGCATAAATTAAGTATCAGATCCTCGCATTGCGTTTCAAGGTAATTCAATCCAGTAGCTACGCCAGTTCTCTCTGCGTGTGGTGGGGTTGCGGGTGCTTTTGCTAGAACATAAGACATGTCACGTGATTGATTTTTGTTTTTCCTTTGGTTTTATTTTCCCCCTTCTGTATTTACAGAACCAGGAAGTGACAGAGTCCAAATGGTTTCTCAATTCACAAACCAGGAAATGTACTCACAGCCAGCCATCTATCTGGTTTCCATTTTGTAAACCTCCCTAACTCTATAATCTTTTTTATGGACTAAAGGAAAACTTTGCACCTTTGATATATCCCACAGACGCTGCTTCAGCAACAATATATAGCGGATATTAAAGGAATAAGTTGTAAAAGAATTAAAAGTAAATTTGTTAAGCTGAGACTACAGACTTTAATCCTACAGCGTGAGTGGAGAGGACAAATGCCTTTTAATACTCTTAAGCTTCACATTATGAGGCTTACAGGTGCTAGTATTTACTTCTAAAACTTCTTACAGTGCTAATCTGGAACTTAGTGAGTCTAGAGTCTTCATTACTTGTACAGAAGAAAGCACACATGCATCTTTCTTTCAACTTCCTATTTTCAGAACTGTATAAACTCAAATTGCATTCTCCTAGCAGTTGGAGAACCAAAAAACCCAGTTAGTCATTATGCAGAAAGCTAGAGATTGCTTCCCCCTGTTCTTAGTGCCATAGGCTACATCAGAATTTGTGAGTCCTGTAGGAATGGATTTATAGAGCAAAACAACGGGCGATGTAGGTACATAGTCCTGCAGTGTACGATGGGGGTGCCACATCGCATCTGCTTCTGCGTCCCCAGAATACCTCTGATAATTGAAGCTATTCTAGGATTTGTCTTTGAAGACAATAATTCCATTCATCGTTCCTGCTGTCAAAGAAAGAGATTTTTGTTAGATAAAGAGAAGGCCACACAGGTGGTGTAATCACTGGTGTCCAGTGGGAGCTGCCTGTGTTGTCCTCTGCTTGAGGGAGCTTCCTGAGTTTCTCCTGTGACCGGGGGATTTGTGCGGCGCAGCACAGGCCCCAAAGCCAAGCTGTGTGTGCAGCACAGGCCCCGGCTCACTCAGCTTAACTGCTACACGGATGGGTGATGCTTCAACATACAATAGTCTTCTGGTCAGGATTACCACAATTATCCCCTCTCTTCCCTGTCCCGTGAATGGTCTTATGAACAAGGTCAGGATGCTCAGGTTTTTTTTTTCCTTTGGTTCTATTGGGGTTTTTTTTTGTAATCACAGGCCTAGAAATAGCTTGAGTATCATTTCTTTTTGCAGCCTGAGATGTATGAAAGACCTTTGCTGTTCAGAGATCTTGGGCACATGGTCTGTATCACAGATACTATTTAGTTCGTTTCTGTAGGGCATACGGAGTAATTAAATTATGAGGATTTTCATGTAAAAGCAAATTTGAGTCATAAAATCTTGACCATTAGTGATGAGACTGATACTACTGATCTGCTCACCTGTTTTGTTTTCCTTGCAGAATCAAGGCAATTGAAAGTCCCAACAAAGATGATGACACACAGTGGCTGACTTACTGGGTTGTGTATGGCATTTTCAGCATAGCCGAATTCTTCTCTGATATCTTTCTGTCCTGGTTCCCTTTCTACTACATGCTAAAGGTATGTTAGCTCATGTGAGCCCTCTCCTAAGATAACACTTTTGGTATAACTGATTTAATGCATTCAAGAAAGGATAGATGACAGCAGATTCCCTTGGAATCGTCTCTGGGTCACATCTTATTTTTAGACGCTGGTTACATGTAATTTCATAGAATCATCTAGGTTGGAAGGAACCTTCATCTAGTCCAACCATCAACCTAACTCTGACAAAAAAAAAAAAAAAAAGAAATAGGAATAAAAATTACTAAACCGTATTCCTGAGGACCATGTCTACCCATCTTTTGAACACCTCCAGGGATGATGCCTCAACCACTTCGCTGGGCAGCCTATTCCAATGATTGATAACCCTTTCAGTGAAGAAGTGTTTCCTAATATCCAATCTAAACCTCCCCTGGCGCAACTTGAGGCCATTTCCCCTTGTCCTATCTCCTGTGACTTGGGAGATACGACCAACCCCCACCTCTCTAGACCCCCCCTTCAGGTAGTTATAGAGCGGGTGGTGGCAAGGAAGGGTCTGCCATGTTTTAGGAAAATAGANATAGCCGAATTCTTCTCTGATATCTTTCTGTCCTGGTTCCCTTTCTACTACATGCTAAAGGTATGTTAGCTCATGTGAGCCCTCTCCTAAGATAACACTTTTGGTATAACTGATTTAATGCATTCAAGAAAGGATAGATGACAACAGATTCCCTTGGAATCGTCTCTGGGTCACATCTTACTTTTAGACGCTGGTTACATGTAATTTCATAGAATCATCTAGGTTGGAAGGGACCTTCAAGATCATCTAGTCCAACCATCAACCTAACTCTGACAAAAAAAAAAAAAAAAAAAAAAGAAATAGGAATAAAAATTACTAAACCATATTCCTGAGGACCATGTCTACCCATCTTTTGAACACCTCCAGGGATGATGCCTCAACCACTTCGCTCGGCAGCCTATTCCAATGCTTGATAACCCTTTCAGTGAAGAAGTGTTTCCTAATATCTAATCTAAACCTCCCCTGGCGCAACTTGAGGCCATTTCTCCTTGTCCTATCTCCTGTGACTTGGGAGATACGACCAACCCCCACCTCTCTAGACCCCCCCTTCAGGTAGTTATAGAGCGGGTGGTGGCAAGGAAGGGTCTGCCATGTTTTAGGAAAATAGAGGCGGTGTAGCTGTACCATGGAAGGTGTTCAGGTAAATTTGGGCAAAATGATGGTGGCCTAAAGAGTGGCTCTATTTTTGCTTAAGTGCATTAGTGAAAGTGGAGAGTAAAATCACAAAGGCAGAAAAAGGAATTGTTAACATCGGTGCTATTGGGAGCAAAGAAGGAAATCACAACATAAGAATAGTTTGAATCGTACAGGTTTCATTTTTTATTTAGCCTACTTTCCTGAAAGGAAATGGCAGGTATCATGGGAGCTTGTTGCTATTGTGCCTTTGTTAGCACAGTTTGACTGCCAACAATGAGTTGCTTAATGTGTTCCAAGCTTTGTTTGCCAACTAAAGTGTGATGTATCATCAATCAACTTTAACATGTTAAATTATTCCAGGGGATAGCCAATTACCATGTATGCTATTGAGTGGGAAACGTTTTACAGAGTCAGTTGTTTAGCTTGAAGAACTGCTACCTATTTTCTTTTTCAATGGGTTGTTCTATTCCTTCTCTTTTCCTTTGGTAGCCTGGTTCAACCCCACCAAAGTTCTTGAAAGGATTTGCTTTCCAGCTGTTGTGATGGGGTTGTTTAAAATTTGGTAAGGGCTGATGTTGCCATATGGTTTTTCTAAGAAATGCCGTATTTTAGAGACAAAAATCAAATTGGGCAGCTTGGTTACACTTCTGCATTGTTCTTTTTGAATCTTTAACAGGCATCAACTATACAATCGTTTGGACACTTACTTCCCTAGCTTCCTAAGAAAAAGCACATATTTAAATTACTGCATCAAATAAAAAGTATTCTGGCCTGTCTCACAAAGTTAATTCTCTCCCCACACACACCTATTTTTTTCCCTTAATCAAAAACAAAAATATGTTTTCCATATTAAGCTTAGTGGTTTTGCAAAGTTTTTAAGGAGACTCTGCTAATTTTGAAGTTCAGCATGGGTAACACATACGTTAAAATTCTTACAATTTGAATACATTAAGACCAAGCCAAACAGCGATCAAAGCGCAAGTTCATCCGATGTGAATGGGATCCAAAAGAAATGCTTACAGGACTGGAAGAATCTGTCCTTGACCTTCACTTCCCCTACTTCACCTTACAGTTTAGCAGGGTTATGACCTTACCCCTTGTCTGCAGGGATGTATGCTCGCAGTTCTGAATTCATACAGTGTATTTTCAGAGCTGCTTCTCTGACTCCGTGGTGGTAGAAGATGCGGCAGTGGTTTCTTCATGCCAGCACAGCACTCTTTCTGAAGAGCAGGCAGTTGTGATTCGGGATGTCCTAGCAAATAAAGACCAACCACAAGTGGCTCAGGTAGCGAGGTATCACAAGTGCCACATTTACAAGTAGTGGTGAGAACAACAGAAAGGTATTTTTTATCAGTTCAGCAAAAGCAAACACAAGGAAGCAATTAACAGTGAATGCATGGCTTTCTAGGATAGCTGCTGAAGGCGGGCAGAAGTGTTTACTCTCAGTAGTGGATAGTAGGAGAGGTTTACTTTTGTGATACAGAGGCAAGCAGGTGTTGGCTGAGAGTCAGCAAGCATCGCTGACTGGATAGGAGGATAGAAGTTACTCCATGTGGGGAAAAGGAGGAAGCAGCCAGCTTCTAACTTAAGTACATCCGTGACTAAAACCTCTTGTAGTGTAGTTTGTGACGTCTCCTTGTCTCTTTTATGGTGTTACAAAATAGTAGCCCAGATAGGTCATTCATGCAAATTTCAAGCTTGCTTTCATTTTCCAAATTTGTTAAATTTTCATATTCACACTGATTTGATACAGCCTGTGGCTTCTACTCCAGACTGAGTTGTAGCTGTTCAATATTTCTATATACCTTGATGTGCAGGGCAGAGGCACTGATCATAGCTGCTCCCATATTCCCCTAAGTCCAGAGCCTAGGCTCTGTTCCCTCAAAGTTTTCAGCATACTAGGAATTTTTATAGGTGGGAGAAAGGCATGTTCAAGAACTGCTTCAAATTTGTTATGATCTTTGCATATACTTTTGTTCTTCAATTGAAAACTGTTTTGAGATTTCTTGGGTTTTGTGGTTGTTGGGGTTTTTTTTTTCTCGGAAGCACAGGACACACGTGCAACTCATGATTTCTTGTGTATGTGATCTGTTTTTCAATACTTCTATTGAAATTATTTAAAGCTTTATTTAGCATTCAGGTATTAAAGTACTGTAGCCAGTGAAAGTAATAGAAGTTACCGTCCTAGGAGCATTCCCAGTGGTGGGAAAGAAAGGAAACTCCTGACTCAACTGTGTGGCAGACTGGCTCTGCTTCAAGACAGAGATCCCCTCCTCCCACCCATGCACCCCATGCAATTAATTACTGATTTTGACTAAAGAACTACACTCCATTAAAATGAAGGCCTTGTTTTAAAGACTGCAGTTGTCTGTTGGGAGTACGTTCATATCTGTGGTCATGTGAGGCGCGTCTTGGGTTTTCTTTGTCTGTAGAAGCTTGGAACTGGCCCTGGGCAGGGTTTCTGTGTTTCTCAGCTGCAGTGGCAAACCCAGCACCATTTGGGTTCGTGCTGCTGTGTTTGATTGTGGTGTCAGAACAGAATGGCTTAAAGGAGTGTTTGCCCAGAAGACAGGAAAAAAATAAAAGAGTTTTTTCATTGTAAAGTGTCCACCAGTAAGAATGCCTACCAGGAACATTCCAGCAAATTAGAAGAAATAATTCAACATGCAATAAAATTTGGCACCAGTAAGTAGCAACTGTTGCAGTATCATTAAGCATGGTCAGAGAAAATAAAGGCAAAGAGTGATGGAATGTCAGTTTTCAAAAGCTTCTATTGTTTGGCACTTAATAGGAAGCATAAATGGTACTATCTTATGTTATCTTTTATTAAAGGCTGAGAATTATATTGATTTTATTTCCTGTCAAAGAATGCCTAGCCAATTACTGTTAGTTATTTCACTTGTCCCAATGTGCAAAGTTGTTACTTATTTCTTCTTAAAGCTTAAATCTTACCTGAAATGATGGTAAATTGGTTTGGCAAAATTGCTGTAGAAGGCAGTTGTTATCCCCAGGAATCAGTGGTCTTTTTCAAAGAGACAGCCTGTCAAGATACCTCTCCAGCTTGAAATAGATCATAACTAATTTCATCTAGAGCAAGGGGAATGAGAAGTGGCCATAAAGAAAAACGGGGTAGCAATCTCCTCCAAAAGCAGTAGGTGTTTCCTTCAACTTACTGTGGTGTACGCTGCAGTTAAGAAAAGGACAAAATTTTACAGGTATGAAGAGCAGAACTTACTGAACATTCAATCTCAGGATCCCATATCTTGAGATTGGAATGAGGACGAATAAAGGGAAGATATTCCAAAATACTTGGAAGGCTTGCTTGAAGAAGACACTGTGATTTTCATAATTCAAAAAGGATTTTATTTTCTTTTTTTTTCTTCTTTTTGTTAGACTCAAATCAGAACACTTTTAAAATAACCTCTCTTGACTTAGCAATTTGACCATCACAAGGTGATTTATTTAGGAGTTTCTTGTGTAATGCCATAAAAAAATAAATTTGGACTTGGTGCTGTCTTTGCAGTGTTACAGTGGGAAATCAAAAGTATGAGGGGAAGAAGAGGAGGCAAAAATGTCTGGGTAGGCACAGTGGAATTCTGAAAGGATACTATGATCAAACTAGTTTCTAGGAAATGCTTTTGCGCTATGCAGTATACTGGAAACCTCATAAATAAATAAGACTTTGCTCATATTTTTAAAATGACTTTCAGAATCTCTAGCACATGCATTGAAATAACTCTTTGTCTGCAGTAGATACTGCTGAGAATACTGGAAAAAAATAAGTGCTACTGTATTTAATTGCAGAGTTTTAAGTTGCTTATGGTTTTATTGTAGTTCAAATGATTAGTTTGATTTTTGGTGCCTAACTTAGCTAATTGTGTAGTTGGGTTTTTTGTTTCAGGAGGAAGAGTTCTTCTTGTCTCTCTCTCCTCCCAAAAGTGTGTGGAAATATTCAAATATTTAGTCACGTCATCAAAAAAAAGACCGTGTTTTGGCTGAGGCTGGGGTCATTTTGTGTTGTGTTGTAAGAAAAGGTGGTCTGTGAAAAGCTGTTCTGCCTTAATTTTCTGGAAAGTCTTTTGACATGGAATAGTATTTTACTATTTGTGTCTGGAAGGACTTTGCAATGGCTGAGAAAACTTGCTTAATTTTGTTGCTGCTCTATCCTGCAAAGTCTTTTTACCTATACTTTCAGAGCTCAAGCAAGTTTAATTGTGACACTTCTGTCCCACGAGTGTTTTGATCTTGTTTTGCGTAGCTGTATCATGTGTGGCAGTGGAACTGAAGCCAAATAAAGGTGCTTCAGTAGTAAAGACAGGTAATTGTAATACACGTCATAGCTGTCTTTCTAATCCCCTTTGTAAGATGCAGAAATATTTCCCCCCCCTCGATGGTGTTTGGGTTTTTTTTACCCCAGAGAGCAGATTGTGCTGTAAAAGCTGTACCTAAACTGGGCGATCCAAAAGCATTGCCCTTGTGTTTGTGGTGTGTGGGGTTTGGATCTGTCTTTCCTCCTCGTCCCTTCAGCTCTGGGATGCACAATCGCTCTCTTTGCCCCACCACGTTTTCAAAGCGGGGAGAAGAGAGGACAGGGATATCTTTTGGCTGGATTTAAGTGCTCCAGGGACCGAGAGCTTCAGCCGGGCCTGTGCCACGTAGTTTAGAAGTGGCCAGAGAGACTAGCAGGGTTTAATCAGGTTTTATATTTCTACCTTTCAAAAAAAAAAAAAAAGTACATGCAATCTTGATACACCTGTTACCAGATCAGCTTTACTGCTACAGCCCCCCTCCTTTATCCTTATCAGTATCTATGAAATTATTCCAATTTAAAGATTCACTGTATGTAACTGTACTGATGTGCCTACTCGTGGGACCGTGACCATACAAAATGAAGGGGATGATGTACTGTTTTAAATACGCTCGAGCTACCTGGCAGAGCTAGGAAGGCACGCTACACCTTGTCTCCTGCTCGTTTCTTCAGCTGATGCAGATGTTCTTGTTCCTTGTAGTGTGGCTTCCTGTTGTGGTGCATGGCTCCAAGTCCTTCTAATGGGGCAGAGTTTCTCTATCATCGAATTATCCGGCCGTTCTTCCTGAAGCACGAAGCTCAGCTCGACAGCGTTGTTAAAGACCTGAAAGACAAGGCTGCAGAGACTGCAGATACCATCACTAAAGAAGGTGAGGTCTGAAATGACGTCAAGTAGGAGGAATTTCCCTGGGCAACTCTAATATTACAGCTAGTATTCATCATCTGGGGGGGGAAATGTAAAATGACTATGTATGTCTAGTGGAGTAGTTAAATTTGGGTGAAGATGTCAAGAGCTGGAGTGAGTGCAAGCTGCATGAGTGGAATAAATGGCTAATTAGTTTGTGTGTCTTCCCACCACAGTTTATGTCACTGTAAACATTCTGTCTATAAGCAGGTCCAAGCATCCTCACAAGATACCTTTCATAAATACAGTTTCAGTATATTCTTGTATCTCCTAAAATAGCATCTCAAATGCCTGGTAATACAGAAAGGCTGCCAGTTATGTAGTAAAGCAGATCCACTAAACAGCAACACATGAAATTAAGTATTCCCATCTGTAAGTCTTATGTACTTTTTCTTGCTCTGGAGGTCAAAGGATTCTGAGCCCACTCTTAAAGAAATCACTTAGGTTTTCGTATGGTTAGGATGAATATTATCACAGACTGTAGATTGCTTAATTTTTGCTTCTATTTCCTTGCGATCTATAGTGGATCCTTGTACTCTAAAATGTCTGATGGTAGTTTTAGGAATCAGAGAAGGAAGTGTATTAAGTAGATAAAATAAAAGTTTATTTAAATTTAATTTGAAAGGAAATTTATTTATAAGATATTTCAGTAGCACCTTAAGTCTCCTTTGTCCCCAAACAATGCATGCAGTATCATTTGCTCTTACCAACTTAAGCAATTTTCCTGTTGGTATTTAAATGATCTGTCTTTCTCAACTACGGTTGGGAGTTTTGCTGCATGACCCTTCCTGAATCATTATTGTTAGACAGGTATCTTAAATAATGTTCTTCCTTCCATGAGGGACATGGAGGGATTTTTATGTACTCATTCAATCACTTACTATTTCTTTTTCATATTTTTACATATAGTGATCTCCACGTACATGTATTTTTTAAGAAATCGTGCACACATGTGCATGTACAGATGCATGTACGGACACATGTTAGCATTATTCCAGCCCTGTTTCATCAGCTTGATAATATATTTTTTGCTGTAAACGTGTGCGTCCTAAATGCTGTGAGCAGTTCTGTTTCATTGATGCAATGGTTGTAAGTTGGTCTGTGCTGTCGATTGTGCTGCTCCTTGCTTATGGTTTATTTTTTAAAATCCTTATATGGTCAGTTCTGCCACTATGTCATGTGTACGTGTATACAAAAGGTGTGATTTTCTTTTGTGATGTTTCTTTTGTGATCTAAAAGGAAATTTATATTTTTTTTTTAATGGAGCATAGGAACACTGATTAAGCCACTTAGGCTGTAGGCCTTTAAGATTAAACTTGCTTCTATTTTCCTGCAGCCAAGAAAGCAACAGTGAACTTGCTAGGTGAAGAAAAGAAGAGCACTTAAACTATTAACTGGATAAAGTTTCCCTACCACCTCCTTTATGAAGCTTGATGTTACTGGGAGCTGTGGTATGATTTTGAGAATATTGCCTTGGAAACATTTTGATATATTAAAGGAATGTGTTGTAAGTTTGCTGACTACTTTGCTGTGTCTGTATAGAAAGTAAGCATTTTTATTTAAAAGTAATGCAGTGGGCAGCATCTGAAGCTTAATGAAAATATTTTATTCATCTTCATGCAGAAGAAACCTTTCAGTAATCTCTTTCTGCAGTAACATAAATAAAAAGTATATATCCCACAGGCTCTGCACTTTAGTTGTCTCTTTATATATGTAATTACTCTTTAACACTTTGACTGTGGTGCATCTGGTAACATGAAGATATTGTATAAGGAAAATACTAGTCTGAATGAATCTTCTTTGAGTATACAGGGAATTATTGAGAGAAATGGCAAAATGGATGTATTCCCCACCAATAAAGTTGTAAATGATGAAATTACATGTTCTAGGCACCTGATAATAGAAATTATTCACTGTTGCATGTTTTGTTGTAACACAATATTTGGTACAGTGTGTGTATTCTTAAATGGATAAATACTAAATACAGGGAAGAGTAACTTCATTCAAGTGATCGAACTTATATTAGTGTGAGGTAATTTGCCAGAAATGGATGCATTGAGTTGCACAAGATTAGCACAAGATGACTAAAGTACAACTTCTGGCCTCTTCTTGCTAAATAAAGTTGTCATCTAAAATTGTTAGTAGAGTGCCTTTTAAGATCACGCTCAAAAGCACAAACCACCTTTCGCTAAGGAGCGGTACCACCACAAACACTTGTTCCTAAAGTCCTGTTTAAATATTTACTGCTTTGGGTGTCACTCCCCAGGACTGCATCATTAATGGGATGGACTACAACCCCCATGAGATTTTTCTGCTCATAAAAATCTGCAGTCTCTTCTGACTGTACTAGGAGCAACTTCGCATGAGCACTGTAACATCCCGAACAGAGATGCTGTTGTCGTTACTTCATAGATTCCTGACCAATCAGTAAGAATGCAGCCAAAGAGAGTAAAGGCTTTTATTTGCAGTCACTGGACAATAATATTTTTATTTAGATCTCAATCTGTATTTTCAACAAATTTAGCATGAATTACTGAGATCTCCCCGTTCTCATCTCTGTGCTTATGTTTCTTAAAGCCCACAGTAATGCTATGACAGTTCTTAACTCACAGAATGTGCAGAAAGTAAGCTTAAGCTTTTGATATGATAAAAAGTGATTTCTGGTCCACAGTATTAGATTCAAAAGATTTAATCTTAAAATTGAATTTTGAAGATTTTTGGCTTTCTGCAACAAGTTGGTACATAAACATTCACTGTAAATTTTCAGATGCAGGAATTTCAAAAGAACAAAGCACAGCAGGTCAGTTTTAAATTTGAGAGATATGTATTATGATGAGAAGAGATGTAAAAGTGTCTTAAGAGAAAGCATTTTAAGGTTTAAGCTGGGAAGTACAGCCCTTGTGGCTGTCAACTTGGATAGGAAAGCACATCATTTTCTGTAGGACAGCATTCAGTCTGTCATTTGAAGGGGATATCACAGCTCATTCCGTGACAACTTTCTGTTGTGAGTGGATGTGCTGAAGGGGATAAAGTTTTCAGCAAAGCTGTAGATGTGAGTGAGTAAGAAGTTTCAAGTGACAGACCATTTAAGTGATTTAATTTCTTGTCTTATCTTCCTCTGTCTTAAACTCACTGACCTTTTCTGTAAGCCAAACCAAATCCTAGTGCTGTGTTTTAAACACTATCAGCTGTGTACATAGGAGTCGTGTGGTCAGTGTAAATTAGTTTAACCTCTTGAAATAATAAGTAATAAATAAAAATAAAGATACATAATAGTCTATTTGATTTGGGTACAAAGTACTACATAACTTCTCTAAAAGCTGCTGATAAATCTTAGACTTTCTAAGTAGAGACAGAACTTATTTTTCAGTTCTCATACTATTCAACAGTTCTTCACTGTTATTAATGGGGATAAAACATTTCTAGCTAAGTGTTAAAACATTCTCTAAGAGAGATGTAACGGTTAGGCTTTAAATCAACTTCCTGTCTTTACAACTTGCTGTTTCTTGACCATCAGCTAGATTCAGTGCTTCTTTGTGGGATTTCTACTTGAAGTGAGACGACTGACTGTTGTTAACAGAATTCGATCTTGTTTGCCTCGGCGCAAGTAGGAATGGCTGAATTTCTGCAGCAAGTTATCCTTTCCTGCAAGTCACTCCACTGGGCTGGCCCCGCAGATCAGTGCTCTTCTCCAAAGTCTTCTTCACAACATCTGTGTGCAAATGTTAGTACACGCATCTGCTCTGTGTCTGTGCTGAAATTGTAAATGTGCTAAATAAAAATGGACGCAAATAAAGAGATTCTTACAGGACTGGTATGATGCCTCGGTGTTTCTTAAGAACCCTGTACCTCGACACTGAAAACCCAGTTCCTTTAAGAAGGCAGAAGGTCTTTACAGGATGTTCACTCATTGTTTCTTTTTACCCAAAACTTCGTTACTGTGGAACCAGTAGAAGCCTCTCTAAAAGCCTGAAGGAAGTGCTGCTGCTGTGTGGCTGGATCTCGGGGTGCAGCCAGAGCTGTTCTAGAGCATCAGGCCCCAACAGTGGGGTCTGGAGCACGGGTGAGTTCCTGGTGGTGAGCACCTGGGAACGCGCAGCGCAGCCGGCCAGGCCCCCCAGCCTTGCTGGCCTCAGGAACCATCAGTGTTGAGCGCTCCTCAGAAATGTAGAGAGGAAGGGTGGTAAACTACAGGGATTTCAAAGTTTTTTTTTTCCTCCTCCATTGACTTCCTAGTGTTTCATAAATGACCTGAACAAATAATGCTGCAAAGCTACTGGCACGTGTCGGGGTTACACTCACAGTTCTTTCTGCTGCCACTGCAGCTGGGACATTTCTTCTGCTTCATCCTACGTTCCCAAAGTCAGCAAAAAGGAAAAAAACTTCAGAAGAACATTTTTTAAAACCCCACAGTGATAACATCACCACCAGTGCTACTAAAAATGAAACCAGATTCTTCAAAGCATCACAGTTATCAATGCCTAGAAACTCTTTTAAGCAGTAGAAGGTGTCACTAACATTTGTGAGGTCAAACCCTCAAAACTTTTTTTTTTAATTTGATAAATCTAAGAAATCGTCTTGTGTTTGCATTCCAGTGTTGTCAACTCTGCTTAAATAGTCTGAGAATGCGAAAATATTACACCCAGTTCCTTACCTCCCACCCCCATTTCAGCCTCAACCAAGAGTAAGATCCTTGTGCAAAGGAGGAATAACTGAGTTTTTAAAAAACGAACTCACAAAATTCTTGTAGATCATGTGAGACTGTCAGTATTGCCTGTAAACAGTGCGCCTGACAACCGTGGTGACCATCAGTCTTGTCTTTCCAGAGAACAACTCCTTCTGGTGTGATGGAGTGAAACAGGGCTTGAGGGACGGCATCCTGGTGTCCCCTGCTCTCTCCCAGGTCCCACACGGCCAATGGCTGTGGGTCCCCCCATCGCCCTCTCACCAGCCGCTGCAGTGTGTTTGGTTCTCCTGGCTTTTCAGGGCCTTCACCAAAAGAAGGCAGCTCGTTTGGTGGCTATTGCAGCAGCTCTGATCTGCACCCAACCTGCAGCTCCGCGTGTGCTGGCTGAACACCCAACCTGCTAAGTGCTGCTTGGTCAGAACAAAAACTGCCTGACACGAAGGATAAACATTCCTTCCTGTGCCTTCCCTGGCCTGGGACATATAAAATGTTTCTTCACTGGATGATGCATTAACATGGTCTTATCTCCTGATTTGATCACTTGGCCTTCAGTGCTTGTGGGAACTTACTGTCTTTGAGACCTTGACTCTTTTTATCATGTCAACCAAATGACTCAACAGGCTCAAAAGATATAAAGCAATACAGGAAGAGAGTATTTGTATTGTCTTTTTTTCTTCTTTAGGGGGAAAAAAACCACCCAAATCTCTTTGAAAAGGTAGGTTATTTTATCCTTAGAGGTAAAATGATGCCATAAAGGCATATCAGGAAGAAGGTAAGTAACTGGGATCTAGTGACAGGACGCATGAGAATGGTTCAAAGTTGCGCGAGGAGAGGTTTAGAGTGGACATCAGGAAGAATTTCTTTCCTGAGAGGGTGATCAAACACTGGAACAGGCCTCCAGAGAGGTGGTCGATGCCCCAAGCCTGACGGTGTTTAAGGAGGTGTTTGGACAATGCCCTTAATAACATGCCTTAACTTTTGGCCAGCCCTGAAGGGGTACGGCAGTTGGACTGGATGGTCATTGTAGGTCCCTTCCACCTGAAATAGTCCATTCCAACACAGGTACAGCCCGGGAAGGACACAAGGGAGACATGCCATCTTTCACGCTCCCAGCAGAGCACATATGAACATCCCAGATGTATACACTGCCCCGAAAGGGAGGGCTGTGGCTAACAGGCTCTAATAAGTACATGCACACTGGGACCAGGATGTACATACAGGCAAGTTTGTGGTTTTTTTTAAGAACAGCTATTTTCCATAGAGCTGGCCTTTGATACATTTACTTTGTGGCTGACAGAACTACATATGGCCATACGTTACTGTCCCTTCCCAAGATAAAACACATTTCAAAGTAACCTTTTGAAACTCTCTTTCTTTACCTTAAGAACTGAACAACGATGGTTGGGCTTCTGCTACAGCAGCTACGTGCCCTCTTCCATACATCTGAAAGAATAAAGCATCTACCTCACAACAGTGCTGAACTTTCAGTCAGGCCTTTGCTGATTGCCTTGGTCTTCAGATCTGCTGAATGCTTGGTGTTCCCATCCCTTGCTGACACAGAAGTTGTTAGAAGGATTGTTAGAAGGATTTTCACAGAATCTTCATGGTTGGAAGGGACCTTTGAGATCATTGAGTCCAACCACAAAAAACCAAACCAAATCAAACCAAAAACCCCACGCATCATAAAAACCCACAGACACAACCCAACAATGTCGGGCACTAGAGCATGCCCTGAAGTGCCATGTCTACACGTTTCTTAAATACCTCCAGGGTTGGTGACTCCACCACCTCCCCGGGCAGGCTGTTCCAGTGCCAGACCAGCCTCTCAGTAAAGTAATTCTTCCTAATATCTAATCTAAACCTCCCCTGCTGCAACTTCAGACCATTTCCTCTGCTCCTGTCATCATTCCCTTGGGAGAAGAGGCCAACACCCACCTCTCTACAACCTCCTTTCAAGTAGTTGTAGATGGCAATAAGGTCCCCCCTCAGCCTCCTCTTCTCCAAACTAAACATGCCCAGTTCCCTCAGCCTCTCCCCATATGACTTGTTTTGAGCTCACGTGACCATTTTGAATATTTTAATCTTTGTCTAGGTACCCAAAAAACAGTACAGGAAAATAACAAGCATATACTTTTAAATAGCTAGGCTAGTATCTCCTGGGGTGGCACTAGCTCAGCACCCCTATTCCCCATGTTTTAGGTGCAGAGTAAATGCCCCCGCAGCGATGAGTCTTTGCTAATATTGCCACCTACAGGAAGCCATGGCATCTTTTTAGTGAATACAGTGCTTCAGCAAATTCTCACAGAAAACTGTAAAAGCAAGACAGGTGAAATAAAGACATCCATAATCACCAAGTTTTTCTCACAATTTTTTTTTATTATTATTATTGATAGCATTGAGACCAAACAGTTGCAGTATTTCTGTATTTTTACGGCAGCCTTGTCTCCACTCCCAGTCCCACAATGGCCTCGAACCATCTTCCCTGTTCCCAGGGACTGAGGGGATGGAGGGGAGAGGGAAAAGGTGCTGAAGAAGGTGGAAAGTCTCTGTGGAAGAACCTGATGCACTACCTTGGCCCGCTTGTTTTTAATCCTCTGAGGAACCCAGTTCATTAAAAACATAGGAAATACTGAAATGGAAGTCTGGTTTACAAGCTTAACCGTGGCAGGAAAAGGGGGGTTGTGCTTAACCTTGTAGTGCCTCATTTAGGAACAAATATTGCTCACACAGCGTACTTACTCTAAAGCCAGACAGAAATAATAAAAATCAAAATTATGAACTCATTTAGAGATGGGTGGATAAGCAGGCAGGGGCTGGGGGAAATCAGACTTCAGCTCCCTAATGGTAGCAATAATCTGATTTCCAAGTGGTGTGCTATTTGCTTCAAAACAGCCAGCTTTACCCAAAATACCCATAGAGTTTTCTTTGTTAATTTGATCAAATCCCAGTTTCATACATTTAAAATAGCTTTACTATTTTGGGCTCTTTGACTGGGAGATGTTTGGTAAGCAATGCCACTAAGATTCCTTCTCAACGTACGTACCATAGCACAGACAAGTTCTTAAGACATCTGACTTCTGGCCACTGTGAAGAGATAGCCCATGAGAATTAACCTCTGTGTTTTTCAGCTGTCCGTAGTCTAAAGCTCCAACTGACAACACTTGGGCATAACATGGTCATGACATGGACGGAGTTAACACCAGGGAGCTAAGTTATCATCTTACAGCAATTAATTTTGACAGAGCTCTCAGTTTGAATAAAGTTTCAGAGTCAGCACTCAGGAAAAGCCAAGAATAACCTGAGCCCCAGAACCCTTGGGCAGTTACGGTCTTTTATATCACAAGTGTGTCCTCTACTCTGGCTCGTGCACCCAACTTGGTATTTCTCCCCACGCTGCAACTAACCCATAGCGCTTGTCTAACTCTACAGAGTAGACGTAACTAACAACCTCTGACTACATCAAATTGTTTTCCGTAACAAAAAATCTTTTCAGATAGCACCTGTTCCCACCCCATGGCATTCCATCAGCTCACAGGCATACTATTTAACTAACTGCTCAAAATGTAGGTGCATTTTCAAGGACAGACACTCCAAAGGCAGCTTGGGTAAACCATTACAGGAGCAGAAAAACCCAAGACATTTGTATACAACCATGATCAATTACAGCCTTAGAACACAGGATCCTTTTTCTCCCGAGCTGTTCTATTTTAAAAGACAGCCTACGTACTGCTACTCTCACACTTGGATTTGGTACAGCTGCAGTGAGAAGGAGAAGGCCTCGTTCCTCCTCCCCTGCTAAACAACACAACCCCAGAACCGCACGTACAAAGTGCCAGGGACAGGAAACACAATCGACTTTGAACTGTTCACCAGCCAGGGGCTCTGCACAGCTGCGCTACCGGTACCTATCGGGGCACCCGTAACACACCCTCTATTTGAAAAAGATGCAGCTGAGTGGAACAAGAAGTGCAAGAACGTAAGAAAACTCAAACTACAAGCACAAGGAACTTGAGCAGGGATATCATCAAGAACTTTTCCAAGTTTCATCACTCTAGAATAGCCATTAAATGTCTGGGTACGTTTGGAATGCTGTTTATCTTTAAAATGGGAAGAAGGCGATGCCATAGGATAGCACACCTGACAGGCAAACAGGACAAATCCTAAAAGATAATATTGCCATATGAAAAATTTATCAAAAAAAATCTGATAACTTGCTCCCAATAGTCCTCTGCAAAAGCATCCAACTGACTTTGTTTTCATATACTAAGGATCAGAAAACTCATGCAGGATTTTTGGTTTTAAACTCCAAATAAGAATTGCTCCTTTTTCAGTCTCCTTATACTAAAGTTAGCCCTCATTTAACTTGCACAGTACATGTCTTAATCACTTTGAAGGAGCTTTGCTACTACTGGACAGCTGTTCTGACCAACTCATCTTCTCCAAATAACTTTCTGCCTTTGTCT
This sequence comes from Tringa tobata, assembly GCA_033628505.1. Classification (NCBI taxonomy): domain Eukaryota; kingdom Metazoa; phylum Chordata; class Aves; order Charadriiformes; family Scolopacidae; genus Tringa; species Tringa tobata. Next base: position 6,501,361 of record JAHREE010000495.1, read on the forward strand.
GTGAGCTACATTAAAAAAAAAAAAAAAAAAGTATTTCAAGTTACTAGATATTGCAAGCCTCGGACATCTGAAACAGTATTTGACAGGTAGAGAATAAAGCCACATTTCCTAAACTCTCAAACAGCAACCCAAAATAGGATAATATAGTATCCCATATTATACAAGACACAAAAGGATGCTATTTTTTCTCAAATTATCTTAAAACTTTACAATATTATCCTTACAATATAAGTCACTGACTTCTTTACAACAGGCTGTGGAGGAAAAAGTATTCTATAAAATTACATTTTTTATAATTAACATGTCACCTTTATTAGTACACTTGGCAGTTGTGAAAGATTATTAGCAAGGGAAGTTTACAGAGCCATAACATCATTAACTTACATTTTTCTGTTAGCAACAGAGATCCTCCGGAATTAAGACAATCACTTCACTAGCATAGATAAATGGTTTACTAAGGCAACCAGTTTTCAGGTATCTAAGTCTGCATAAGAATATGTATTTATTTACTTATCAAAAGCTGCATATTTCTTCTGGAAGGAATATTTCTCCCACCCACCCCATTTGCTTATGTTCTTCCACTTTTAGGAGTGGATGCTAGCAGGTTGTGTGTGAAGACAGATTTATTGTTACACAGACGCGAGGCAGCTACATGCATTCCAGTTCCAAGAAAAGCAGGCAGTTCTATTCAGCTTCACCTGTTTATTTCTTGCTTGTATCTTTCTTTCACTTCAAAGTTGCAGCAAGTAATGTGTCCATCCACCTTTGTTTTCAGTACAACTCTGATGTAATGATTATTCCAGATGTGAGCTCATTTCTTTTTCTTCCCTTTCCCTTTTTTGCCTCCCTCTCCTTGCTGAAGACTTTGATCGCTACCTCCCATCTTTTGGGTTCTTGTTTTCAGTTTGGGAATGGTTTCCGCAGCGTATAGCATCACTGATTTACCTAAAAACACAGGGAGAGATCAACGCGTGCCTACTATGTTAAGAACATTTGCACGATTTCAACATTTGCACGATTTGTGTTAAAACAGATACAAAGCCTAGGAGTTCTGCTTCCTTCCCCTGTGTAGCTAGAAGTTTGTGAAAAACTCTTCTCAACCTCTTTTTTTTTTTTATTTTTAATTTAAATCAGTGCAGGACTGATAACATCACAGCAGGCAGGCACATAATCTGGCAGTCTCCAAAGTGTCTATGTCCTTCCTCTTTCCCTTCACCTCTTAATGGCCTAAAATACCTGAGACAGAATGACCAGGCAAAAGCTACAAGCGTTTTTAGAAATGCACTGCTGTCATCCAGCTGCACTCTTACACTACTCTAGACTCTGTATTCTTCTTGCTCTTTCCTGAAGATGTGTATTTCTTCATACATATATGTGTGTGTATATATATATGTATTTGCTTCCCTTTTACACACTGATTAATTTTCAGGAAAAATGAAACACACTAAATTAGCTGTCATTCAAGGTGAACTGTTCCTATTAATTAGTTGAAGGAAGCTGCTCCACTGTTAATTTATGAAAATGGCCAGCAGAAAACTCAACTGAACTCCGCATTGTAATTGATCAATTTGGCATCCGTACTGATGCCTAGCTGATATATGTAACCTAAGAAAAAGGTGGAATTTAGCCATTTTATTACCAAATCCTCTGTTTTACCTGTCAACAGAACAGTAAGCCAAAACTGAAGAGCTGCTTTGTTCAACATACAGACAATACTCCCCACAATCCCCTTCTATCCAACCACTCAAGAAACAGCAGGATCAAACACAACAGCATTTTACAAATGCCACTCAACACTCACACACCAACTTGATCTGGTTGACTTATACAGGTAAGAAGATTTAATGTAAAGTGGTAAAATTTATAATAGTAAAACTAATAAAATAAGCTGGTAGCATAACAAAAAACCTAAAGTCTTTGTTTTTTATTAACAGATGAAGTGCTTAATACATGTACTCTACTCACGTGTTGGGAACTGAGGTAAACACGGGTTGCCATCATCTTGTTTGAGCTGGATTCGTACTCTACCTCTGTACTGCACGTCTCTGTTCCACTCTCTAGGATACATCTTATTTTTCTGTCATACAAAAGGAGAAAATTGTAGTACATACTGGAATATTTTTCTGCAAATTGATCTAAGTCAAAGCAGCCTGGAATTCTGAAGAGATGTAAACCATGACCACAGCTTTCCAATACTGTCACTCACCATTTACCCATTGCAGCACTATCCAAAGCTGTAGCTTAACTTTTTCAGAAGCACTGCTGCAACCAGCTACTGGTACTGAACAATTTAGAGAGTAACCTGCTGCTACAGAGACTGTTCTACTTCCTCACCAGTCTAGACCTCAGTGACACCAGGTTTTTCTGTTTCACCTTCATATCCATAAACCCTTCTGGACACCTAGAGACCTAAGTCATAGGTCACAGTCTGAGGCCCACTGCTTTTGGATACCCACAGCCTCTATTTTTGTCAAAATGTTACAGGTTTCTTACTGGTACTGGCTATTTCACAGGCTGATGTGCACTAACAGGAATATGTTTGACTTCTGAAAAGCAAAGTGATTTTGTACTGGTTTTTGGATACCAGTCACACTCTTTGATGAGGAACTAAATTTTTCTTAGAAAATTCAACAGTATTTTAAAATAGTAATTACTTCAGAGAACAAACTGTGAGATGTTACCTCTCCAGAAACCTAAGCAAAAAGTAACAACTTCAACTATTTAAAGAGCAAGCAGGTATTGCCGTGAAAAAAATAACATTCTCTGGCTAACTCCAAAGGACTTCAAAGACTTCAAACATCAGAATCCTATTCCTATAGGACACTCATTCCAAAAGGCAATAAACTTTCATAAAAAATATGTCTTTTTAAAAGCTTGCTTTGCAGTTGCAGCTTGCAAAATTAGCTTTTATTCTGACATACTTTTAAGCATCTAGGATAGTCTTCTCAGAAGGATAGTTAAATAACAGTAATCTTTTTACAAGCTTAAAAGCAGTATTGTATCAGATATTTGGGTTATTCCTGCTGTGCATACAGTTTTCCAACACTTATTTCATCGTCAGCTATTACTCACAGCAAGGAAATATCTTGGCTGACAATAAAAACTTCCAATTGTAATTTATCCTGTCTGTAAGAAAAGATAAAATAAAAGTAGAACAGAGACACATACCAAGTTTGTGTTGGGTTTTTGTGGGGGTTTTTCTGGTTTGTTTTTTGTTTGGGTTTTTTGGGGGTTTTTTTGATTACCTCTAATAGCACATTGAATCCAACTGCTGCACATACATCTTGGATTTCTGTAGATGTGGGATTTTCAACAGCCTGTTGAAACAATATGTTACAGTTAATTATTTTTCAATTATGAACTACCAATAAAGCAACAGTTAGCAGTTTCCCACCCTATACTCTGTAACCAGAAAAAGGAGATGGAGAAAGAGAAGGTATTTCAAATAATGACAAATCTACTGTGGAAGTCACCTGTGAGCACTCCTACGGTCCAGAAAACACACACAGGCAAAAAATAAATAAATTTAAAAAAATGACTAAAACTGGTAACAGACAAGAATTAATTAGGACATGGGAGCAAGTAAAATAACTGCTTAGGCAAAGTAATTTAAATGAGGTAATATTATATTTACAAAAACCGAAAAGACATGAATCAACAACAGCAAACTTATACCTAGGAGTGAAGGAGAAAAGAACAGAAACTTTCTAAGCACAGTGCAACAGATTTCTCCCATAGACAGACCGCTGATTAATAACTTGCATTGATCAAAAAGAAATCAAGAAAGAATTTTTAACTATTATAAAAAAAAAATCCCAGCCCTAAGCAGTGAGAAAAACCCTTTCTATTCCCAGCAGTGCTTGTTAAAAAATATTATAAAGGAGTGAGATGATCAAAAACTATTGCTGGGCAGATTAAAAGCAACATCATCTACCAAGTGTATGTGTCACATGCATTCTACGTTCTACCTTTGACAGCAGCAAAGGGGAAAGGGTACACAAAATAGGCATATATAGTCAGTCACTAAAAACCAACTGTTAGCTAGCTGTTCTTTTCTGCATCCCTTTCAAATCTGGAAAAGTACTTAGGTAGGAGGTTGAGTGCCTTAGGTTTCTCATTAGAATCATCAAATGGTTAGAGTTGGAAGGAACCTTAAAGATCATTGAGTTTCAAGCCCCCTGCCATGGGCAGGGACAACTCCCACCAGACCACGTTGCTCAAAGCTCCATCCAGCCTTGTCTTGAGCTTCAGGGATGGGGCATCCACAACTTCCCTGGGCAACCTGTTCCAGTGTCTCTCCATGCTCACAGTAAAGAATTTCTTCCTAATATCTAATCTAAATCTCCCCTCTTTCAATTTAAAGCCACTACTCCTCACCCTATCGCTACACTCCCTGACAAAGAGTCCCTCTCCAGCTTTCCTGCAGGCTCCCTTCAGATACTGGAAGGCTGCTATAAGGTTTCCCTGGAACCAATTACTTCATCTGCTTACCAAAGGAGCTACTCACATGAAAGCAGACATTTAAACCCACTGCTCTTCTACCAAATTCATATGCTGTCACTAGGTTATCTTCAAGTACACTCTAATTTCCAGTTATTGAGCTACTTGCTGTGGCAGATACGAAAGTATTTTCCAACTCGCTATACACTACTGCACAGCATAATGAAATACCACATTTCCCTGCCACACACAAAATTACTTTGTCTATAGGTATCCTTCTTCCTTCTGCTATTGTCTTCTTGTTATTCAAATACGCTGGATAAATGCAGATGAATCTAAAAAGAGAAAACAGTGAGTTTAAGTAAGTAGTATGAACTCCATAATTGCTTATGCAATATTTTCTTAGTAAAACAAACAAAAAAAATATCATGGCTACAACATAAGAGTTCCCACAGCAGCTTAGAACAACCATTTATTTTCCCTAGACTAATTACTATGATGTTGCAAAACCCCCTTTTGAGTTACCCAGCACACTGCATGACCATTTGGCTGAAATTCTCCTTTCATGACACCACTTTTTGGGGCATGGTGTGTACAAAGGATGGCACTATCTATCTTGAGAAAACATGAAAGCTGAAAGAGAATATTTTGACCAACTTCTTGAATCCCTGAAACCTGGAAGGAAAGACACACATTTCCCTGAAAAGAACTAAAGATTTCCTGTGGTACACTTTTTTTTTTCCTGCTTTCTACCCACACAGAGAACAACCCATATTTTTTCTCTGAAGAACTATGCTTAGAAACTTGCTTAAGATTTTTCAGCAGATTCAAACCTGTCAAGCCCATCCTCGGGACATGAGTGACAGAAC
>JAHREE010000495.1:6511669-6592008 GCA_033628505.1 Tringa tobata
TTAATGAACACTGTTTTGTTTTGTTTTTCTCCTTAGATTGCTGCAATATTTTTAGTCTCTCAGTTACTCAGTAAAGCAGTTTCTGGTGCGTAATGGGCTACCACTGGAGACCACCTTGGGAAATGCTGCTCTGACATTATGTTAAAGAAGGCATTGAACACAGCTGCAGTTTGTGAGTGGCAGAGTACCACTGTTGCATGTAAAAATTGCTCTCAGTTGTCCCACTTAATTCAGGACACTGAGAGTTTGTGTATTTGCTTAATGTAGTTATATTTGACAATTGCATGTTATTTTTTTCCTTTGAATTCATACAGCTTTTTAATACCAACATATTAGATTAATGGCTTTTTTTAAAAACAGTATTTAAACTTGCTGTGGCAGAACAAAAGCTACATAGCCTGTATCGGTATTTGTGGTGATGACAAAAATTATTTTCCACATCTTTTTCAGATGGAAAAATAATTTAAAAATTGTTGGAAATGGAGTTTGTGGATTTATAGATCAGATTATATGGCATACATGACTGACCGCAACACAGGAAGCATGTCTTCTTTTCTGCAGATGCTATTATTACACACCAATCTCCTTTATTCACAATATCTTGAAACTAGCATGCCTAAAATGGAGCACCGGGTACAGGCATGTCAATTTAATCCCCATTATCACTGTAGAATGACTTCATTGAGTATGTGGCATCCAGTCACTGTATTTGTTCTAGTGCCATAAGAAATACATTTCAAGCTTGAATTCTGCATATTTCTAGCCTGAGGAATTCAGAGACAGAAGTAGGTCACAAAGCACACTAGCTCGGGCACGTTGTAGCTGCACGCGCTTCCCGAATATCTGCTGTCCCTGACCTCAGAGAATGAATGATGAAGCAATCGAAACCTGGCAGCTTTTAAACGCTTTAAAGCAGCATGAAGAAAAGGTGTAATTCCTGGTGAGGATAGGACTCATGTATGTCTGCAGCAAAATCTGAAGATTGCAAATAGCGTTTGTGATTAGTAGCAGGGATACTGGTCTCCAAAAGCTGTGTATAGTTTGGTGAGGATATTCCGCGTGCTGTAACTGCAGTGGAAGGGGAAGTGGCAGGGAATGAGCACCACGCTACAGCATCTCCAGGAGAGAATTCCCTGACTGCATACACTGTCAGCAGCGAGTCAGCTGTCCTTAGTCAGACTCTATTTTTACTGTTAAGGGTGTGTGGGGAAGAAAAATAGCAAAAGAAAACCCCAAACAAAATAATCCAGCAACAAGAGCCCTGTACGTGTGAAACAGAAATTCAAAGCAGTTGTGTTACAGGCTGGTGCTTTTAACCTGAGACAAATGCAGATGCCCTGACCAGAAAAGGGAGCCCAAGAAAATGTAGATGGTTTGAGGCGACACGGTTGCTCTGTGTTTTACTGGAAGTGTCATGTACGGATGCCAGTTTATTCAGACCTAGTTTACTTGTTTACTTTTCTCTAATCTGATGTTACACTGCGCAGTCTAAACATGCTAGAAATACCTATATAATAATTGGGACTAGTGAAGTCATTTGGGAGGAGGTACATTTTCAGCTGGATTGGTGGAACAGCTCCATAGTGGACTGCAGATACAACGTGGAACAAACAAAGGGGACATAGAGTGAAATCTTGGTTGGTTCAATAGACATTGGAGGGAAGGGGGTAAACTGAGAAGGATTTTCTTCGCAATTCTTATAAGCAAGGATTCAAAACATATCTTTTTAAAATAAAATCTAGGGGTTGGGGAAAAAAAAAGAAAAAAAAAAGAAACTGTTCAAAATGGAAACATACTTCATGAAATATGACTTGTAAGGTGGAAACAGGAGGCAGGTGTGAACTAGGTCAGTCCAACAGAGCACTTTCAACAGCATAGAGAAGAGATGAAATAATGGTGTCCTATATTTAGGTTCATAAAACTGGCATTTACTTACTGTGAAACTTCAACGTGCAGAATTAACCATACCATGTCGGGCACCACATTGCCAAGACTCTATCTAAATTCCTATTTAGCTGGCAACAGGAGAACTGGCAAAGTGGAAACAGAAAAATAGGGATTTCTACCCATCTCTTATTCCTTCATATTTGCAAGATCTCTTTTTGCATGTATCTCTTAAGTATAGACCTCAGTTTTACACCCAGTCATTCTCTGGCCTTCTGTAGAGCAACTGACAGCTGTGTAAAGTCACAGTTGTGCACAGTCAATTTGTAAGATCAAAAGGAGCCATTAATCACCTTGTGACACAGTAATACAGTATTTGCACTGAATTCATAGCTTTCACTTAACCTAAGGGATTTCTATTTGTAAGAATTCCAAATGACTTAAAACACTCAAAAGTGTCAAATCTATCATGGTTGTTCAGCTGCTCAATTATAGTAAGAAAAAAAGATGCCAACTCCCTTTCATCACACAATGAAAAAATAATAATAAAAGATTTTAAAAAGGGAGTTTTCTTGGCGTTCATACTATGGCTTAATTTTTCCATCTACCTTCCGGCTCTTCCATAGCTACTTCTACTCTAAACGTCTGCCATCACAGACCTTATCAGTAATCTCGGTAAGATGCACAGGCAAATCTGAATTCCGTGTTCCGGTGTATCCAAACTGCCCCAAACAACGTGCTGTTTGTACAGAGGATTGTTAGAAGAAGGGAACAGAATTAGGCGTAAACAACCTTGATTTGTTTTAAATGTAACCGCTCAAAATCTTGTTTTCATGATCCCTACTGACTTTAAACTGCAAGTGATAGTAATAATAATTTTTCTTTATTCTGAATAAACATTTAAATTACTAGCAAGGGAATTTCATTTTTTTGCATATAAATCAAGACTTAAGTGCATCTTTCTCTAGAATACTTCAATAGTAAGGTACCAGCTAATCAGTCCTGGAACTAGAACACATCTTCTCAACTATGAAATAGAGCACTACAAATACTAGAAAACAAAGTAAATCAGTAACAGTGCCTTTTTTTGTTGTTGTTGAAATGTTTCTACCTATGTCAAAGCCTAAAGTGAAGGTAAGATTGTAAAATATGCACATATTTATAAATACATACTTGTGTATGTGTTGGGAATTAATCAATCCAGGTCCCGTAACAGTCTCTAATCAGGGATAAAAGAATGCGTTCATTATGGAACAGAAAGACTTTGGAATTAACGGAGCCTCTGCTATGCTTGCGAGTCATAATGAAATAAGCATTCTTGCTAACCTCTTGTAAATCACAGAGAGTTCATGGAATTACGCTGGATTGGAACTAGATTTTGGTTTGTGCAGTTTGTTCTAAAATGAAACATGGAAGAGAACAGGGAGGTGTACTTAGGAACAGCATGTCTCTGAGCTCCTTTTTTCCAGTTCTTATTTGTCTGAAATGTGACCACCACCAAAACAAAAACGCGTGCTTTTTTAGAGCATTTGTTCTGATATGCTGAATCCTTGCTTAAGTGTCTTAATGGCAACTTCCCTTTTAAATGAAATCATATTGTTAATATAGCAAACAGACACCTAACTTTCCGTAGTAGCCAAGAAAACAATTCCACTCTGACAAGGTGCAATCAGGAGGAAATTTTATATAACACTGCAAGTAATAAATAAATTATGCATAGCAAGACTAAATTCAGAATAAGTATACTGTTAAACAAAATACATTAGAATAGTTGGAGAAAGAATTAATTACAGAGTTAGGATATAAACAGTAATGCATTTCAGGCAGAAGCAAACAACAAAACTGAAGCAAAGATAATTGTGGGCAGAGTTTGTTCAAGAGAAACAGCATTTATAGGTGGGAAAATGCATTTGATCTCAGTGGATGACAATTTAATTACTTGCAGAGAACCAGCACAAGCTTTATGCATATTGAATCCCACCAAAAAGTAGGGCATTAGAGATACTGTTTGTATGTATGGCTTGAGGTCTGGACAGAAGTGCATTTTACTGAGTGAACAAGCTCCCTCTACCCTAATTGCAATTCCACCGCCACTCAAGCAAAGGATGCTGTCACAAACAGCAAAATTACTCTGATTTTCTGAAATCTTGAAGTGGCAAAAATTCATAAGCACGTAAGGCTGTAACTATGTGGAAATTTCCCAAGAAAGGCAATTTGCAAAACTATGCTAGGGAGGCATTACCCAGTCTTAGAGAAGTAAACAGCACATCTGGTAGGCTGAAAGTTGACAGCAGAAAACCTATGTATTAAGTCCATACCTTATATTTATTTTGGCATCACTAATTAATTGACACCTACATAAATTACTGTTGTGAACTCTTAAGCTCTTCTGCACCACACCAAATCCCCTTGCACTTCCAATATGTAAACAAACACAACACATAACCAGTTAACTTACCATTCTGACTAAAAATTCAACCTCAACTACATAACATTCTCTATAAACACATTTACAGATACAATCTGTTATTCTGCATATAGGAGACTATGAAGCAGGAATCATATTTCTACATGTGATTTGAAATGAAAAAAAAAAAAACCACGTGTGGGCATCTCTTCTGGTTAAACATAAAAGTGCAAAGAAGATGGCTGTGGAACCAGAGAGTGAATATGTTTGAGCAATTTGGTATTAAGTAGGTCTTCAAAGTTTTAAGCATGTGGAGGAACTCATGCTTAATATTAACTGAGACTTCACTTGTTTTTGCAGCTTCATCCAAATCACACATCTCATCAAGAAAAAAGCTGTCAGGTGGATGCAAGGCAATACAGCAGACACGTGAAGTTATCTCTAGGTGGAAGTCTACACGCAATTGCAAGTGACGCTCTTGTGACTGTTCACACTATTCAATGAAAGCTAAATGAGAAAAAGACAGTTTGAGAGGCATCTAGTAACAAGAGAATAGAAGAGCTTGTAAGAGTCCACCTAAGCATTTTCCAGATCATCGCTGCAAGGAGCACTGTCTTCATTAGGAAGGGAGATGTTCTCTCCCTCTTCAAGCCTCTTCCAGAAAACAACTAGTTGCAAAAAATCTTTTCACTGGAAGCAATTACTGCATCGAATTTAATATTGCAAATTTAAAAATTGTCACCTAGGAGTTTACATATGGTAGAACAATTTGGGTATTTTTGATGAAGAAATATTTCTTTTTGACAAGCACAAACTGTAGACTGATGCAGTACTTCTGAAGGTAGTTGTCAGGATTTCCAGGATAAAGAACATACCCGAACATAATATATTTAAATGCAAAACGCTAGGGGCCATTAGGCAGAAGTTCAGAGTGAATAATAGTTTAGAGTGGAAAAAAAAACAATTTGCTTTTGCTGTCTTAAAAAGGGTGAAGGACAGGTCTGAAACTTGGCATATCAACTTAAAACTGCCTGCAATGGCTTGATCCAAATCACTCACCACCAATAAAGAAAACTATCCCAACCTCTTTCTACAAGTCCTAGCTGTTTTGGTTTTTTATTGGTTTTTTTTTTGTTTTTTTTTCTTTTTCTTTTTTTTTCTACTAGCTCAGTTGGCACTTCACCAACTCTGCACTAAGCAAATTCAGTACTAAATGCAGCACGAATCCTACGCTATCCTATCCTCAGTTCTGCTAGGAAAGAGGCGAGCTAGTGCACTGGGAGGTCAGATGAGAGCCAGGATTCACAGCCAGGAGCACGGAAGGGAGAAGAAAACTTCTAACAGTGTGTGCCGTTTCTTCGATTCTAGAAATAGTAAGGATCTTTATCCTTAAGAATGAAGAAGCTAATACACTGTTATCTTCTTGGCAACCCTAATTTCTCATTTCTCCAAAATGGCCCCTTTTCTTTCCTTCCCCCTTCACCCATGACACAGCAACTAACTTCCCAAAGCCATTAAAGATACCAGTCTACGTTGAAGAATACTGTTGCTTACACTGAAGTTTATAGCATAAACTATACTTGTCTCCTGCAGCCAAATCCTGCTTGAAACAATATTCCAATCTCACCAGGAAATCCTGGCAAGGCTTTCATTTTTTAAGATATGAACTCTTAACAGCATTTTGAAAATTATCTTTTAAGTTTCCAGGGGAAAATACTCAGATAGAGAATGCGCATGAAAACCAGAAATAGATTAGTTCCCCTTTCAAGTTTGCCATATTTAGTTCTGACTAAAGCTTTCACAGATATTGAGCAATAACCTTAACTGTGGCACACTGCAATAAATTAAAATGAAAGTACATTTTAAAAAGTGAACTGATTACTATTTGTGGGGAGGTCATGTTTGTGCTTTTCACACCAAGCTGTAAGTCAGTCTGAAATGAGCTTTATGAGTGTATTTTCAGTATAAACTGATTTTTAAGTACAAGTTTTGATATGTTCTGGATATGGTAAGCTAATTCAAGGACAACTAGAGGTCTGAACACAAGCCATAAAAATCCTACCAAAATCTGTGGAAAGAAAGGCAGTGCATCCCAGAATAGCAGTAAAATAAGTCTTGGTTTCCTTAGCTCCTTGTTTTTCCTTTGTTTTTCCTTGACATAAATAATGTCCTCTTACCTGCTGTAGCAACTTCATAAAATCAAGGAACAAGAGTAAATCTTTAGCAGCATAAATCAAATCTGACTATCATGAATCTAGACATCATTAACAAAATCCAAGACCAAATATACTTATTACAGCCGATTTTATATTTCTGGGATCTGTTTTTATAGTTAAACTTAGACTATAACTTTGTATCCTCATCACTAACATAAATCAAACATCATGGATGTCCTTAAATATTCTAAAAGGCTCTTAGTGGATATTAAGTATTTTCAATAAAGAATCAGAGAGATGTAGATCTGGAAGGGATTCCAAAAGATTACCTGAGCCCATCTCTGCATACAGGCAATATGAAATATACTATATAGTCCATCCCTATGAGATGTTTCGTAAACCTCTTCTTAAAACTTCTATAATGGAAATTTAACAACTCCCATGGGAAGCATATTTTAGTGTATCACTACCCTTATAGTTGGAAAGTTTCTCTCATCTGTCTTTGCTACAAATATAGGGTACTTAGGAGGATATTAAGAGAAACTTCCCAATTATAATGATCATGAAGTACCTCCAAGACTATCTAGAGAAGCCACTAAAATTTTCAAAGACATTCTGGTGTTTGATACGCATACAATTATTTATTGTTTTGCCTCATCGTCTCCTGATTCCTTCAGTTATAAAAATGAAATCAGCATTTCTTTACTGAGATTGAGTTTAAGTTGACAGGACACAGATGCAAAGTCAGTGTTAAACAACTATCCTGGATGACATGGTATGTCCTCATATTAGTAGTTAAAAGCTCAACACAAAAAAAAAAAAAGTATCAGATTTATAAGAAAAGTGGTTTTGCATTTTAAACTCAAGGAGAGTTCTGTCTTCTATTCCACCAGGAAGTCCTGACTTTGAACACATCACATAATCTCTGTTTCTGGTTCATCTTTAAAAGAACACTAATATTCAATTTAAAAGTTTTGTGAAGATACTATATGCAAAATATTTCAAGTGCTAATAATGAGGAGTGCTGCTTGTTAACAGATTCACCAGATGGTATAGAAACATGGCATGTCATAAACCTGACAGGAAGCAAAGAAGGAAAGAGCAAGTAAGATGCCACTTCTGCCAAACAGGTATTTTTTGGTATTGGCTTTTAACTTTTATCTAAATTGACTTCTGTCTGCTGATAGCATCTCAATTCTGTTCATAAGCAGTGCATGTGTTACAGTGAATTCAAGATAAGAATTGATTCGTTTCGGTATCAGATGAAGTACAAAAGCTGCAGATGTGATCCACTCTGCAACTGTGTTAAAGCTACCATAAAGGTAAATTGCTCTATTTCAGGGCTTCCTGAAAGCAGGGCATTTTGAATCCTGAATATAAAATATTTAGAATGCTAATTTTAGAATAGTCCAGTTGAGATACAACAAAACTGACATATCTTCATGGTTTGTTCAATCATGCACAGAATGGTTAATGTTCTGTTCTCTCATGTTTCTATTTTAAACAAATTCTCATCTAAATTCAGACTATATTCTTAAAGCACAAATCTGTCTTTTCGGCATTGTTCTAGCACAAACCATATTCGCATCAAATAGGCTTAAGGCAGCAAATGTCCTGGTTTGTGTATAAAAATGTTTTTCTACTATGATAACTAATTTCTTGCTGCCATGGGATTCTTGTGATATTTTTGCCCTCATAATTTTTAAAAAATAAATTAAAAAAATGCATGAAGATTTCAAATAGAATTAAAATTTCATCCTATAGTCACTATCTCACATTCTATATTATTCCCCCCAATTAAAAAAAAAATCTTTTGGTTTACAAATATTATTTTTATAGATACAGTATTATTTCAGGCTTGCAGTTATGAAAGCAATTATACTGCTTGGCTACTGGAAATACCCTGCCTTTAGCCTTGTTATGCACCTGAGATGTGTGAAACTGTCTCAATTACAAATATACTACAGAAGACCTAGGGCCTGATCCTGCAACTTACAAGCATCCTACAACAGCCATTTGTCATTGATAAGGAAGAACAAATATTGGAGGTGCAAGATTCTGCTGGATCAGGCCTTAAGTGCATTATACAACACATTATATGGTGACATCTCAAAATAAAATACTGTATTTTTATGTAATGCAGAAGTAACACACACAATTTACATATAGTAATAATTTATTCTGAAATGTTCATTTTAGTCTCTGTTGAGACATCCCCCATGTCTCGTTAATAAAGAGCAGCCATCTCACCTCAAATACCAGAATATACAACAAGTTACAGCATAGCAAAAAAATTCTACCTACTTTAAGATAAAATCTAATTCAGGTAAAATAATTTTGTTCAAGGTTTTACAGTTACACAGTTTTCCTTTTTTTTTTTTTTTTCCAGAGCACAAAGAAAGTGTAAATTGCTACACCATAACTATCTATGCACATTATGTGACCACAGAAATGTTAATCTTTACTTCAGAAAATGAACCATCAGTTCCATTCATGCAGAAAAGCAGGCTGGGAAAGCTTGTTCAGCGGAAACCATATTACTGTGAATTTCACAGCCACATGATTAATTATTGGGTTAGATGGACTCACAAATACTAAAACTGAGTATACTTTTTTGCATAAATAATACCAATTCTTCCCTGATGTAGTTTAGTCAGTCTGTAATCTAGAAATGATTGATAAAGCAATATGACTGTATCATCTCTACCTGTAATGTTCCGTGATTTCAAGCAATATTTAAAGGATTATGGGATGGGATGCTAATTAAATACATGTTAAACATACTGTACAAATATATTTGCGTTAGCAATTTTATTCCAAACTGTCAATCAGGTATTCCTCCAAAATATTACCAGTGAAGACAAAGTATACTATCAAATATGGCTTCCAGAACAAGGACCCTCTAACAAGAATCAAACCTATTTACAACAAATAGAAACAACAACAAAAAAAAATCGATCCCCAATGTTTAGTTTCATTTGAAACTGAAGATTTCTAAATAGCTGCTGTATATAATACATCAGTTTTATCTACTTTTTGTTGCACTTAAACAGAAGTTACCAGGTAAGAGCCAGAGTGACGTTTAGGACTCTGAGTTCCACTGGAGTCTGGATTTTCAGACTTGGAGTCACGTTTCTTGGTGGTGTTATTTACCGGTGTCGGTATTTGTGATGGCCGAGCAGAGCTATTGTCCACGCTGCTCTTCCTGCGGCTTGGATTGTAGTTGAAAGGAGTCACTCTTGCTGCAACAGCACCAATGGGGGAGCTATGTTTGCTTGAGCTACTGGAACTGAACGGTGTACGCTCACTTACAGTACTTTCATTATTTTCTGGTGCAGGAACAGGATTATTCTGCAGAGGCTTTGTTTCGGTGCCTTTCTTGTCTGGACTGTCCATCTGAAAGAAAGAGTTCAGACGGTTTTCTAAACCAACGGTACGAACAGGAGCACCTCCATTCCCGGGGGTTTGTTTTTCTTGCATCTCTTTAGAATCTTTACCATTCACACCCCCTTTCTCTGAAACGCTGTCAATAACAGGGGGAGTATTTCCAGTGGGGGACCTTCCAGATCGAGGATTGTTAATTGGGCAGTCCTCGATCCTCACCCACACGTCCTCTGTCTTAGAGACAGCTGGTGCCATCTGATAGATGAGAGTTTTGGAATCAGAGCCATTTGTGGCACCTGAGGAAGAATGCTGAGGATCATTCATTATCTGAGGAATTTCATTTTCTTTTATTTTTCTCCAAGTACCTTTTGCTGGTGCTTGGCTTTCTTTACTTTGCTTGTGTCCAGAAAGAGAACTTCCATGTTGCTTTTCATCTTCACTTTTCGCCTTTTCACTGGATTCTGAGGAAGCTGACAGAATTGAGGAGGAACTTCCAGTTCTTCGCCAAGTGCTTACACGAGGAAGTGACGAAGAATGCTTACTATGCTCACGCTTCCATGTTCCTGATCTATTGATCAGCAATCTGGATGGACTCTCGGAATGAGAACGAGCTATGTCATGACGTTTTGCTGGTCTCCCATCATATTCTACAGAAGGGCTCAGATTAGGGGGTAATTTTCGCCAACCACTAGTCGGGGCAGTTGAATGAGTGGACAGAGACATATCAGGAAGAGAAGGACTTAAAACAGGGGTCTGTAGTTGGGACCTGGTGGGAGAATCCGGCCTGGAAGGAGACAGAGATTCAAATGAAGCTGACTCTTCCAATTTCCGTCTTAGAGTTGGACTTGGAGCTTCTTTAATAAAAGTTGACTGACGAACGAGAACAGGTCTCTCAGATCTGTCAGATTCACTTCCGCTAGATTTTGTGGATGACATTCTGGATAGTTCAGTCTTTTTGTTTGATCCACCACTGCTGAGAGCTTGGTTTAACCCTTTTGAAGCAGACTCACTTCGTGGAATGCTACTGGTACTCTTAGGTAAGGCAGTTTGCTTTGTAAGGTTTTGCTGGCTCATCTGCCTGCCTGGTGATGTATATGACATTCTACCTGAACTTGAAGATTTAGTTGAAGCTGTGCTGGGAGATGATGTCCGTGGCAACTGAGAGAGTTTGTTGGGAGGACTTATACCATTTCTTCCTGGGGAAATTGAGTTTCGGCCAGGAGACTGCAGAGGCCTAGTTAATGGCTGCTGTTGAGGTCTAGAAGGAGTGGAGTCTCTAGATCCTGATCTAGAAGGTCCTTTACTTGATCCACTCTGGTTCAACCCTGATGGTTGCCTAGTTATAGGAGCTGGCTCAGGTTTAACTGATGACTTGACTCCTCTTGGAGAACTAGTCAAACTTTGGCCTTCACTGGGACTCTTGGAGTTTGTGTTTTTGAGTGGGGGACCTTTTTTGGAAACAGGACTAGTACTTGAAGAACTATTTCGGACTCCTGGAATATGGATCATTGTCCTACCACGTGAAATTGAAGGCACGCTTGTCTGTTGTGGTTGCTTCAACTGACTTGAAACTTCTGAATTGGAGCGAGCTTTTCCTGTAATTACACTTTTATATACTTTCTTGCCTCCTTTTATTCCCTTGCTTTCCGATTCTACTTTTTTAGACTCCAGTGTACTCTTCTCTCCTGGCTTAAGAATTCTTGGACCTTTATTACTAGTGAACGGCTTTTCTTCTTGGTCTGGGGTAAGATGAAATGGTGACCCTAGAGAAATACCAGATTTTAATGAAAGGATAGAATCAGAGTCTGATGAAGCTTGTCTAGAGAGTGATGCAGCAGCCGCAGCTTGATGCAAGCTACTAACTATAGAGTTTGCACCTTCTTGTATTGCTTTCCAATCAAAGTTCTCCGAATCAGGTGAGAAACCATGTTCTGAATCTGGCCTCTGTATCTCTCTTAAATCCAGTGTTAAATCTTCTGCCAGTATACCACCTGTATTTCTAGAATTATTTTTTTCACTTTCACTCTTTATTCTTGAAGGTTTTTTCTTTTTAGGCATAGCAGAACTAATGCATTCCTGCAAAAGATCATCTTCTGAGTCAATACTAAGAGAGCTCAGAGAGCTGTTTCTAGAGAAACATACAGGAGTATCTTCAACATGAAATGATTTAGGTGCATAACCAGAAGTCTGTGGTCTGTTTGATTCCATCTGTGAATCAGGAGCCTCAGTGCGTTTTTCAGGTTCCCCTTCTTTGTTGTTATTGTTTTCTTGATCAATATCACTGAGCGAACTGAGAGATGAGTTGCGAGAAAAGCAAACAGGTGTGTTTTCGATAGCAAAATTCTGCATTTTCTCATCTGTTGCTGCTCCTCTGTCTGGAATATCTTTAGTTGACTGAGAGAAAGTTTTAGGCTGGCTTCTGCCTGTTGGGTGTTTTTGACAAACTTGTGTCCTGTTACTTGGTTGCTGATTTGAAGACTGTTCTGGACTAGTGCAGTCTTTAGTTTCTGTTTCTTTTGCTTCTTTTGCTTTTCTTAATTCTGCCTTCTCCCTTGAAAGGTCAACGTCATCATCATCAAAATCTAAAGAACTTAAGGAATCATTCCGTGAAAAACAGTACGGAGTTCCCTCAATAGGTGTGTAATGATGAGGGGAATCAAATGCAAAGCTTCCTCTTACACGTTCTTCATTATTTGGCAATTTGTCATTAAAATCTCTTGAATTATTTTTAAGATTCTGTTTCTTTGCATCTCTGTTCTCTGGATAGCTTCTTTCATTGTTAATATTGCTTTTAGGCTCTGTAGGTTTTCTTATACGTGCTCTGTATTCATTATTTTGGGGAACAGGCTTTACTGGTGACGTTGGCTTCTTTTTCTCACCTTCTGCTTGGTTTTTATTACTTGAAGATGCTTGTTGAATTTGATCCATTATCTTCTTCACTCTGAAAGGTTTGTGACTTTTTCCTTTTGGCATAGCTGAGTTAATGCACTCAGCCAGAATATCACACTCTTCTGTTTTGTCATCATCCAGGCTGGGGGGAGTCACAGCTGAGCTTTTTGCTCTCTGAGAGTCATCGGTGCTTCTACCTTCTGTAGGAATGGTGTCTCGCTTCTCAAATTCCCCTGACTCTGCTCCCGCACCCACAGTATCTACGTTGGCCAACTCGCTCGGGGGTGACTCTATGGTGAGATCACTCAGAGATGTAGCTGTTGAAAAGTTTATTGGTGTACCCTCAACACAATACACCCGTGGCATATCATCTCCCGGTGTAAAACTCACATGCTTTTGCGATTGCAATCTGCTTTGTGAAGGCAAAAGTTTGTAAACTGGCAACTGGCTGGGCTTCCTGGCTACAGGAGGAGGTATTTTTGGAGCAGATGCTTGAGAAGGCTTTTTGGCTTTACGTGAAGACTTTGTTGGCATTGCAGAAATAATACATGCTTCCAGTATTTCAATATCATCATCATCATCAGAATCATCCAGAATGTCTTTTTCTGCTTCAGTAGGCTTGTCTGCTTTCTTCTCTTGGCTATCCTTTGTATCATCTGACTGTTCAGGTTCTGCTTCGTTTCCATGTTCATTTTCATGAACTGGAGGCATTATTCTTAACTCTACATCTTTCTGTATAAACGGCTCATCAAGACTCAGAGCACTCAGGCTAGAAGAGCAAGAAAACCCATCCGGTGTACTTTCTGTGGCAAAATGTAATAGTGTATCAGCATCGGGCAGGACCTGAACTCTTTGAACAGCTGCATTTACAGCTGCCTGTCTAGGACCAGGCTCTCTCTTCTCTGCACTGGGTACTTTACCTTTGGCTACATCTCTTTTTACTTGAACTCCTTGAGCAGGGGGTGGCGTTTTACTTCGGCTTGGAGGCATTGTTTGTCCAGGGCTGTCTGGAAGGTCACTGGGACTTATAATACCACTCACCATTCCACTGCAAGGCTCACTTTGAACTGAACTAGCAATTGAACGGCTTTCAAAACTATCCAGGGAACTTACAGAAGTACATCTGCTGAACATGAGTGGTGTTTCCTGCACATAGTGTTCTGGTGGGCTTTTAGGAGTCTGGGCACCACTCTTTGAGGGAGATTTGGCACCTGAAGAAAATTCAACAGCTTTATGTCTAGAGGAATCAGAAGGAGACAAACTAGAAGTCTGAAGTCTGCTGGACTTTGTTCTGATGTGCTGTGATGTTGATGTGATTTCACTTACTGCACCTTCTGCAGATAGAGCCCCACCGTTATCCTTTAGTTCTGCTATCTGTAGTGTGTTATTAGCATCTGTCACACGTGTGGATTGATCACGTCCTATTTCATCTTCAGCTGATGACAAAGATGACAGAGAGCTACACCTTGAAAAACATATTGGGGTATCTTCCACACAGTAAGTTTGTATAGTTTCCTGATTGATAGAGGGAGTTTTGCAGGAGGCAGTCTTTTGCGCATGGCCACCTCTGCTCTGTGCAGAATTTGGGTGAAGCTGATTCTGTCTCTTTGAACCAGCTGAGGGGGCTGATGTGCTCCCACTGCTTGAAGAAATATGGTCAGTTTTAGTGCTTTGTACTGAAGAAGTCTTTGGAAAAGTAAAAGATGGCTTCTGAGA
Source organism: Tringa tobata (assembly GCA_033628505.1). Taxonomy (NCBI): domain Eukaryota; kingdom Metazoa; phylum Chordata; class Aves; order Charadriiformes; family Scolopacidae; genus Tringa; species Tringa tobata. The sequence continues at coordinate 6,526,106 of JAHREE010000495.1, forward strand.
AGACGGAGGAACTTCTGTTGAGTATTTTAAACTATAATCAATAGGCTGATCGACATGATGTTCCTCTTCGTTGTACTTTATGCTATAATTAGTTGGTCTGTCTTCCTCCTCATGCTGTTCCTCCTCAGAATAACGTTCACTATAGTTGGTTGGCTTATCATCATCATAATCATCAACTTGGCACAAGGACTGGTTTACTTTCTGATTCATTCCGAGAGTTGAGCCTACTCTGTTCTGATCTGAACTATTGGATCCTCTTGATCTAAAGGAAGAAACGCACTCTTGTGGTCCAAAAGGTGACTGATATTTCATGTGTTTATCATCTCCACTTTCAGCATACACGGGGTAGGTCGCGTTTTGGCCCCTTGACTGCCTTTGTTCATTTTGTTTCATTTCTTCATCTATTATATGCTTAGGCCTTGCCCATCTTTCATTCTGAGAAGGACTCTGTCTTCCAGAATTCAACTGTTCATCTGAGTATTTAAGACTATAATTAATAGGAGTGTCCAGCTCTCCATCATTGTCGTCCATATGATTTGCACTATGAATCTTATGTGCCAAGTCAGCTGGGTATTGACCATAACTACAAAATTTACTTTCATCATCTTCGGAGTAAGATTCAATGGAAGGTTTCATTTGGCCTCTTTTACCATAGCCATCGCTGCTGCTGACACTATTTAAACTATCATTTGAAGCTCTCTTGTATTCCATTTTTGTATAAGGCACAGGACATGTCCTGTTTGAATTCTCGGATTTAGGAAAGTATGCATTTGAGTGAGTATGGGCAGTGGCTGACCTCCTTGGGGCATTTCTGTCCTCCGTCAAACAGTGCATTTCAGAAGCGGAACCAGAACTTCTGTCTTCTTGTGGAATATGCATGCCTGTTACTTCTTCCATAACTTTGGCGATCTGAGCCGCAGCAGTAGAAATCTGCATTCCTATTCTCTTAGAGGAGTTCCCAGCATTCTCTGCAGCGGGATGATAGGCATTTAAACCTACTGCTCGATCCCTGTCAAGACTTCTGTCTTTCTCAGATCGAGAATTTTCTATGTTTCCTCTATTGGAAGAGGAGGAGCCAGGCAATACTGTAGTATTTAAATATGGCGAAAGCACAGTCATATTACCAGCATTAAAACTCTCTGTTCTGCACATACTATCATCATGCCGACTGGAGTCCAAGACATACTCACTGTACAGATTTTGCTTATGTCTCTGCTTATTACGGTGAGATGCTTTTGGGCTCAAATTATCTATGTTGTCAAAAGTCTCTGATAAATGCTGAGCATCTAATTCCGCTTCCAGTGCCTTCTGTTTTCTGACATGAAGAGATGGTAAGCTTGATCCTGGAGACATAATGTTGGCATCCTTATATTTTGCTGGCCTGTTTGCCATGAGGTTTCTTAGAGCTGCAGCACTACCCATGGCTATCATTTTGTGTTTTGAGTGAATGAGATTTTTCAGCATGCTGACTGCTCCCATGTCCCACAGCGCCTCCTGATCCTTCGCATTTCTTGCAGAAAGATTCCACAGGGTCCCACATGCATTACTGACTATTGTCAAACTGTGTGACTTCAAGTGTTGCAGCAAAGTTTGTAAGCAGCTGTTCTCTCGCAAGATTTGCCTGGTGTTGAGTAATTGAAAACAAACATGAGTAAGTGGCGTTCCGAAAGGATAAAAGACAAAGCAAAACAAAAACCTATTATGTTAGAGGCAAGTTTTGCCCCTAGAAAGGATAATCATGTATTCTGCAGTGCAAATTTATCTCCTATTTCCTCTAGCTTTCATCTGAATGCTAATCAAATCACATTACAAATATAAATAGTTAGCTTTTAGTACAGTTCATCATTAACAAGCAGCAGGCATTAATCTGTTCGCATATTCCTGTTATGTAACTGAAAAACTTGCCTTACAAAATGCATTACATATTCACTGTACTTAATTACTAAATACATGCAGTCATATTTAGACTCAGCCATAGAAACTGTCTACTAAATATACATGTGGAACTGCTAAAGGTTCTCAGAAAAAGCATACGCACCTATGGTCCTCATTAGTAGCAATTAAGCTAGAAACATTTCTTAATATTCCGCCTCCACTCTCTATGATGGCTAAAGTGTTTGTTTGGCTCCGGTACGTCAGTGTGCCGACTAGAAATGCAAGAGCACCATCAACAGCACATATATCAGCTTTGTTCTCAGTACAGTGTGCTGACAAATTCCATAAGGCACTCAGAACACTTTTTAGGGTGGATTCCTAGGAAAATAACAAAATGACAGAATTAGAGAAGTTTTCAACTGCTGATCACAAGCTGTCAGAAATACACATTAGCTCCAAGGAGTTACGTATTTTCCAATCTGGTAAGCCAGATGCAAGCAGCAGTGCCCACATAAATACTTCTGTTTGCTTCTCTCCTTCCTTCAGCTGTGGATTTGGTGTTGCTTGCCCCAAAGTTTTCAGAAATATGTGCCACAATACTTGTTAGCCGCCATAATGGCAAAAATAGCTTGAAGACTATCTGGCAGGAGACTCTGGGATGGAATATAATTGGATACCAAAAATCTATCTAGAAAATTACAGAAGGGGTAGTTATCCATTCACTAACTCAGAAGAGATTTTATTAAATTGCAAAACTATAAAAAAAGGCTATTTCAACGGCACAGCTCATGAAACTGAAGAGAAAAAGACGCCAACCCTCATAAATAAAATTACAGAAATACTAATAGTTTTAAGACCTCATTGCTACATTGTGGTCTGCTGCTATATTAATTCAACTCAACTCTCCTCTTCAAAGCAAGATACCTAAACCACCCCAAATGTTTGACCTGCAACTGCTTTTATCAAAAAAAGGACAACAATATTTGTGTTTTCTGTAAAATAAATGCAACCTCTCCAAAGTTTATCACAATCATTTATACAGGATACCTTCTTAACTTCCAAAGCACATTCCATCAATGCTTTCACACTTCCAACTTCTCTTAGAGTCTTTTTACTGTTTACATCTGCTCGCCAGGACAAGTTCCTCAACACACTCGCAATGACCTGCAAAACATGAAAGAAAAATAACCTATCTCTGTATAGCTGCTTCTTCAGCAGCTTACCAGACTTTCCTCCTGGATTTCTGGCATACTATGTGTTCATTAATAGTGGTTCTGTTCAGCTTCTGAACTAAAATTTGCTGAAATCTCCTTTTTGTTGTGTTTCCTGCTGGACTGTTCTAACATTTCAGTGTGAAGTTTCATCAAAGGTACTGGATTTTGTGCCTGGCCACCTAAAATGAATATTTGAAATCAGGCTCCCTGCTTTCTATACTGGTTGAAAAATGGGTCCAAAAATTCAGATTTGTGCCCTGCTCTGATGTCTGCACTAGACTTACATAATCTCAGGAGAGATATACATCACCTTTTTCTCAGCTCTTCTGCTTGTAAAATAGAACAGTAAGCGCTTGCCTGTCTCTCAGATAGTATGATTACTTGGATTAATGTTTATAAAGCCCTCTGAAGTCTTTTAAAAATACACTGTGCCTTTTACAATCAGAACAGCTACCTACAGAAGATGAGCAGCCATTCAGCCTACGTACTTGCCCTTGGCAGCAGCGAGACCAAGACAGACTGCCACTCGAGTGCGTGGTCATTACATATTAAACTCCACCCATTTATGGGCTGCAGTACACACGTATATCCCTCACGAAACATATCTGATAGAAAACTTTTACCTACGGATATTCTCGTTGAGGCAGAGGTGCGTCAGGTTGTTAGATTAGGTGATGAATGCTCCCTGGCTCAGACCCACAAGGGAGCTCAGGGAGGCAGTGTCAGATGGAAGAGCCCAGTAATACCCAGGCCCACCGCAGGAGCCATCAGCCCATCACAGGCCCAGCTCAGCACCCCCAGAGGAGCCCAGGGGACCAAAACCAGGCAGAAACCCAAACTAAGGGCTCAGAGGAGGGGTCACGCTGGCCAGGCTCCTTCCAGGCCTCTCCCAGGAGAGCCACAGCCCCATGGCCCAGACCTGACACCCATTCGGGGAAGTCAATGGAAGCAACTCTCTGCACCTTTTGGACCCAGGCAGGTCAGTCCAGAAGTCCTGGTGTAGGGATGTGGGAAGTTTTATGGGATCCAGGGTAAGAGCATTCTGCCTCTTTAGAAGACTTATTATGGGATGGAAGGACCCCAAGGTTCCATAAGCAGGAAAAAGGATGGATCTAGGCGATGTAGGGAGGTACAAGCATGGGACAATACAGGGACAAAAGGGATAGAAAGGCACAGTTGCATCTAAACAGTTGGCTGGCTGCTTTGCTTGTGTGGCCATGCCCTTTGCCTGGTGAGCACCATCTGTCCTTGTCCCATGTTCTTATTAAATCTCATTTTTGACTTTTCCTAAGTTAGAGCCTTCCTGCTGCCTGTGCATGCGTGTGTATGGGGTTCTACGTGCCAGTGGCCAGAGACATGCCACAGGTCAGAGGGCCCACGCATCTGTGACTTCCTTTTCAAGAGTACTAAATGTCCTTAATATCTGCCCTAATATGAAATCAGACAATCTACCCGATAACCTCAATTGCGATTCTAGTTTGTTAACACTATATATTAATTGAAATGGATTATAAATTAGTATTTCATAATTTTAAACAAGTTCCATAGCAGTGAGGAATAGTTCTGTGCTCTCAACTGTGAGGATCACCCTAAGCACTTCCTAAAGGTTTCATTTTCACGCTGTTTTATTTACACAGCAGGAGCCACTGGAAGAGACACTCAGGTGTCACACCAAACACTTTGTTTTTATTTAGAAAGCTTCTTTCGGAGGTGCTGGTATCAAGAATAGTTATGTCTGACTTGTCAAATGCAGATTCTCTTTTGAAATACACCTTTGTCTACTACTATTCCTCTATTATTTACTTGCTGCAACTGTAGGAGGAGCCACAATACTGTATTAACCCTCCGGGTAACCCCAGTCCATTAGCACCATCACTAGTAAACTGAATTAGAGAATCTAAAAGTGCTCAAACTTATCTTTAAAACTGAACTTCCACTAACTGATTAGGGTTATAAAAGTGAGCTTTATACCCCATGTGTTATATGTGCGTTTGTGGGGAAAAAAAAATAACCAAACAGAATATGACCCACAGATAAGCATTTTTACAAGAAGAAAGTTGTACTGCAGAATTTGTGGAGTAAGTACAGCAACCAACTTTGCATCAAAGTTAAGGCAGACAAGACAACATAAGAACAACTATCTCTCCCCTCTGCTTCAAACCATGCCGGGATGAATGAAACATATTTCAAAGCAAAAGCCTAATTAAAAAAAAGAGAGGCCTGGCTGTGGACAGTACACTGGAAACTACATGAAGATGACAGAATTCAAGTATAAAAGTAACTGGTGGTGAGGCCAAATGAGTAGAAGGAAGGTAAGTATTAGGAAAGGAGAGCAGAAATACAGTATTTTAATACAATGCAATGAAATTCATGGGATGCAACGTGATGGAAATGTCCAAGCTAAAGAAACATTTCATCTCAAAAGGACGTTACCTGCTGTAAGTCTTCACTTTCAGATTTCAGTTGGGCTACAAGAGCTCTCATGCAGCCCTTCATAGAACACAGTGTAGCCTGTTAGGAATCAGAACATAAAAGATTAAATGACAGGTTAGGTGGTTTGCTTCTGCACAATGTTTTGCTATTTTAAGCTAATCATATCTGAAGTTATGAAGCTACCAGAGTAAAATATCTTGCTAACAACAAGTATTTGGTCTACAACTACTAAATTGTTAAGCACACCTATCAGTTTCTATTCTGGACAATACATAAGTGGTAAAATTGTGCTAAATTTTGTGGTTTTTACAACGGGTCTAGGACTGGATCTGGAACTGACTCAATTAGCACTTCTGATCTCAGAAGCCTTCTTTACTATGGATCAGATAAAAATCACCTGTGAACTATTAAATCATATTTTTTTGTTTCAAATAAACATAGTATGAAAAATAATCTGAATATTTAAAACTGACATAAATATAACAACATTTCTGACATTTGAAGAACAACTTTTCATTAATACAATAGGAACTGCAAAACGGTAAGGCTTATGTTGGAAATCGGTTGTGATAAAGCACAATTAAAAATTATTCAAAAACAAAGTATGTGTTAGAACTGTTCTACAGGTTATCTGGGCAGAATGTACACTTACATCTCTGAGTAGTTTAGTTTATGCTATAAACCCAGTAACTGCAGCCCTGTAGCAGTTACTATCTGGATGATATAAGGAGCCACTATTTTGTAAAGCAATTAATTTGCAGCAAGGATTTATGCTTTACTGTTGTCTAAAACTTTGAAAAAAAAGTGACTTATATGAAGCCTGCTATTTCCATTCACTCCTGAAATGTCCTTCTAGAGTAGAAAGATAAAAGTCTTCTCAGTATGAAGTTATTTTAAGGTCCTTATCTTGGCATACTCTGGGGCAAGAAAGTATTTAAACTTTTATTCTTTGAAAGCAAGGTCTGTGTCACAAATCAGAGAACCTATTTTCTCCTATAATAATTTGAAGTAGTGTCCATTATGAGCCAGATATTCTCCAAATATTTCAAAGCAAACTCCAGTCTGAAAAGGCTTGCCAAATTTCATGAGACAGTAATAGTATCATTAAATAACTGGCAACTTCACAAAATTTGACTCAATTAGCAGTTTTAGTTCAACATCCTCAGAAAAATCTGACTATCCATAAACATTGGTCTATAATCATTATGTGCTACGCTAATCTGATGCTCACAAAAAATTAAGCCAGTAGATGAAATCCTTACTTTCAGTGACAAAAGTGATTTAATTTACTACGAGAGTTGATATATACTTGCATGATACAACACTCCGTTTGTGGTGCTCTCTGTCAGGAACAGGATGGAATGACATCCTGTAGGTATGACAGGAGGTATTTTGACAGAGGTATTTTGAATTCCTGTCTTGACCTCAAACTCAATATCCTGTCCTGGAGATTTACCACCTGTCTTAAGATCTACAATTCAAACAAAGCTATGAACTAAAATTATTGTGTGTTTAAAATTCCACTCTTACCTTGTTTGCCACATCTCCAAAAGTCAAGTTTGTCAGAGCCATCCCTGCATACCTCCTTAACGTAACACTATAGTGATCATTTGTAAGTCCATACATTTCACAATCCACTTGCAACAGTTCAGCAATGGCCTGCAAACCACCTTTAAAAACAAATAAGAAAATGCGTAATACCTGTACTGTAATATCATGAGTACGGTACGTATATACCAAGGAGAAAATTACATTTATATGTACAGAACAAATCTCAAACATCTGAAAAACAGAAGGCTCAGAAAGGTAAATAAATTGTTAAATATTGAATCTGGTTCTTGAATCCTGTGCTTAGTAGCAGCTGAAAGTACGATAGCATGACATTGAGATTTCAGGGAAAATGGAGGAATTATGAGGAAGTAAGAAGCACGCTCATCTTTTAATTCCAACCAGCCAAAATCATGTTTGGCTGGTGAACTTGCACCAGTTACATAAAAGACTATTTAGTAAATCTGAAAATTACTGACTTAATTATTATAACTGTTATTTTCTGAGAAAAATATGGAGAATATTTTCTTTGATAATGAAAAGTGGCTAATTAAGGAAAATTGTATGCACAGAATTTACTGAGCATGGACTAAAAAAATCAGGCTGTTAAACAGGAACCAACTCAGGACAAAAAGAGAAAAAAACAGAACACCAACAAAAAAAACTCCCATCTTGTAAAGTCCAATACTTCTAAAATTGCAAATTTTTCCACAATAATACTACTCTTTCAAAATTCACAATTCACTCCAGAAAAAAGAGTAACTGACATAATAATTTATCCACTGGGAAATGGTCTGGTTAATTTAAACCGCATTCCTCACTTAGAGGGCAACAACTGACACAAGAATGGATGATCTGTGTAAACTAGTGGTAAAAAAAGCCACACATCCAGTGGAATACACAAGGAGGATCGGCATTTCCAGCAAGCTTCTCAAAGGAAGTCAGAATAATACATGTGGTCTTACCAAGCTCATTCATCGCATGCCTGTGTTCTTCATCAAATGAAAGTTTCATCAAAACACACACTGCGGGACAGATCTGATGATCCACCGGAGCAGGCACTGATCCAGAAATAAGGAACAATTAGTATTTCATAGGTGGTTTTTGTCTAGATCTAGTTTTCTCGATCTAGCTAAATAAATGTTAAAATAAATTAACAGTAGTTTTGTTCAGGTTTAGTATCTTCCCAGTAATCCACAAACAGACAGTTTGTTACGAAGGTTACTAACAAATGTGTGTACCAGATGTGTGTATACTCTTAATGCGTATATGCACACTAAATGTGTGTATATTTGATGGTGAAAAAGAAATTGGGGAGACTCCTGAATGTGAGTATTAAGAAAGAATGACTCCCAGTACAAAAATATTATTATTACTTTTAAAAATTAATAATATTAATTAAACAAATCAATAGGCTTAAATATTCTGGCATTAAGTATTAAACCACCTAATGTGTTTCTCTGGGTGTTATGTTCTTATGAATGCTTAATTAAATCCTTTGTTTCAAAAACGAAAAGTTTTTGTGAGCCAGATTCTGGCTGCTGCACAAACGGTATTGGTACATCTTGTTCAGAGCCCCACTCCTGCTGAGGGGTTCTTGTGGTGGACCCCAACACCCGTGACGCAGCCCATGGATTTCAGTAGTTCCTCTGTCATAGACCCCCACAGCCTCTATTTACAAAATGCCCGCAGCTCAGAAAAGCAGCTAAGCAATCCAGAAGGCTTACTCTTTTTCCTAACTGTGTCCTGGGAAAACTGCTGTTCACTTACACTGTCACTTCTTTCGTATTTTAATACTGGAATATTTCTTAGATACAACGTTATAAGTAACAGTTCATATTATATTGGATAGATTGAGAGTATTTAATTTGTGGTCTCTGTCCCTCTCCAGACGAAACGTGCTATCTCCTGAATACATCTGCATGAAAAGTAACGTGGGATAATTTATGCAGGTATGTTCCATTATCCATTAAAATGTAAAACAGAATGAGTAAATATTGAGTATTAATTTACAGGTTATAAATATAAAACACTAGAGTTACTATCTGGAAAGCACACTGGGGTTGATGATGTAAATAACAGGTTTATAAATAGGGTATCATATTTCTAATAGATACTATTTCCTAACACTACCTCAACTAAAAAAAAAGAAATACACACACACACACACACTCACACGTATATACAAGAAAACTCACATACATTCCACAAGAAGTGAGATTAAAGTCGTACTTTCTGCAAATTCAGTGTTTTCAATATATCCTTGAAACGTTTTGATACAGCTTGCAGAACCTACTTGGGTTTTTGTCTTGGTCCATGCCCTGTTCATGCGCCTCCTGCCATTCCCAACAGGTCTCACAGTAGGCACGGATCTGCTCCAAGAGATGGAGCACGCGGATTTCCCGTCGGCCTCGCTTATCGTCAGGCTGGGAGTGAATGATGTTATGCAGCGCTGCGCTGGCTCTGGCACGGGCCTCCTTACTACCACGAGAGTTTCCTAACAAGACAGAGTCTTTATCGTTGCCATGTAAAAGCTGGATGAGGAGAGGGAGGCACCCAGACTGACGCATGGCTATGCAGCTGTCTTGGGAGCTAGACATGGCTAGCAACGTTCTTGACATGTCATCTTTATCATGAGTACCAAGCATTGATAACAACGAATACACCATTTCCACCTGCAGGTCAAATGATTTTAAAAACACAGTTACATTTAAAGAATACACATTAAATTCAATTATAACGAAATCTGAATGATACACATGAACAAAATCCCCATATGTAATGGAGAAAAAAACCTGTGCTGTTTAGAAACAATTAAGTACTATTACTACTTCAGCATTCATAATCTTAATAAATCTCACTTAGTGGTTAAATGGCTAGAAAAAGTGGGTGCTAGCTGTATGTAACTGTGTCAATCTACAAGACCAATGGCAAAGACTTCTAAATTTCCATTGTACAAGAAGACTAAATAAACATACTACTGAAAGTGTTTCAGATTGAGAAATCAAAAATATACTTTAAATTAATTCTGTCTCACAAAAAAAAAGTTCTGCATGAATCACACTTTCATGTAAAGATGCTCTTCAGTGAAAAACTATTTGTTGGGTGGTATTAAATACAATTACTCTAGAAAAAGGATAAGAATGATTACAGGAAATTTTAGTTTACATTGTGCTAAAAATATCTGACATCCATGTATTTGAAGGTTGTCCTTTACAATTGTTTCAATTTAAGTATTTTTTGTTATGACTACTGACTTGCATATGGACCAAATTATTTACATCAAATTCAAAACTCAAGAGTTAAATTAATGCTTTTTCAAGTTTATAGGGACAAAACCAGCAAAAGAAAGAAACGCTCATTTAACATGTATAAAATACTGAGCATTTGACAAATTATAAGAAGCCATGAAAACCCAGCAATACACATTTAACTTGTAGCTAAATTTCTCATTATAAAATAGCAATTTTTGAGGGATTCCCTTGGCTGACGGGTAATATAATGGTCATGCATTATTTGGTTTATCTTTCACATTCTTTTTTCTTCAATAATAGCTTTAGATCAAGAAATGCATTTGGTTCTTCTAGTGAACTTTTAATAGAATAACAGTATGTAGAGGATGATTTTAGAAACTGCATAGAAACTCCAAACTCCTAAAGCCAAGATAAACAGGAAAATTCAAAATCAAAGCACAACATAAAAAAAATATTGAAGGGAATTGCAAAGTAGCAGCATGTGTGTTTCTTTAGAACATACCAATTAAGGAAGAAATGAGACTTTGGACTGTTAGACAAACTACTAATAACTAGATATTTGCAGCTGCTACCAGACCAATGAATGATTTTATTTGGTTTCTTCAGAGACAATTCAAATGTGCCTGAAGATGAGCAGAAATACCCAGTTACAAAAAAATTGGAGGTCTGTTAACATCTACTTCTCTCAATACTGAAGCAACAGAAATCTTAGAATCTGTGAAACTGTATGATCACATGCAAAATCCACTGAAATAGTCTTGGAGCCAATTTATGACAGCCTAGCATCCCAGTTTGGAGATCCTGTCTTCTTGGTCTGTGAAAAATCAAATACAGTATTAAAACAAACCACTTGGATTCTTAAAGGAGAGTGAATTTAATCTGCCTTATGCATGCCTCTTGACAGATATTTCAAGTGGCAGCTTTAATCCAGTCTGATTTGGATTTGGAAGGTGAAGTTTTTCTCAGAGAATAATGCTGAAAAAGCCACCAAAGTCCAGCCTCCAGGTTGTAGCAGATATAGTATAGGAAAAAATAATGAGAAGAAATACTTGTCTGTCTGCCTCTCTCCATATACACACATTGCCCACAAACACATCTCTTGCTGCATCTGTAAATGCATTCTTCTACTTAAAATCTTTACTACGTTCCTTCTGATAGCACAACAAATAATGGCTTCAAACTGAAAAAGGGTGGATTTAGAATAGATCTCAGAAAGAAATTTTTTACTGTGAGGGTGGTAAGGCACTGGAACAGGTTGCCCAGAGAAGCTGTGGATGCCCCATCCCTGGAGGTGTCCAAGGCCAGGCTGGATGGGGCTTTGAGCAACCTGGTCTGGTGGGAGGTGTCCCTGCCCATGGCAGCGGGGCTGGAACTCGATGATCTTTAAGGTCCTTTCCAACTGTAATCATTCTATGATTATACAATTCTTCCCAGGCGTTGAGCTCTTCCTACCCCACAGCACACTCAATTCAACCTTTTTCTTTGCCTGTGTCCTTCCACACCCAGTCCCTTTCCCTGCCTTCAGGGCTCTCCCATTGTTTGCAGCTTTGGGGAATTCCACAACTGGAAATGAAAACTCAGGCAGACAGACAGGCTTTGGTAGATGTACACAGTGAGGGACTGAAATTACCGGATTATAACCCTGTTTTAAGGCCTGAAGTAATTAATACTATGTCAAGCTAATAGGCCCTGCTTCCCAGAAGACAGTGCTCAGCACACCACCGAGAGCATCTATACTGCTGCTGATTCCAGAGGCAGTATGAACTCCAGTGGTTCACAAACTCAATTTTGTGTTACAGATTTGCCCTTTTCTTCCCCTCTCTTTCCATGCTGCACATATACTTTGAGTACAGTCTTTTGTGAACAGACATTTATCACCCTTAGGTGACAGGGATTACATAATTTTTTCATCCATTTAATTTCTAAGCAATTGCCTCTGTTTTGTGGATTTTACTCTGGAAGAATAGTCAAAGAACTGCTCTTAAAAGGGTTAGTTTTCATCATGGATTATAAATCAACACCACAAGTTTTTTAGATACTCTAGTAATTTCTAGCAATCATTGTTTCCTTACTGTAACAACTCTTAACTGATCAACAACAAGTAAAAATATGACTTCTGTCCATATATTTTGAAAGTTGAAAAAATATTCCAGAATTTTTAACTCCGTAAAATTACTATGTGTGGATAGATCGTTCAGCTAATATTAGTACTATTGGCAGAAACAATGAGGTTATTGTATTAGTAAAAATGTAGCATTAGCGACCTGTGGTTTGTAATCTTCGGTTACCTTGGTACCCAGATGACTTGTCAGTCTGCGAGGAACAGAATAGTTACTACTAGAGCTCATAACACTGGCTGTCTCGTGGTCCATTCGAGCAGCAGAACCCTATAAATTTAAACAACAATTCAGTATAAAACAAAGTCTGAGTGAAAACACAACTATTGCCTCATTCAGTTTCAGCACTGGATCACGAAATCGTATCGACAGTAATGAACTGTCAACTTATTTTTGTTGTTAGGTCCTCCCTGCCCTGACACAACTTGAGAGGTCACTGTTAAGCTGGGTTTTATTAAGCACTTTTCCTAAAATTAAGTCTCAGTAGGGTTGTATATTCAGTGGAATTATTTTATAATTGCTACTTTCACCAAGAAGGATGAGAAGTGGACTTTGCAACAAACCGAACTGTAAATTTTTACACAGAGAAAAGACCAGCCTCAATTTTTATGTCAGATTATGTAGTGTGTTGAAGTAAGTACTTCTTCAGAACACAACCACAAATGCAAGAACTGACAAGTAAAAGCAGATTCATCAGGACACGGAGTAACCCTACTTGAATTTGTCCGTATTAAAAGCAAATTATGAGTTGATATACCCATTTCATTTTTTTCAATGAAAAGCTATAAAATAATGCTGACACTATTTTCTGCAATTTTCCTAGAAATCATTGTAAATGGCATGCTCCTACATGTAGCAGCAAGACTCAGTTCTTTGTCCTCTTTTAATCCATTCTATGTATTTACATTTTGCATTTTTTTACCATCTTCTATCCACTCACTCTCTTTGCTTTTTTCCCCCCCCTTCTTTGTTGTTGTTGTTCTTTTTCTTAGTTGTTGTTTTTCTTTCTTTTTTCTCTCCTTCCTGTCTGTAAAGTTTCCCTTACTATGTTCCTCCCTTCCCATTCACTTTGGGGAACTTAAAAATACATTTGACCAGTAAACACTTTTAGTATCAGAACACTGTTTTACATCAGTCTTTTGCTGATCCTCTACAAAAGCTAAAATCTGTTCATGAAATTATCAGCTTGAAAATGTTGTTTTGCAAATTAAGCTATCAATCTAATTTTTTTCAATAAAAATACATAACACACTGAAGAAAACTGTATGAAAGACACTTTGAGATAATGTTTATGTTTTTTCTAGGTGCACCATAACAAAAGAAGAATATTCCTCTCTGAGTATTCCATAGAGTTTAACATTTTAAATTTGAAGCTGAAAGTGACTGTAAGTAAGAGGTAGGAATAACTTCATGCAGTTTGTCTAGAGAGAAAAAAATGCTAGTTATACTAGTATATTTAAACAATACATTTTTATACTCATTTCACTCTCCAATTTGAATCCAGAACATTTAATGCATGCTTCAGAATAAGAATTATGCTGAAAGAGTATAACCAGAATTTGGGTTTGAAGTCACACGATTTATTCCAATATGTATTTCCTATGTAAACAAGCCCTTATTTTCTCTGTTGACAGAGGAAAAAATAAAAATCTTAAATCTTATAATGACAATTACATTGGATTTTTTCAATTATTCACTTAAATAATCTGCAGTGCTAGGAATACGGGAATGAATTGCCGGATTTTTACACCGAGCAATCCCTTCATGTCATCTTGACCTCAAACCACAGTGAGAGGATTACAGCTTCAGCATAATGTACATGCCAGAATTTTCCATTATTAAGTTCAGCATGATTGTTTTACCAAAGGAGGTAAAAAAAGACAAAAGTTTGGAGCACTACCTATCAAAATTCACCATAGTGTAGATAGAAGTAGCATAATTTTATTATCATTGCCCCAAAACTGTATCAACTTTAATTTAGATAACTATGTCCTTCAGAGCCATTGTGTTGCCTTGCTCTTTGAAGACACCAGGATGCCCAAATGAAGCGTAACTACATTTCTTACCAGCTCCTTAACACTGACATGAAAGAAGAAGTGTAAGGTGTGTAGCCATTCATCTCAGAAAATGGGAACTGACAAGGAGATGCTACGTAGTCCCTTCCTGTGTAGGACCTTCTCTTTCAAAATCCTCTCCTGTCTTCTTCATCTGTTTTCTCTTTTTATGCTTTACTGTCTTTCACTCATTGTTTTACTAGGCTTGCTATTTAACTGTTAATTCTGTATTTTTCCCTATTTTGTGGCCATTTTCTTAACAAAATAGACAATCTCACTGAATTATTTTATAAAATTTGCAAAACTACGGTATGAAAAAGATTGTAATTCAGCAGCAGGATAGTAAGTGTAATGTAAAAGAGAAGACAGCTGAAAGCTGGTGCAGGAAAGGACATAACTGAATCCTGTAAAACCCTGGACTCAATTGGCAGTGTTCCCATTAACACTGATTATATGACTACAAACCCAATTAGAAGCAAATTATTTGGTCAAACTATTTTTTTTGGCACTCCATAGAATAGTGATTACCCAAAGTATATTGAGCTGGTTTATCAGAAATAAATGTTGTGTCCAATCCATTAAACCTTTTCTGTCTGGACTTGCACTGAAAGTAAATAATCCCCAGATGTCTCTTTTAGCACAGATTCAGTGCCCTGGCTCTATCCACCTCCAGGAGGAAGAAATATGCATGTTTTATACATTTTTATGAGGCATAGTTAAAAATTGCACAAATCCTCAACATAACACCTCAAATGAAGTATGAATGAATCTTCCGCTTGCCTAAGTCTGCCAAGACATGACAATCCCTTCTTCCTTCCTTCCCAGGAAAACATGTTGTCCAGAAAAACCCCAGATTCATACACTGAAGATGGATGATACAGCCATAATGCATCAATTATTTAAATACATTATGCTTTCAGCCCCAAAGCAGCACTGAACTATTTTCTTCCCAAACAATAAAGCCGTCATAAGAATTAGAGTCAGAGCCTCAAGCAATTGCTCAGATATGGCTGATAGAACTTAATTCCAAATGGTTATCAAATATATTTCAAGAGCAAAATTATGGGCTGTGTTTAACATTTAATCAAGCGAAATATTCTAACCAAACCACAATTCTTCCTGATAAATCTTCTTGTACAAGACACTTTCAGAAGTATTTCAATAATTCTACTTCCTTGGAGTAGCAAAAATATTTTGCATATGAATTCAACTATTAAATTTGTAGTGTGAAGCTTTAAGAACCCAAATTACTAGTGGGAATGTCTCAGCCACAGTTGCAAATCATGAAGGGAATGATCACTAGCACATGGTTAATAAATCAAAGCATTTTTAGCTACAGAGAGAAGTCATACATTTTGATAAATATGTGTTTTAAAAGACAACTAAAGAATTTAATGTATCCTTGAAAATATTTCACTAATAAAAGGAACAGCAATGAAAGAAGCATTTAAATAACCCTTCAGCCCACTTCCAGATTTCCTTATTGATACTACTGTTTCAAAGCTTTACCTAAAACAGTATTAAAGAAACATTAATGATAAACTTTCCAATTGGTCTTCTCTTTTCTAAAAATCACTAATATTTCAGTAATAATTTCTAAAGTGAAAATTTGATCATTTTTCCATGATTAAGTCATACTTCTCATATTACAGTTCACTTACAATACAGCACATTTTCTGTAGTCATTCTTGTTATCTCTTTCATAGCAGTAGGCTCATTAATCATTTAAACAAAAGAAAAATGCTCCTTGCGTTATTGAATATTTATATTTCATCTTATTAAGACACTTCCTTCCAATAAATACAAGAAACCTCCCAGGTATAGATGCAAAGAAGAAAAACATACATCTTTTTAAAATGAGCAGGCGCACAAACACTGTAAGGTATATAGCAATATATAAGCATTGTACATTTTTGAGTATTTAATTATGCTCCCAACAAACAAAATAATCAACTTACCTGACCAGTACTGCTAGTCGCCACGCCGATTTCTGCTGCTCCTTGACCTTCGTTCTGCCTCTCCGTATCATGGGAACCTGCATCATGCTTGCTTTGAGGTGCTCTCTGTTAATGTAAGAGTTTATGAAATTACATACCGAAATGAAGTACACTTTACCATTCACAGCTCTCTAGACTGTGAACACATCAACGCTGCACCCCTCACAAAGCCCTTGAAGAGCACTTTCTATTTCATAACCCTTAGCCTCAAAAATTAACAGCTGCGACTGAGTGCCTTCGAAAAACTGCAAGATGAAAGTGAAGCATGTCCTCTGAGGATTAGAGCCCGGCAAGACAAAGGATTTGCTGTGAGACACAGAAACACCATTTTCCACCAGCTGTGCTCACATCACTATCGGAAATGTAACAGAATTGGAGCAAACAACTGTCTTCCCTGCGCTGTCACGTGAGCTGTGCATTTACTGGAGATGACGGCCAGCACGGTTCAATCAAGCTTTGCATTCAAAGACAAATAATTTCTGCGTGAACAGAAGGATATCTGTACTGTAAGAATACTTCTACATTTCAAGGACAAACAGTGCAGGAATAATCACTTCGCTGCAAATAAAATCTATATAGCCTGACACTAATCTATCTAATATTTTATCAAAATAAATTAGACTGATCTGGCAAGCTGGTACAGATATGTTTCAGTTCCTCCAGGAGACCCAGCTACATGAAAATTAAACTGGTGTCCCTGCAACTGACAGGGATCGTGAGATCAACATGAAAATCAGACCTTTAAATACAGTTTTTTAATAAAGCAAACAGAGTAACTGAGTAGTAATGAAGTGTGTGAAGTATCCAACATCATCAAATCATGTGTTTAAAATGCTTCAGATTTTCAGAAAGACATAAATAATCCTGTCCATGGAACTGTCTTGAAGTCTGGAGTTGAAAAGAAGCACAATTACCTCCTAAGCATGATTATTCTCAAATACTTATTTTTATGCCAAACCTCATTTTTCAGTCTTGGAGTCTACTACCTTAACAGATGACACTCTTGTATCCCTCTCAATTAATTTAACTATACTTGGTATATTAAATTCAGTTTCTCTGCAGCTCTGTGATGCTCTTGAGCAGAGCAGCCTACGATAGCATAGTCTGCCTCACCTTGCTTCATGGAAATTTCTCTTTAACTTATAGTAGAAACATACTTCTCTCTACGTAAAGCTTAACTACAGGAATAAGATATATAAAAATCATGGTAGTATTAGACCCAGTAATAACATGAGAAAATTGAAACCAATGATGGGTAGCATTTTTCTTAACATTATATATTCAGTTATGGAAAATGAGTAACCCACTAAGCAAAACTCACAAAAATATTTTAGGACACACAGCATTACCACTCTTTTAAATTTGATCTGTAATTTTAAAGCTCACCATCTCTGTCATTGTGTATGAAATGATATTGTTGATGGTCATACAACTAAAGAAATTTTGTTTCCCAATACAAGAGTGGGGATGCGGTCAAGACAAGGACTTGCTGTACTATGTGCTGAATACAGTATAATATATATTAATATATAAGCATATATAGTTAAATAAATTAAATATATTAAAAAATATTATAATATAGAATAGAATATAATATAGAATATATATTATCTACTGAATCCCCCTCTCGTAGTACTTTGAATCTTGAATAAAGTGTAATGATGAGTTTGACAAAACCTAGATCTAAGCCTCTAGTGTAACTAAGGGCATAAATTTCTGGTAATTAGGTGACCATAATTTTCAATTAAATAATAAATGACATGCGCATGAGGAAAGTAGTATTGAACATACCAAGAGGTGAAAAGCTGAACCGCTCATTAGCCAGGCTCTGACCCACTGAGTCATCTGAGGGGGAATAATACTACTCTTCCAAGAAAAATCCTGGGTTTGGGGCAATTTTTTTGGGGTGGTGTTGATAATAACTCATTAAATGGTTTCAATGCATCTAGAGCACAAACACAGAGATGTTTCATTCCCTGACAAGACAATCTTCTGCTCTCCTTGGCACTCTCTCCTTTTCCTCCCATTCAAATACGTTTTGTTTGCTATATGCTATTTATGAATGAGGTGGTTTCCTGTGTTCCCCAAGCACTCTCAAAAACACGCTGCTACAGTAAGTGCGTAACCCAAATAAACTTACAGTGATAAGGCAATTTCTAACAGTTACTATCAGGGCTTATCTAACTTTAAATGCAATATGCAGTCACAACATGCACACACAAGAGTCATCGGATGGGCTCAAATGCCAAATTTGCAAGTTCATAGCAAAGACTTTTCACCCCTTCAGCTACTGAAATAATTTGATGTTAGAAGCTGTTCTCTTCATGCAGGCTGGCCCACAGGAGGAGAGAGTAACATAGGGAGCAGACAGCTGGTATTTACTGAAAGCTGATTCGTTATATAAACAGATATTTCTTATAGATGTATCAATTTATTTAATATAAGTAACAACACATATTTACTATATACTCATATAAATAGAAAAATAATAAGCACACACACATATGGATGATTAATATATATGTTTGTATAGATACAGCATTATAGTAAATAAATTAATATTCATACGATGGACTGTGGACTGGATTAGTGGTTATAAAGCCAGTATAACCACCACAAGTATTGCCCCCTCCTCGTATTATCTTTCAACACTGAACTTAGGACCTGTGGATGAAAATACATGAACTACCAACCCCACCAGCAAAGAAGCAGAGCACACATGAAGCAGCAGAGCCTGTAACCTCCACGTGAGGCACAGCAGCTGCAGAACAGCACACAGGTCCCCTGGGCTAAACAGCAGCACCCATTCTGGAGCATGGTTTTTGAAGAGGCGTAAGCTGGGTTCATAGTCCTCTGCCATTTCCCAATTCTGGCATCCCACTACAAAAGTCACAGAATCTTCCAGGTTGGAAGGGACCTTAAAGATCATCTTGTCCAACCGTCAACCTAATTCTGACAAAAAATAAACACCCACAACAAACAAAAAGCAACACCATCACTAAACCATATCTCCCAGCACCACATCAACCCGTCTTTTGAACACCTCCAGGGACGGTGCCTCAACCCCCTCCCTGGGCAGCCCATTCCAATGCCTGATAACCCTTTCGGTGAAAAAATTTTTCCTAATATCCAGCCTGAACCTCCCCTGGCACAATTTGAGGCCATTTCCTCTAGTCCTGTTCCCTGTGACTTGGGAGAAGAGACCGACCCCCACCTCTCTACAACCTCCTTTCAGGTAGTTGTAGAGAGCAATAAGGTCTTCCCTCAGCCTCCTCTTCTCCAGGCTGAATAACCCCAGCTCCCTCAGTCTCTCCTCATAAGGCTTGTGCTCCAGACCTCTCACCATCTTTGTCGCCCTTCTCTGGACCCGCTCCAGCACCTCGATGTCTTTTTTATGGTAGGGAGCCCAAAACTGGACACAGTACTTGAGGTGGGGCCTCAGCAGTGCTGAGTACAGGGGGACAATCACCTCTTGGGTCCTACTCACCACGCTGTTCCTGACAAAGTCACTTCAAAGGAGAGCACTCACTTGCTCTGGCAGCACAAGGCCACAGGTGCCTATTACAGGGTGACCGAGCCGCTCCCTCCATCCTGTTGGCCACTATTTTCTAAGTGCTTCAGAAGTCCACAATAACCATCACTTATCAATTATTAATTTCCCTGTATTTACTAAAAGAAAAACAGCAATTCTCTAGCTATTTTTATGGCATTTGCAAGCACAGTAGGCCTTAATCATTATTGCCAAGACAATGAATTACAAGTAATTTTACCTAATAGTTTGTCAGTGTGAGTTGCCAAAGCAGCCCCTTGTGTGTTTATTAGCACAGAATACTTTTCTACGCATAAATGACTGTTTTTCCTCCAATATTCAGCTACTCTCTTATTTTCTGTGTATTGAAAACTACAGATACATTCTTATTTTCTAGACACCAGAAAATGTTTATTTTGCCATTACTTGTATACATATATGTATATATAAACATTATACATAATACCTGTGTTACACATACAGGTAAGAAGGTAAGACAGAGAACAATGCAACACACAAAAATAAGAAACCATAAGACTGAAACAATTTTGCGACAGTTGAGTCAAAAAAAAAAAGAAAGTCAAAGCCTTGAGAGAACTCCTGTCCCTCACAGTTTAAAGCTTGCTGAGCATAATCTCTGTTCAGAATAAATCCTTTACATTTTATGTGCAGCAACATTGCCCAATGGACATACTTCACATATTTCAAATGATAGATATTTGAAAGAAAGGGCTATACCACTATAACAATTTGAAAACCCTGTATTTAACACTTGCCAAGAATTTGCTTTTTTCTTTTAAATAATTTTAGATTGTACCTGACAGCCAAAAAACTCTCTTTGGAGGAGTCTAACTCTACAGTGGATTTCAAACCTTACTACGAAAATCTTGCAAAATATCTAAGAGAAGTGTCACGAAACTTGAAGGTGTCATCACTTGCAGGTAAATTACTTCCGACTTTTTTCTGGCAGCATTTGCAAGACTTCAGTCATTTGAAAAAACTTAAAAACATGCTAAAATGTGAGCCAAAATTTTCTCTGCTCATTGATTTCCAAAAGTTATTTTTATGGTGCGGTACTATATTTGGTTTTATTCTGCAAGATATATTGCACTTGGATTCCACAGTGACTGGCATCACCACAGGGGCCAACTATATCAGTAGAGAAGCTACAGTATTTATTATTGTTGGTACTAAATCTTTATAAACATAGGGAGCACATTACTGTATCAGGAATAATATAAAATATAATAAATACCTCATGTTTATATTTTACAGTTATATGGACTCTGCAGTTTGACTGCTACTACCTTCCTCCTTGCACCAGGCAATTTCAGAACTAGATCCAGCTGTTTTCCATAGAAGATGTCTATCCTCTGGAAATTACTAAAATACACTATAAAGTATTAATAAGTGTGTAGTGACCATCTCCTTTACCACCAGCACCCTGGTAACTCTGTCCCAGAACGTGTAACTACACAACCAGCCATCCAGACACTTTATGGATAAGACATATCACAACAAAATTTCGATATATTAGAATTTCCATGTATTTAGCAGCCGAATAATTTGGTGAAAGGAGTGAAGAATTAAGACAAAAACTTATTTCATTTTGTAGTTGCATCTCAATGTTTGAGACCTTGAGCTTACATGACTCCAAAACAGAGTGGTTTTTCTTACCAGAGTAAACACTCTGGGGGCAGGATGTGTCTGACTAAATGGGGCAACAGTATCCGTTGAGAGGCTGGGGAAACAGGTAGGGAGAGCTTTCAAATAGAAATGATGGGGGACAGAGCAATTCCTCTACAAAGTAAGGAAGTTGAGGATAGGGCAGGCAAGGCAAGGGGCCTGGCTGATGGGAACACTGGGGCAACCCACACAACTGAGGGGAAGTGGAATCCCCTTGAGCGTAGGCATGTAAGGAAGGAGATGCATCAGAATGTTGTCTTCTGGGGAAGGTTCTCAAGACTGTGCTGAGGAATCGCTACGCTTGGGTGTCTCTCTGGCCTGCCTCTACGCTAATGCACACTGCAAAGGGAACAAATAGGAGGAGGTAAAGCGTGTGCAGCCATGGGCCTACGACCTTGTTGGGATCAGGGAGATGTGGTGGGACAGCTCATATGAATGGAAGGTTGCAATTGAGGGATACAGACATCGACCCTCTACCTGAAAGAAGGTTGTAGGTTATCAGTCTCTTCTCCCAAGTAACGAGTGATAGGACAAGAAATGCCCTCAAGTTGTGCCAAGGGAGTTTCAGGCACAAGTGGGGTCAGGTGTCCCAGGCGCAAAGCGTTGCTGCCCAATCGTGCAGGGATGTGACAGTAACAGGACAGGACTCTCCAAGTACCTAAATAGCAGAGGAAAGACTAGGGAAAATGTGGGCCTTCTGCTGAATGGGGAAGGGGACCTGGTGACATCGGACACAAAAAAGGCCAAGGTACTCTATTCGTCCTTTGCCTTAGCCTTTACCAGTAAAACCAGCCTTTAGGAATCCAGGTCCCTGAGACCAGAAGGAAAGTCTGGAGCAAGGAAGACTTACCCTTGGTGCAAAGGACCAGGTTAGGGAGAGCTCAAATAAACTGGATATACCTAAGTCCTAATGGCCTCACAGGTTACACCTGTAAGTCTGAGGGAGAGGGATGATGTCATTGTGAGACCACTCTTGAATGATCATGACAGAAGGGAGAGGTTCCTTAAGACTGAAGGAGACTAAATGTCACTATCTTCAAGAACAGCAAGGAAGAAGATCATGGGAACTACAGGCTAGTCAGCCTCACTTGAGTCCCTGGTGGCTGGAGGTGATGGAAGGAAATCCTCCTGGGAATCTTTCCCAAACCCATGACAGACAAGAATGTGACTGGGAGCAATCCAGCAGGGTTTTACAAAGTGGAAATCAGGCTTGACCCTTCTACAATGAGGTGACTAGCTCGGTGGGTGAAGGAAGAACAGCTGATGCTACTGACAGCAACTCTAGTATGCTTTCAGACACTGCCTCCCATAACATCATCACAGACAAGCTGACAATGTATGGGTTAGATAAGTGGACAGCGTTGAAAATTGGTGCACTAGAGAGTTCTGACCAGTAGCACAAAATACAGATGGAGGCAAGTGACTAATGATGTACCCTAGGGTTCAATACTGGGACAGTACTGTTAAACATCTTCATTAATGATCTGGATGATGGGACACAGTGCACGCTCACCAAGTTTGCAGATGACAGTAAACTGGGAAGAGAAGATGATACACCAGATGGTTCAGTTGCCTTCCAGGGGGACCTCGACATTGTGGAGAAATGGGCTGATGGGAACCTCATGCAGTTCCACAAGGGAAAGTGCAAAGCAGGTTGTCAGAACAGGACCTGGAGGTCCTGGTGGAAAAGTTAGCAATGGACCCATGTGGCAAAAAGTCCAAGAGTATCCTGGGCTGTATTAAGAAGTGTGCTGCCAGCAGGTCGAGGGAGGTAATCCTTCCTCTCTACTCAGCTGGTGAGGCTACACTTGGAGTACTGTGTCCCATTCCAGCCTCTCCAGTACAATAAAGAGATGGACTTACTGGAGCAGTATTTGTGCAGGGCCATAATGGTATTTAAGGGACTGGAGCATCTCTTATATGTCAGAGCTGAGACTGTTCAGCCTGGGCAAGAAAAGGCTCTGGGGAATTTCATGAATGTGTATAAACACCTGGACTGACTAAAATGTCAGAAGACCAGGCAACTTTAAATGTACACACTGCTGCCTGCTTCACTTATAAAAACAGATTCTCCGTAAAATCCTAGAATTATGAAACCATTATTTTTCAAAATGGAAAACACACACATCCATTAGTAATCCAAATGCTGCTCTGAGCTTTCACAGTAGTTATTTTGGGTGAAGACAAACCACAAAATATTCAGGTCCAACATACAATTTATATTTAATTTACCAGTACGAGGAATGGAGTTGACCTTGTAAGTGAATTTCCACTATGAGAGCAGTTTTTGCTAATGGCAATTATGACTATGGACTTCGTAATTTATAGGAAACATTATCTTGCATTTCTTAATATAGAACCCAGTACTTAAAACACTAAAAATATGCCAGCCGTCTATAATGAAGTCTGAAAGAAGCTGTATTCACCCCTTTTTTTAACCTCATCTCTCAAAAGATAAGCAAACCATGAAGGTGCTTATCAGAGATTCATATTTAGAAAGGCATGTACAACTGTAATAATAATTATTTGCTAAAACCAAGACTCAGCCTCTATAACAGATTCCACTTCAGCATTTTTACCGAAATTTCAAGTTAAACTTTTAACTGATACATCATTAGTGATTAAAATTCAACAGTAGCACGAAGACTAAACCAAGTATTCCACCCTCAGTTCACTGGCAAGACAGCAAGTAACAGCCTATGTATACTGACTAGTTGATTAACTGTGACATCACTAGCTGACGGAAATAACTCTGCCTACCACTTTACTAAAAAAAAAAACTAATTTTTTTTTTAGAAACAGACACATACCATAATTAAAAGAAGGCAAGTAATTGCTCACTAACCTCTGCTTCAGCTGCTTGTGATTGCAGGAGCTGTCGTATACGAAGAATGTCCTTCTCTATTTGTTGAATTCTTGCCACCCTCGCCTGAAATGAACACATTTTCATGTTTGATTTTGTTCAAAAACTCCTTTTACTTGCTGTATAGAATAATAATATGAAGAGTTCTTTGCAAATACATCTGACCACAAAACAAAACTATTTCGCTCATGTGGTAACTTTGGTGTTCTTAATAATTAAACACAGGCATGGTTGTAAACATTCAAAACAAGAAAAGGTAGCTGGGTTGTTAATAAAACTGATACTCATTTGGACATAGTAGGTCATCACACAGTACACATTCAGGTACAAAAAAAATGCTCCAGTTAACTTGCACATTTTTCCTGTTTCTGAGACTGACATTTTGGGCAGATCTTCAGCAAATTATTTTACTTTCATCTCAAATGTTAGACTTCTACTTGCCTTACAGACATTTCAGAGAGATTTGTATTTGCAGAGCATCTTGAAGGTATAAAATTCTGAATGACTTCTATTATATTCAGTGACTATAATGCTTTGGGAGTTTTGCTTATACACAGCCTCTGAAAAGTTTCTGCTCCTATAAATCTCAAAGGATTTAACAGGGTAAGTATGAAGAAAACTACATACTGCTTCTTTGGTTTGTCTGGGATTTTACAGACATCTCTGAATCAGAGTCTTTTACAGCCATACTGCTACTTATTTCCCACTGCAACCATTCTGTGGTTAGGAATGGGAATGTTAAAAAAACCCCAAATGTTACAGGATACACATACTCCATACAATTTGTACTGTATGGAAAGTTGTAAATTAATAATTCACCCTCCCCTATGCTCCTGGATCAGGAAATTCTTAAGTATTAGAAAGATAATAAAAATATATTCCTGGAAATAACTGTGCATTAGTGGCGTGACGCATAACTGACAGAATATGTCTCTCATTGTTTTTAAGAATTACTTTAAGTTCTCCTAAATTGAGTTTCTTTCTGTGTAACCAGCAATTTCTTCCATAAAGGGCATCAAGAGAATCTGAATACCTGCATATACATTCCTAAATATGTGGAAATATTTTTGTGCAGATGAAAAAAATTTCAATATTGCATGGTTTTCCCAGTATCACTGATGGAGTCCTCAAAAGGGACAGGAATTCAATCCACCTTTCCCAGTTTTACTCAAGAGATTTAAACATCAGACCATTCGTCTTTCTGCTAATTCATTATTTGTACTATAGGAAAATCAAGGAGTTCCATTAACAAGCACCAGGAATGGTTTTACCTTTAGAACCTATATAAGAAATACCACTTTTTATTCCTATTTGTTCATAGTATATTTTCATTCATTGTTGTATTTACTCATCACCTTTATTAACATAAAATTGTTGGATAAAGTAACTTAACATTTAAAGTTACAAATTATTTAGATTTCACTGCTCCAGTAAGACTTCTAAGAAAAAATAAAATTTCTCCATATTCACAGTGATAGACAAATAGTAACTTTCCAGAAAATAAAAATACATAATATTATTTTTTTTTTAAAGGTTGATTTTTTAATTATTTTCTTTAAAGTAAAGATACATAACAACCAATATGGAGATGTCTGCAACTTCAGCCTTCATACAGCTGAAGTGTTCTCTTCCTTCGATCTACATTTTGCATTGTTTTTGTGTGTCACAATCAGTCAGGGTGGAAGGAAAATACAGAGCAGAAAGTTGAAAAAGTAGCAAGTTCACTATCCTTGCCAAATATGAATGTTCCAGTTTGCACATACAAACATCACAGTGAAATAATCCAGAATTTGCTGTTATGTATGTGTACACCAATGAATTTCTAAACAGTTTTGGCATCTGTCCTTGGTAAAATGAAACCAAGGTGAATCACCAGTCAAATTCATAAGAAGCCCATGCTAAAGTAGTTACTTCATATTTAATAATCTGTATGTAATCACAACAGATACTGTAACTTCTGTGAGTATGTAAGTGTTATACATATATAGAGACTAAAACGGTTGTGATAAACCCATGGGCAAACATTAAATCACAGAACTATAAAATACTTCAACATCTCTTTGGTAGTGGTTCTCCCTCCCCCCCCCCCCCAAATTTTTAATTTAAAGAGCAGGCAGGGAAGAAGCTACTTCAGAGACAACCTAATTACTTTCATAGTGATATAACTACAGTCAAATTGTTTCTCTGAAAAATTTCATTTATTGCCTGCCTGGGTGCATTTAGAATTTCGCCTGCAGCCTACCCTACCTACTCAGCTTAATTCACCTTACTCTAGCTTAAGCTTGTTAGCAGCAAGAGAACTTTCCCAGAAGTTTTAGTGCCAATGCCGTAACACTTTCTTCTGCAAGGGGGCTAACCAGACACCCACAGACAATCCCAAGTCTGCTCTGCCTTCACCGGGGACTGGCTGACACACGGTGCACAGCTGAATTCGTGCTGCTTATCACCACTGCTGATAAACCTCGATAACACAGCCATACGGCTTCCAGACCAGAGCCAGTTATGATCCAGGCAGATTAAACTTGGGTCCGTCTGAGTGCATCTACATAGACAAATCCCTGCACGGCCTTTACCAACATAACTGATAATCACAGGATATCTGTTTTGCTAGATGCTTATAACTACATGAATTTTCGGAAAAGTCCAACTAAATTATTCACTTTAAAAGTTAAAGCAGCTTTTCTAATTACAACAAAAATTAATTAGAAATGTTTCTTATGTAGCAAAGTTTTGTGTTGAATAAATCCAGTGAGAAAAATAGAGCTTAAAGAGACTATTTTTATTGAAAGAACTTACTTTTGTAACGTTCACTATAAAAAAACCCAAACATATTATCTTACCAAGCTGGTTATTTAACATCTCTGGAAATAAATGGTAATAAATAATTCAAATTGTTGCTCCGCTACTGTAAGGGAACAGTTTTTTATAACCAGCAAGCAGCTGATTATTCCATTTACAGGTTCCACACAATTACATTCTAAGTTAATACTTCCAAATGTGTGAAACATAATTTGCATACAGAATTGTACATGTCCTCATCATGAATGCAAAACAGCTCTTGGAGAGAGCAAACAACTTCCAGATATGTATGGAAGTAAAATTACATTTTACTTGAATACCTTGTTTTCAAAGATCATTCCTTGATACATGGTTTGTGGTTAAGGAAACTTAGCAATAGTAGCTGGATTTTATTCTAAATTTAAAAGCGTGAAAAAACCTCAGCATTACAGATGCCAAATAAAGCAGTTACAAATACATGTTTGTTTGAAACTAAAATGCTAACAAATTATAAGCAAATAATCATTAAAAATATTTTCTTTTGAAGAAATTGTCTCCTTTTGCCTACTCACAAGTCTTCTTTTAAACAGGCAGAGGAGGGTACTTTTTGCTGAGTAGTTACTTCCTATGCTCCGATTGCCATTTTTGTATTTGAAAGTCTAACTAAATCTGGTATCTTTAGTATCTAGCTCTAAGGTATCTCTGTGTTTACACAAAATTTAAAAATGCAACTACCAAGAATGTAATAAAAATGCGGGAAAACTTTTTCCATTCCTTTTAATAATGAAAGAAACTGTACCTGTGCTCGCTTCTCCATGTCCTGACAAGTGCCCAGTTGTTCTTCCATTGCTGCTCTGATTTGCCTTGCCTCATACTCCAGCTGCCTTCTGGTCATATCTGTTTGCAAGGAGAACTGAAAATGGAAGTACAGAGAAAGCATTTTACTAAATAACATTATGTCAGCTATGTATTTCTCTGAAGGAAAGGAAAATTACTTTCCACCAAACTCCATAAACAAACAAAACATAGTAACAGATCCTTAGAGTGAGACTGCATTATTAAAAGCAAGGACACATTATGTTGTTCGACCAACAGACTACCTGCAAGCTCTGTCAAACAGCTAAATATAATAGACATTGATACAGTATCATTCACTACATGCCTGGAACACGTGCCTACTAACATTACGGCAGCACACCAACAAAACTGTTATGTGTGCCATCCAAAACAGTATTTTCAAAAATATTCAGAGGTACCAAACTGCTGCATGTAGTATTGGTATTCATATTACTGCTATCTACCCTATTTTTAACTATACTGTGAAGAATGCACAAGCGTTCAACTTGGGAACAACACCACAGCTTAAGGCAAGACATTCCAACCAATAGATTTTTCAAGGCAGGAGCAAAGCACTGGTTTTGGACAATTACTCAGTTTGCAAATAAATGGGTCTCCAAGAGCAGTCCTCCCAGAAGACTTTACCAAGGTCAAATCACAGACTCAAAAAGAGACAATGATCTACAAGCATGTAAAACGCTGCTAAAAAGAATGGGACCTGTCATTCTGTTGTGGCTGGAGTAGCTAGTAATAAATATAAATTACCACAAAAAAGAGTTAGCGTAGATGTTAAGTAAGCCCTTCTCATCATAAGAAGAGCTAAGTCAATTCAATACCTATGAAACTGGGGAAACAATCTTAAAACCTACAATAGAGTGACACCCATAGCGCTGACAGTGCCTTTGGGAATGGGTTGCACTTCCTCAAGATCATTTTCAGATCTCCCTCCCCTTCCTTCTGGTGCTCTAATAAGCTCAGCCATGACTCAGTGTTAGATTTACGGAAGTCCTGGTGCCTCACCCCAGCCATGGAAGCGTTTCCACTGTCTGTTCCCACTTCCAGGAGGCTGACTGCTTCCTGACCAGGTATGACTATGTACAAATGAGCAACCAGGTCTTCCCAAGGCTGTATGTGTGAAGGAATGTACTGCAAATATATCCAAGCTGCTGAGGTCTGGCAACAGGAAAACTTGTATTACCTGGGATATCAGACATCTTCATCATCTCAGATAATGGAGACTTGACTATAAATAGTTTGGAGATACCAAGGCAAAAGCTTGCAGCAACAACACCTGCATAGGTTACAGCACCACTTTACTTGCTGTTATGAATTAAGAGCTCCTGTGTAAGTTGTCTCTTAGGCTAATACTGCTCTCAAAACTAAAAGAATCCACTAAATAACAGAACAGACAGAGAAAGACCTCTGGGGGACAGAGTTAAAGAAGCAGCATACTGACATGTAATTCATTTGTCGTAACTTTTCAGTGCTCCTCCTTATCACTGACATTTATACTGATAGGTATGAACTGTAATGTGTAAAATTATACATTAAAATGCGTTATTTAGGCCGACTTAGCTTTACATAGTGAATAAAAGATGTTTTAAATTAAAATTACAGTAGAGAACATCACCAAATTAATAAAATATATGCAGCATCTAAACAGAGATCATGTCACCAGATACGCGACCAAGCATACTGAAGGTACTTACATTTTCAGTAAGGGGGAGACTATCAATCCTTTTAGTCAGGTTCTGAAGCTGTGCATAATACCAGTCCTTTTCTTTCTCTTCCTTCTCAAGCTCCGCAAGCAGAAGAGATCTATTAAAAACAGAAGCCATATGCATTACCACATGCAGGTGCAGAAATAGGCATTGATACCCATAAAAAATGTTAAATGAGATACAAGGTTTGAAGAGGGCGCTAAGAAGACATGTGAGAAGGTGGGTGCAGTTCCCTGGCTAAACACCCTATCCACTCCTCTGCCCTCGAGACAGTCGCTAGTGTCTTGAGTATTACGTACATATCTATAAAAGAGGAAAATACATACATTTCTCAACAAAACCACTTTGAAATCTAAAGCTAAGAGGCATTTTGTGAAAGCAAAAAACAGTTATTAGTTGCGTGCTAACCTATATCCCGCTTCTTTCAGACAATATGCTTTGTACCATCAAACTACATTCAAGAAAAGGCCTGTATGTTACAGAAGGATAAGCATTCCCACATCACATTGCTAAATTAAATTATGTCATTCACCACCTTCGCAGTGCCTCCTTACTAACTTTGTCACCCATCCCAAAACTATGGGTAAAGCACATAAAACCAAGCTACTTCTACAAGTATTAAAAATACTTTAAAAGAGCATCTTCCATCAAATGTTATAAACATTGCAGTTGTTTGAAACATTTTAAATGGGTATCATAAGCATGCTGCATACCTGAGTAGTATATAAGGAGATTAATATATGCAGACTACCAAGAAAAAAATCTAAAAGAAAATTTACATACTATTTTATTAATCCTCCATGAACTACATTTATATAGGTGTAAATTTTATCAATATAACTATATAGCATTCATTGTTCTAACACTTCTCAAAATATGTATTAAAATGAAATAGATTTCTAGATTTGATTCAATAGTTATGTTGAAAAAAAAAATCATTTTAAGAATGTCAAGACTACACATTAAGTCATTTACTGGGTAGCTTTTACATCAGACAGGTTTACAATCAAAATCAGTGAAAAGAAGCAATAACCAACAATTACCATACCATTGCTGGTAACTGTAGCAGGATTACAGGAAAAGGGTAATTCTTCAGCCACAAGGATGGGACTGACAGAAACTCCTTAAGTCCTTTAGACAGACTGAAGGAAAAGCTAATAGACGGTACTCAGGGAAAGTCTGTGAGGAAAGTAATTTTTTTTGGCCTCCCACCTGCCCATCCTCTTAACACATACTGCGGGTGCCTCATCTCTGCACAAGCAGGCGCTCTGCATGGATTCCCTTTTTACCACCTTGGGAGCTCATGTACCGGTTGTGTCCACTTTGTGAAATCAAATTTGCAAAAGCATAATTAATGCAATCCTTAGAAAAAGTATTTTTGCCATATGAGGATTTGCAAATGTGAAAGGACTGACTAATTCTGCTTCTGGATGTCAAAGACTTGGCAGCAGAAACCGGAGGGATTATTTTCAGTTAAGTGAATATGTGATTAAGCTCCTCTTGCAAAATGTAGGGTATTCAGTTTGTGAGACACTGTGTCATTCAATCTGTTTTGACAAGCACAACAGATGCTAGAAGAAAAGAACTTAGGAACCATCAGTGTGCCATAAACAACATAACACATGACCTGAGGGCGATTCCTTTAATTTAATAGTGTCATTTTGCTTCTGAGTAATGCTTTATTTGGGATTACTAGTTTGGAATAACCGCTCCATGAGAATTCAGGTTTCAACAATACCTCTAACGTCAAGGTCTCTCAGCGCAAAGCCTAAAGGGCTGGTACAACTACAGCAGGTTGCACTTCAATTTCCTTGAAAATAAGCAGCAAGTCTCTGTAGATACATCTGACAAGCTCCTCCCTGCACTTAACATTACTATCGGATACTACACCAGCCAGAAGTATAGCTCCTTCCCAGCTTTCTGGAACATCCTGAGGTTAGCAGAGCATTTAGGGTAGAAGAGCTGTTACTGATCATGGGGAAAAAAAAAAAAAAAAAAGATGGAAAAAGCCAGCACAATTATTCCATCTTTTTATACCCCAAAATTATTTACATCAGGACTTCCACAGTATCAGACAGAATTCTATTCTCTGTCTTACACTGTAAAGTTCAGTGAGAATGCAGCAAGGCAAATGAAGCAAGTTTTTGGAACTTGACACTATGAGTTAACACAAAGTTTCCAATTTGAACTGCTTTTCTGAAGGGTGGGTATTTCAAAAGACTTCTCTTATGTGGTATTTTTGAAGGTCCCAACAATATATGTATGCATATATGAATGCAGAAAACTAGTTTCTTCTTCTAGAAATTTTCTCTGCATAATTACGTTAATGTTATTCCCAGTTAAAAAAAGGGAGAAGGGAAATAAATTATATGCTACTTTATTTGCATTATGCAACTTACAGTTACAATGAATACTTTCACATTAGTTGATAGATTACAAAATAAAATCTTGAAAATGAAACACTGCTGATGGATGTTGCAAAGATTTAGGTCAGTCATACAGTCAGCCAGAGAAAGATAAAAGTAGGAGGAGAAAGAAGTCATGAGACAGAGAAAACGCTCAAAATCAACACTAAGAGAATAAACAAAGGAGTGGCATAACCAGAAGTAATAAACAAGGCACACAAACATTTTCATAAAAAGTTCATCATAATATCGTCATCTTTAGTGGTAAATTATGGAATTTACAAAGGTGAGATTATTGAATTAACTAAATTGCAAAAGGCAAACCAGCACAGAAAGTAACCTGCAGCATACTCTGAAAAGTTTTGTTGTTAATAGTGTCTTACCAAATACACCTTGAAATAGCCAGAGAGAAGGGAGATATTTAAAGAATAGTGTATTCTAAATTGGCTGAAGCAGGATTGCCTAGGGTATGTTAGAGCACATTACTCAGGACTGCATCCAGGCGGGTCCTGAAAATCTCCGGAGAAGGAGACTCCACGACCCCCCTGGGCAGCCTGTTCCAGGGCTCTGTCACCCTCACTGTGAGGAAGTTTTTTCTCGTATTTGAGTGGAACCTCCTATGTTCCAACTTATGCCCGTTACCCCTCGTCCTCTCACTGGCAACCGCTGAAAAGAGTCTGGCTCCCTCCTCCTTCAAACCACCCTTTAGAAACTTATAGGCATTGATAAGGTCTCCCCTCAGCCTTCTCTTCTCCAGACTAAAGAGTCCCAGCTCTCTCAGCCTTTCTTCATAAGGGAGATGCTCCAATTCTTGAATCATCTTCGTTGCCCTTCGCTGGACTCTTTCCAGTAGCTCCCTGTCCCTCTTGAACTGGGGAGCCCAGAACTGGGCAGTACTCCAGTTGTGGCCTCACCAGTGCAGAGTAGAGGGGGAGAATGACTTCCCTCGAGCTACTGGCCACGCTCTTCCCTATGCAGCCCAGGATTCTGTTGGCCTTCCTGGCCACAAGAGCACACTGCTTGCTCATTGTCATTTTGCTGTCTACCAGGATGCCCAGATCTTTCTCTTCGGAACTTGTCTCCAGCAGATCCATGCCTAACTTGTATTGGTGCCTGACATTCTTCTTTCCCAGGTGCAGGACCCTACACTTTTCCCTGTTGAACCTCGTGAGGTTCTTCCTTGCCCAGCTCTCCAGCCTGTCCAGGTCTTGCTGGATGGCAGCACGGCCCTCCGGGGTGTCAGCCACCCCTCCCAGTTTGGTATCATCAGCAAACTTGCTGAGGATACACTCTGTCCCCTCATCCAGGTCACTGAAGAATATGTTGAACAGGACTGGACCAAGTATTGACCCCTGGGGGACACCACTGGTTACAGGTCTCCAGCTTGAACCTGCTCCATTAATCATCACCCTTTGGGTCCTGTCACAAAGCCAGTTCTCAATCCACCTCACCGTCCCCTCATCCAGCCCACACTTCCTTAGTTTCCCAATGAGGATGTTATGGGAGACAGTGTCAAAAGCCTTGGTGAAGTCAAGGTAGATGACATCTGCTGCCCCCCCCTTCATCCAACCAACCAGTTATAGCATCATAGAAAGCTATCAGATTGGTCAAACATGATTTACCCTTGGTAAACCCATGTTGCCCACCTCCAATAACGCGCTCTTCAACTTGTTTGGAGATGACATCTAGAATCTCTCTATTACCTTTCCAAGGATGGAGGTGAGACTAACTGGTCTGTAGTTCCCAGGGTCCTCCTTCTTGCCCTTTTTGAAGACTGGAGTGACGTTGGCCTTCCTCCAGTCTTCAGGCACCTCTCCTGTTCTCCATGACCTTTCAAAGATGACAGAGAGTGGCCCAGCAATAACATCTGCCAGCTCTCTCAGCACTCGTGGGTGCATCCCATCAGGGCCCAAGGACTTACGAATGTCCAGTTTGGCCAAGTGGTCCCGAAGTGTATTAAAAACATACACTCCCCACTTTTTTCTCTTTTCTTTTTTTTTACTTTGCTATTAGAGGAGAGCTAAGCAAATGAGAAACAGGCAAACAGTTTAATCTTCATAAGTGAATCAATTGATTAATTTTCTCCCCCTCAGAAGATCACTTTTAGCCAAGCTAAATAATTTTTTAAACGCAAAACCAATTTTAGCAATATTTTCTTGTTTCTTACTTGTTTACACTAATAAATATCTAATGAATTAGTTTATTAAACACGTTATGAATTTGCCAATTTGACACAGAGTTACTATGTGATTTGGTCCTCGCCCAAACACCATTGCACATGAGCAGCAGATACTGTGCACAGTATGGCTCTACAGACCATCTTCTCCACAGTACAAATCTTGACCCCATCACCTGTGACAGTAACACTGCCTAAGATCATCTGAAATTAAAACATCCTTATTCCTTTTTTTCACTGTTATTTGGAACAAATTCACTGCCTAACCCATCTTTATCACTGAGAAAAATGTCCACAGAACTATCACCTTAGAATCCACAAGAGTGGGAAAAGATCACAGATCATAAATCAGATGTGCTAACCACCTTGAAGAACTCCAGCTGCTATAAATTAATACTCCTTGTTCCAAGTGACCTGGAGTTCACTTGAATCATATGCAAAAGTCCTAACTACACTTCAGGATTTTATCATGTGGTAAAAAACAGCACTGGAAGAATACAGACAAGTACACTGTTTTGTTAAGATGGCATATGACAGACACATTAGATTCTTGAAGACTGGGATAAGCAAGTGGAAAGAGATTCCCAAATTCTTAAATATTCCTATACAGCTCCTCAGGAATTTCGATATTATGCAAAGGAACAAATATGATTTGTGATCCTGACTAGGAAAATGAAAAAATAGAGTGGCTGTTTGAAGAGGTTTAGTATGGACCTATGGGAAGTTAATTTCATTCTACTGATAGAATCAAAAGAAAGGGACCTAGACATAGCACCTCAGAAGAAAACTGTACTCCTTTCAGCTCTTCACTTCACAAATTTTACTGAACACCAGGAAAGGCCCTTTAGAGGAGTTTCCGAAGGGCTGCCCGCAAACCACTCTATTACCCACCAAACTTTTGTATTACAACTCCAAAGTGAATTCTTTTTTTTTTTTTGCTTGTTAACAATTATGAGTCATAAAATACTGTATTGCTGTTACTTGGTTTTGCAGCCCCCAGTCTGACATCCCATCCCTTAAGTAGCTGTCAATGATCAAATCTTTAGGAAACCATGTCTTATAGACAGGCCTCTGAAAACATCTGGGTTTTCAGTCAGGTTCATTTTAAGATATAAAGATGTCTTCAGTGGAAACAGCTGCATGTCTCTTATTTTGCATTTCCTTTGTAAATGATTGATAAAGCACTACAAATCTGTATTATGCCCTGAAAATAGGTTCTTCCTACTAAATGGATACCACTACCTTCCAAGAAAAGAAATTCCATGATTTTGTCAACACAAAACCATCAGATGGGAACAACATCTTGAAGATAAGAGTAAATATTTTTGTTTAGCTGACATTTTTGCTGAGAGAGCAGAATCATTAGATAAACATCTGCTAATAGTAAATAAATGACCAACCAGCTATGGTTGTTACAACCATTTGCAAAAAAAGAGAAAGAAATTGTACCATCACATTGCTACAGTTTCAGCACTTATCAGAAGTGGTGAAGAGCTACGGAGGTGTCTGCGATGCTCCACCCCCTCTGTCTAAATATATTTAAGATGCTGACAATCTGCTGATCAAAACAAAATAACATTCAGCCAACAAAGAGTAATAATGAAATGCATATATGAGAAGCACTAGAAACCATATGATGTGTTTAAGGCTTCTTTGGTGTGCATGTGCATCTAAATATAATGCAGATTCCGGGTTTCTTTACCTGTCAAGATAAACATACCAGTGGCCAAAACCATACACACAACAGCCAAATGCTAGGTGTGTCATTAAACTTTCAGGTTAAAATCAGAAGTCAATCCACACTGGATGAATAAACAAAGAAATTTACCTTTCTTTTTCCAGCTCTTCTAAATAACCAGTGCTTTCTCTGCTTCCATTCATAAATCCTCTTCTGGGAAATGATCCCATGGGAACAGGACTGCACTCTCCTGAACGGCTTGACACAGACCCTTCCCGGCTCCCATATGAACGCACGGACACCTTTGGCCTCAACTTCACACCAGGGAAGTTGGTACTTTCCAAGTTCAGTTCTGGATAGCAAAGAGCAAACATTTTCAGTGCACAACTTTAAAAGATCATTTCTATCTTAGTTTCCCATTTCCTGAACAAATCCATGATTTTTTGATGGAAACATTCTGCATGGAAATCCACAAAACAAAACCAATCTTAATGGTTGAAGAAGAATAAACACTTGAAGAATACTAGTCATCTAAAGCAGATGGCGAAACCACAATCCTTATAATCAGAACAGTATCCCCACGTGAGCCTGCCTGCCTCTCTCCCAGAGGACTTAAGAAATGGGCAGGGTTTTGCACAAATGTCATATTAATTGTTCCTGTGGCCCACTTCCTAATAGCTTCTTTCTCAGAGATCCTGCAGATGCTTCACTGTCACATAAATGATGACAACTCTGTTCACTACAGGATCCTTAAAGGCAGGCATCCCCTATGACATTCCTGGTTCAGTGGCAGGGATAATGGACGTTTACAGGGAGCCAGTTGTCCAGGCTTGCTTTGCAGGTCCCATATAATGGGATGGTGCACATTCCAGCACATGCTCCAGTGAAGGGGGCATCAATCCGCAGCACTACAGACCCCATTCCAGTAATATGACATGGAGAAGGCATGGCATGCAAACAAGTTTAGAAAATCAGTGGAACTAATCCATAATTAAGTTAAACCAATGCATTTTTTCTGAAGAACTCAAATAAGTTATATCAAAAGCAATTAATATGAAGCCCCTGAGTAACAGCAGCAAAAACATAAAAGCACCATAGAATTACTTTTTTTTGAGAATGTGTCTTAAAATGCTTAGCAAAAACAACAGGCACTGAGACTATGCCTAACCATCAAAGTCAGCACTGAATGGAAGATGCAGCTGAGTTGGAAAATTTTATCCCAAAGAAAAAAAACAATTGAGAAACAAATTAACCTACTTAAAACATAATTCTAGATCTACCTTTAAGTCGTTCCAGTAAGTCAATTTGTCCAGAAGACGCCATTGCCTCATCTTCAATACTTCCTTGTAGCTGTTTCAGCACCTCCTGTGAGAAATTAAGCTTAATTAAGAAATCCTTACAATAATAACCCACAAGGTAAATACATCTTATCCTGCCCTCAAGTGCACAGTTATGTAACAGCTACTGAGACACTGATGTAAACTATATTTCATGTGAGCACTCATCAAGTGTCATAATTTTAATTGCCATCAAATATATTCTACAGTATTTCCACAAGCACTGTCACAATGTAAAGTATATCCCGAATAACTCATCCACTCTGGTAGTCCAAAGTATCACCTTATTTAAAAGTTATTCTCGAAACGAATGCAAGTTATCTCAAATTTACAGACAGAGAAATGGAAGCACAGAGAAATTTCTCCATCTGCATACCTAAAGTTAGTAATGTCAAAATAAAATTTGGATACATAATTAAAAGTTACAAAAGTATACTGAAGACCACACTTTCTAAACCTCAAAGGTATCAGAGCAGCATAATCCCCAGGAACTTATTTTCTGTAAGACCTTAGCACCACTGTAAACCAGCAAGGAGAGTCATATTACTCTTACTACTGCTGCTGCTACTACCACCAATGTTCCTAGTGCCACACTTATCAGGAAAAGACTTAGAATTCTTTCATGGTGTCATATTATTTGGTTTATTACTACTGCTACTACCACCACCACTACCATGCCTACAAGAAAGATGTTTAGGACTCCTTCACGCAGTCGAAGCTTCAAAGCCAAGAATACTGCTGTGTGCTACTGAAACTACATATGATAAAATTATACAGCTGAAGGAACATAGTTCTAATGCACAAAAAGATTAATAGTAAACAATAACTACTACACTAAAAGGGGGCTGTAAGCCCCTGGGTCCCATATGCTCAGTGGCCTAAATTCAGGTAGAAAATTAGAGGCAAGTTAGTGAATGCCTGTTGTGTATCCTAATGGCTGATACATCAATAGCAAAAATAAATTGAAACAACTGGTCACAAGGCAAAAAGCCCTTGCTGGAATGTAAAATACTGTTTTTCATACTGTGGCACAGAAAATATTTTTAGAAGCAGCAATAGTCAGGAAATGAAAACAATTCTGAATAATGGAAGGTACTCCATACTTTTCATACATAGACTCTACACCCAGAATTGTACTTCTGTTCCAACCTGAAAACTAATGAATTTTAGGCAATTTAAAAGATATCCACGTCACTGTTTTGCTCTTTTAAGAGCCTAGCATACCCTACCGTCAACATTAATGGTTCTTGCAATTTGTACAGAAAGTACCTTTTAAATTAATTTTGCTCTTTTCAAAGGAAACAAAATAGCATCTACGGGAAGCCAAGATACTCTTTAAACTGGCACACTACTGAGCTTTTCTATATTCAAAGTCTTGATCCTCTTACACACACACACAAAAAAAAAAAAGTAGAAGGATTTTGGGTAAAGAACTGCACAGAGTTCTAGGGAAATAATCTCCAAGCACCAAACT
Organism: Tringa tobata; assembly: GCA_033628505.1. NCBI lineage: Eukaryota > Metazoa > Chordata > Aves > Charadriiformes > Scolopacidae > Tringa > Tringa tobata. Next base: position 6,565,082 of record JAHREE010000495.1, read on the forward strand.
CAGAGCAAATGGTAGCAGCACTGTCATTGCAGCCACCCGCCATGTAATTAGATGGCGGTATTCTAGGAGGAAGAATACTGGAGTTCAGACACACTGTTATGTGGAAATAATTCAGCAGGTGGAGTTGAGGCCAAATTTGCCTGACTGATGGGAGTCAAGGTGTGCGCCCGCATTCGTGTTTGAGTTTGGATGCACCTGATGCCAGACTCCCATCTGCCCCACCAGCAGTACTTCTGCTCACATCGTGGGGCGACCTCGGCGACCGAACGGAATTAATTCCTTTCCAATCAAAGCTAGCGGTTACACACAGGACTGCTAATGGGCATTCACTCCACAGGACCAGGCTGGAGCTAGTCCAAAACCAGAATCCCCTGAAACATATATAGTATACACCCTGGGTCCTCAACATAATTAATCTACAGATCTGCTCTTACTGCACTACCTGTCAATGCTGGCAGAGGCTTTAGCGTTATGTCTGGTGTGATAAAATCACTGCTCTTGGAAAGACATCTCCACTGTGCTTGTGCTTTTAAGTACATTCAAGGGCATCCTTATTAGCCATATGGCCCAGCCACCTCTATACATAACACCTGCCTTGTCAGCAAAGTCAGATGAACAAGTAAACTGGTGTTTTTCAAAGGATTCCTACATTTTTCAAAGAAGGACTCCTACATTATCTGACATAAGAGCAGATAACATTTACAGACAGCAGTCTTAGCTTAAAAGCCTGAAAGGGCAACGTGGATATGTGGAATGGTCTTGGGAGTTTTGCAGGCTTCTGAAGGACCTGTCAACTCAGATAAATTTAGAAATAACTAATGAACCCCTTTTCTCTGAGAGCAGTACCCTGGTGCAGTGAAAAAACCCCAAGCCAAACATCTAACCCCTCCTCCCATTCCCTTCTTAGAAGCTTCATTCTCATCTCGCTGCATGGCAGTCCTGCTATTCAGAAAACGCATGTTCAGGACACTTCCCTACATAATGAGTCGTCATGCTTCAAGAGACAATAATGAAGAGCAAAGTGGAAATCCTATCACCTTTTCCTGTGCTACCTACCAAACTACACGACTGAGGTGTCCAGGCAGCTTTTTCTGAATACTGGCAACAGTTAAACATTAGCACACTGGATCACCTTTCTCAATTTTCTCTACTACAATTAATTCATTAATTTAGGTTGTAACTTTTTGTTTTTAAATTATTCCATTTTTGTCAACAGCACGTGCATATTTTTTTTCAAGTTAGTAGGTAAAGCATTCTTTTCTATATTTTTCTAGAGTACCATTGCTAAGGTAACAATGCCATTAGGAGGCTAAGACATCAATTTCAGACTCAATCACAGCACGTTTTGAAATCTAAGGTGACAAAGCAGACAAAGGTTAGAGAGAAAGATTCAGCCCCTGGGCCAGGTACTGGTGGAAAATGAATCAGTGTGCTAAAATGACAAATTGGGGAATTTACAATTTTACTTGAATAAAGGAACAGAGAAGTTTTCTGTAATAATCCATCTGAAGTAAACATGGCAAGTTATCTATTACTGTGATTATGAAAATTTTTATTTATCTCCTTATTAAATTCCAGGACTCATCATTAATGCTGTTTTCGTGCAGCTCTCCCATTTTCCCCCCCAAAGATTAATACAGTGCTACTAGTAATTTTCCACAATATTTTACATTTGATTATACATTTATAAATATTATAAATTCATAAATATAAATATTATAAATTACATTTGATATCATGTCTGCTAAATAGTGTAAAATCTTCTTCATAAATAAACCTGAATCAATTTAACTGAAGTTAAATAAATATTCTGTTTAGTATGCAAGAATTTATCTATTTGAATAAATAAATAAATAAGTGGTTTATAGCACTATTCTAAGCAAATTCTTTTTTGACTTACTAGTGACTTACTGAAAAAATACACAAATGTAAGTGTATCTAAGGAAGACTGCAGAAGTTTCATTCTATTCTTTTAAAGAACGTAAGTCAAATTATTTTAATGGCCACTTAAATATAACCTAGATTATCTTGTCCTACTGCAGAAGTACAAAAGAATCATTTTGGCATGGAGCAGGTCCTATGACTCATCATCATTTAAAAAGGTTTCTGTCTTCACAGTCTCTGGACTGTGAAGTACAGACACAATGTCAGGTTTTTGGTTTTTGTTTTTTTTTTTGGACTCTATGAATATAGTCCTGACCTTACAACTACTTTATGGATAATTAAATAAAAAAAGATCAGACCCATTAGCAAGCAACTGGAAAACTACTGAGAAGAAAAGCACCTTAAACAACAGTATATGCATCCAGCTAAGTGGCAAGCATTAAATAAAACTGCTTAAGGGCTGGGAATTTACTCAAGCGACCAAGAAAGAAAGGAATCAACAAAGAACAATGCTAACAATTCCAGATTTCAAATCCCAATTTAAAATTGAAAAGTATACTCAATTTTTGAGAACTGTAAGTATAATATTAATATTCATATTTAGAAATATTTTCAAATATGGTATCTGTAAAAAGACATTCTGGTTTAGACATATACCTCTCCTTTGGCAGGAAAACGAGCAGTGAGGACAATTCAGACAAATCAGATACATTTGGTCTTCCGTAAACACAACTTGCTTCCCTCCCCCTTCTCCCTTTTGAATAGAATAACCTTTATTACTTCTATTTACTTTTCTGAAAGTTTTCTGTGAATGTCAAAATGTATAAAAAACATTGTGAAAATTCAGTATATGAAATCGCTGGCAGCAGTACACCAGACAGACTCACAGGCCAGTACCAGATGTTTCGAAATTTGTTGGATTTTCAAATGTACGCATGAGTCTACATTTAAATGTATTTCCAACAACAGCTATCCCATCAATCAATTTTAAGTAAGTCACTCTTCAGACCTGTTCCTCCACTTTAGCTAATAACTATTCTTGGGCTTGTATGAAAAGACATAGCTGTCATCACCTATACACACACTTCACTGTGTGTTTCTTGCAATGTTTGTAAACAAGACCTAAACAGAGTTATCCTTCAGTTTAGGGTTTTTAGGTTATGCTTACCTTTGTTACCACTGTATTTACAACATTTGAATACAAAAACAGGTTTAAATGCACAAATATAGAAAGCACTTACAATTTCAGACAGTAATTGAATATTGACCTTAGCACCACACAGAATGGCAATATGTACACTGAACAACTGAGAACTACTATTTTTAACTAAATCAGCAGTATTTTTAAATGAGGATATTTCTGACAGCATCCCTACTCATGTTTTTAACCTGATATGCTGAAAACTTAACATACAATTGCACTCTAAACTGAAAGTGATTTTTGAAGTTCAACCCAGTGTTGTACATTGTTTTAATTATTCGCTGTTTAAAAGGGCAGGAAAAAAGATAATATCTACTAAAAGCACATCAATCACTCAAATTCAACAACAACACTACAGGTGAAAACAGCAGGGGAGGATGGACACCAGAATAATATTTTCTATGTGTTTATAGATGCACAAACTTAATTTCAAGGTCTTACATGACTCTTCAAAATTATATGACCTTGACAGTGACTTAGTACTATCATACATGGTACAACACTCCCAGGGTCCGAGTGAGAGCTATGGAAGAGGCCCTTCTATACATTTTGGCAAATTACACTGCTACTTAATCAAGCTTGTTGGGAGCCCTTCTGATTGCCTGAAGTGCCAAGCAATCACTCTGGTTGCTCAACCCTACAGCCAGTGCTGCTGACCGAGGTGAAACACTGGAGCAACTAAACTTTTAACCTAGTAGAAAGAGGAAAGCGTTTGTTATGTGAAATGACGTTGTTCATTTTAATTTCAAACAATGTCATTTTCTAAAAGAAAAATATTCACTTGGTGCCACTACGCTCAAGAGCTGTCACTTGCTGTAACCACATACTGAAGCCAGTACTAAGTTTTCAGTGCAAGCCCACTGTCAGATCAACTAATGTTATCCTATTTTATGCTCAAAAAGAATGCTGTCTGAAGTTATGTCAGTAACTATATATATCAGCTCAATTTCACCTAAATTCTAAAAAATAAAAACAATTAAAAAAATATTTTCCAATCAATTTGGATTCTAGTAGAATCTTTAGAATTGCAAAGATCATGCTAAAAAATATGCTTCTTTACTGATTAAATAAATTCAATATTTTAAATGTCTGTTTTGTAAGACGCCAAATGACTTTTACAACCACATTTTTAGTTCACGTGAACTTAAAAAGAGTTATTCGCAGATGTCTAACTGCATTAGTTGTGCAGTCACTGAAGCGAAGTATCTCCCAGAATTAACTATTCGATTCAATTCGTAAAAGTCAGTTCAGCTTATGGGAGTTTCTTCCACTCACACCATTAGAATTTACCAAATGACCAATACACATGAATATCTCCAAAAATGCTGTTATTTTTAGAGGATCTACCCATTGCACTATTCCTTGTGTAACCACTGTACTACCAGTATTCTTCCTCCCCGTATCACAATCCTGATGAGACAATCTCCTTTATGTGCCTTAAGACTGACATCACCTCTTCCCCTCCTGGAAGGCATGGGTGCATGAGGTACCAAAAGAACGTTCTGCATGTGCAAAATCAACTGAGAGTAAGGGAATTAATTTGGGAAGTAAGATGTAAGTTCACATTGAAAAAAAATAAAAAAAAAAAAAGAAACATATAATGTTTCATATGCTAACCATGGCTACCATTTTCCCTTGAAACACTTCAAAAGTTCAAGCACTTACACGTTGGGAAAGGATATACTGAAATTAAATGGAAACCAAGCATATGCTGAAAAGAAAATACTGGAAGAATTCACACAGCACAGATTATAGAAGCTCAGAATCTAGCACCTATTCTGTAAATATTTATACCAGCAAGGAATGTTACAGCTGAATCAATGCCTTTTCTACTTACTTTTCCACCAAGCAATGAATGTTATGAAAAACATTGAAAAATAGTATTTTCATGAGTAGAAACTAGAATCTTTAGAAATTTAGCCTCAAAATGGGCATTGTGAATGTCCATGGAAGGCTACTAGGCAGCAAAAAGATAGCTAGTACTCTTTAAACTTGCCCCCAAGTGTTGATTCTCCAGATGAACAGCCTTAGTGTGTAAGAACTACACGCAGGTCATTTCAGTCTCCAACTAGGCTAGATATCTATTATCATCTACAGTAAGACTGTTCATGCAGGCAGTTAAATAAAGCAAATATGAAGACTTGAGGAAAACAGCAGAAAGCTAGTACAGCTACTCAAGAAAACAAGGTGTCAACAATTTCTGTCCATTTTTATCACACCTGTTGTGCAGAATGGGATTAATATAAAGCTAAAACAGGCTTTCACCAAGAGTAGGGGTATATCGGTATCTGCTGTGCCAATGCCTATAAAGCCAACCATTTGGAAGAGAATCTGACTTTCAAAATGTTACTATTATATTTTCAAAGTTCTCCCTTATTAAATAGATACAATGTGAAATTTCTACAGCTAGCTGATTTATGACTGTGCACAACAAAGTCACTTAGCTTTTAGTGAATTTTTAAAATCTGTATTATTTCAGAATACAAAACATAATCTAGTTACACTGAAAGGAAAATAGACACTATCAAGGAATCAAAATATTATGGTAGGTTGTACTGAATATAATTGGATTTTGAGCACTGACTGTCCAGGATGCTATGTGAGATCTGTAGCTCACAATTCTCATTGAATTCTCTCCTACTAGCCCAGCTGTCTGCAGACAGTGTTTCTGACGGTGACTGCAGTCGTGCAAATTCCATGACGTATGCAACCCACCCAGTGAGACCACAGCTTGTTCAAGGAGACATGGTACGGCTACAAAATGCAGCTGACAGAAGAGAAAAGATTTTAGTTTAAATACTGTAGGTTTTTTTTTTTTTTAAAGTAATGATGTATACTTTCTGGAAAGAAGTTCAATTTTTTTCCTGCAGACTGCATTTCTGTCAAAAAGTAACTTTCAAGAGAAATATTTGACTCTCTACAGATCACTATATACATGAAAAATCTGTGTTTAAAGACTTCATTTGCACAGGTGAATTAGAAAACAACCCTATTTTATATAAGGATATATTTTCATCCTAAATGTAAGCACTAAGCATGAGGCTTTTTTGTAGAATAGGTAAAATTTTATCACAGGGTGTACAAACTTGCTAACAAAATCAAGGTGGCATTGTCTTCCTTAAAGATGGCTTTTCTTAATGTTTGAATATGCAAACCCAAATAAAATGCATTTCAAGTTTTTTTGTGGTGGTATAAATATGAAAAAGATTAAAACTCTTATTGTGTAAATTACTACTTTTTTTTGTACTTTATTTCAATCACAAGGTTTGTTAGTGCTACAGGCAAAGAACAGACCAAAGGGTCAGATTCATTGCAACATCATTACCATTGAAAACTAGTACAAAGCAGAATTGCACAGAAATTTCTTAAATTTATGCTTTTGACTCATTAATTCCCGTCCATAGCTTCCTTCTCAAAAGCAGGAAGCTTATTATACACATTCCTCGTTTGCTACTGCACCTTCAGCTGCTCTTCAAGACACTTCTAGTTCCTTCTACATTTCCCTTTATTGTCTGCTGTAATTTATGTTTCTGCTTAAAGCTCCCCTAAAGCTGGGCCACAACAAAATTCAGTGAAGTATCAAAGAATTCAAGACAAAGCCTCTACTGTGTGCCAGACAGAGCAAGTATCAAAACAAGCTTTAAAAAAGCTGAAGGTTAGAGAAGAAAAAAAAGCTCTATTAAGTCAGTAGAGCGCACAGTACCATACAAATAACCCCGAAGAGCCATGAGTACAAAGTATAAAATAACCAAACCCTTAACTTTGGCCACATCAACCAGAATGCTGAAAAAATCAGTCAGACAAAATGAAGTTGACTCATTAGAGTTGGCTGGAAGATGCATGGAAACAATGTCAGGACAAGGGCAGATTCAACAGAGGCACCGCTTTCTGAGGTACGCTACTTGCATGGCAATGAGCAAACAAACAGCACACTAGAAGGTTCTCATCAACTGGTTAATTAAGGAGGGAAAATTTATGTTCAACTGCTTCTAGTAGCAAGCAAAAAAAAAGAAGTTTCTTTCACTGCCATCTGTATCTAGGTAAAAAAGATTCTCCTCCGAAAAGCTGTAAGCCAGGCATGCACAGGCAGAACCAGGATGGTGTGGAAAAATACAAATGCCAGAACCGGAGGACACAGTAAAAAATGGTGGAGCGCCTGCAGCCTCACAGCAGCATAGTACTCGCGTCACAAGGTAATCATGGTGCTTTGGCAGTACTTCATAAATCTTAAGGAAACTTTGGGATCATATTTGCAACTTAAATTATAGAAATTCTCTGGATCTTTACATAATAATCTAACAACTCTGGTTTCCTGAAAAAAACCACACCAAAACCCAACACCCAAAACTCTACCACTTTTTAATATGACAAAGTTATCTACTGCCACCTGATACAGGATTTTTGAAGTTAAATTACCACACATTTTAGTCCCAATTGACATGGAGTACAAATTTTCACCAAAAATGCTTTCCTGAAATTATTTGCTGAAGTGTTCTCCAGGTACATAAAAACTAATGCACAGGGCTCCATGCTACTTTTCAGGTGGCAGAGCTTTGTGTTTGGATCTGCTTAGACCTTCTCATTAACACTTTCTGTTGAGCTCCCAAAGAGGACCAGAAAGTTTTTAAACAAAAAAAAAAAGCTAAACTATAAACCAGCATAATTAGGTAACCTTGTAATTAAAAATATTAACAATTTGAATGGAAACGAACAAAACAAAACTTGCTTGAAGAAACACTATTGCTATTCTTGAGTCTCTATACCCTTGCAGGACAGATGTGAACTGCAGAGGTCTACCTGGTCCAAGAAAAGGCTATCCATCACTGGCCAGGCAGAGGTCTCTATTTCTTACTCTACCACAGGCTCTTTGGATCTCTTCTTCAGCAATGGGCTGCTGCTATCACCTTCTCTCCTTCACCTCACTCCACTCCCTCAAACTTCTGAAGGCCCCTCTCCTTCTCCTTCACAATACACAGGAGCTCTAGAAGGGGGAGAAATTGCTCCTCGCCTTTCTTCCCCCTTCTTTAGGGAGCAAAACCCAGCTGAGAAAAACAGAACCAAGAGCAAACACTGTCCTTCATACTGAGACAGACCAAATGCCCATCCACACCAACATTCCACCTCCAGCAGCAAGAACCTAGCGATGACACATGAACAAAACAAAACCCACTGTTTGTTTATCTTGTGTGTCTTCTGCCCAGCTTCCAGCTGGCCTTGGCTTCCTGAAAATACGTCTCCAGTGGTACCGTGTGGTATTTTGGCATCCAAATGCTCCCATGGCATAGACTTAAGATGAAAAACAAACCTCGTTTTGTTTTCCACCTGCTATCTGATAAAGTTATTTGTGTCCCTTAGCTCTGGTATTGAGGGAAACTAATCATTCCCTATTAACTTTCCTCATGCTATCTATGATCTTTTAGAGCTCAACAACCCTCTTCCCAACCTGTCCCTTTCTCTCCAGCTGAAGAGTCCCATCCTATTCAACCATGCCACTTAAGGAAGCTTTTCATATCACTTTTTTTTTTTTTGCACCTATACTAATTCTACCAGATCCTTCCTGAGGAGGTTCACCAGGACAAGACATATTACTCAACTTCTAGATGCAGCATGCACCCATCCTGACATAATTATAGCTCTTGTACTTCCCTACCTATGCCCAGTAATTTCCAAATCAGACTGAGTTTGTGGATCCAAACTAAGCATTAACCTGACAACTTATTTAAAAAAACAGACATTTTCAGATATGTACAGTATCTCTAAGACCTCTTTCTATGTTGTTGCCATGCTAATGCAGAACCCCTCATTACGTATACAAACTTAAGGCTGTTTTCCATCATGACTGTTTACCCTTCTGAGCACTGAATTTTATTTGCTGTGTATTCAACTCAGTCACTCAATACCACAAGATTCTTCTGCAGCTCTTCACACTCATGTTCTTCATTACTACACAGAAAATCATCAGTCAACCTTTTTAATCTCATTCTTTTATTCCAGATAACTTATGAACATGTTGAAAATATACAGGTCACCGCAGAAATCTCACTAGGATGCTAATGATAAAATGAAAAAGACCCAAACCCTGACTATTCTGCTCTCCTTTTTCTACCTTTCAGTTGGATAGTAATTGGAGAACCTTCCTAAATCAACTTAGATTCTTCAGGAGTATTCAGGATGAGGGATACTAAACTCATTTTAGAAATCCAAGCAGACTCATCAGTGCCAATATAGCTTACCTCCTACTCAGTGATTCCTTCAAAGAACTCGTATTTCTGAGCTACGCTTCTCCCTAAGAAAGAAATGTTAACTCTTTGCCCACTAGTAGTCTGTTCTTTACTGTGGTTTCAGACACATCCATTACAAACTCGAGCTTGCAGGTTTGTAGATCAGTAGTTTCTCCTAAACTTTTCTTTTTTTCTGGAAAAGTAGCATCATACGTGCCACCTTCCATAATTTGCATGTTGAGGCCATTTTAAACACAGAATACAGATCTTGATCTTTGTCTGACAATCACAAGTGGTTGTTATGACCAGAAGGACTTAAACATGTAAATGATCTTGCAGGAAAATTATACACATCCACACAAATTTGGTAAGCAATGCAGATGTCTGTCTGGTGGAAGAGCCAAAAAAAAAAAAATTACTGAATTTTCTTTAGTTTGAATTCTATAGTTTGACAATGTATCATTATGTTTAACAGACAACAAATAAAGGAAGATACGTAAGGAAATAAGTGGAAACATCTGGTGAAGAATCTCAGTGGCTAGAGGCTGATACAGAAGAGAAGCTTTGACTAAGCCACCACACTTACTGAATTGCTGCAAGGAGGGAACCTACATAGCATAGAGGAACTTCAGGTTCCAGGAAGAAACGGAAAATTACTAGCTGAAAAACCGATGAGACTTTTGACATAAGGGCCACAATTTGCCTGACTAAAATTTTAAGTATCCAGACCTCATGATCACTCCAGTAAATTATTTCTCTTTCTTAAGCTGTATTTTGCTCTTTCTGTAGAGCCAAAGAGGTCATACTTCCATCTCCCCAGCTGCTGAAGAGGAGAGGGTGGAACAGGCTATACCTTTCAGTTGGCAGTTCAGCAATTTCCTACTCAAGTTGCTTTCGAACACTTGGGTGAATATAATTTATTTATGACATTTCACTGTATCTGTTTTATCCCTTTGTTCTAAAAGTTTTATTGTTGACACTTAAATTCAAGATAGGGCCATCGAGATGTTGCCCGCATAGTAGGGAAATATCCCTAAGCTCCGTATGAGCAATTACTGTGGAAATATCATATCACCACACTTGGTTTTGGTTCATGAACCAGTTATAACACACCATGTTACATCTGACTTGACGTCTTAGCAGAAGTAACAACATACTATATAACTTCTCAAGTTATACCACTGTTTGCTCACTATGTGTAGCCTATTCACTAACAGCAATTCCAGATCAAATATATCTATTTTAACATTAGCATTTCTCTTCCGTGTACCAAATGCTTTGTTTTCATAGCTTAACATCATTTTTCATTTATTTTTCTATTTCTGTATGCCTGAGTGAAACATTTTACTGTGTGTGATGCCAACTAAAAATCTTTTCTTTCATGATGAAAGGAAAAAGGGGAATAGTAAGATGAAGCTAAAACCACTCTCCCTTTGGAAAGAGATTGGAAAATCCTGACACAGAAAGTGCCCCCAGCAAAATGTATTATTTCCTGTACCTTAGAAGAAAAACTGTTGTTAGATTTCTGAAAATGGGATTACAAACATGGAAATGCATTAAATGTATTTATCTAACATCTACTTGAGGAATCTCATATACAGATAGATAAGATACACACTATATGTGTATATAGCACATGTCAAAACTGCGAAGCAGTATACATCAGAGGTCTCTGTGAACATGTTAAGCTTCAAATTTTAATTGCAAGGACATGGCTCACCATGATGCACTGAAATAAAAATTCCTGTGCTGGTTATGGAAACATGCCCTAGCACCTCCTGCGCTTTACAATGAGGATCATTAAACACTGATGATCAGAGACAGCTGATCAGAATAAACTAGGTTTTCAAGGTTAAATACCAAGAAGTGGTAGCTAAGCAGATTGTATGACTGTAAAATGGGGTTTGGTGAGTTAAAAGAAAATGTGATCACTGCTTACCCAACCAAGAAGACACCTGATAAAAGTAGTCACACATTCCAAAAGAGAGAATCCCTCAGTAGCCATTTTAAAGTAAAGCCTAAAATTCAGGCAAGGGGGGATAAAGAATACCAACAGTATCTGAAATCTTATGTTGCTACAAGTGTAAAGTCATAAAAAAGGATGTAATTAAGCAATGATATACCTAATGTAAAAGATCAGCCCTCTATTTTATTTTACTTTTAACTCTTATGGCTTATAGATCACAAAATGCTACTGATTCTGTGATTCCACACAAGGTTAACAAAGAGTTCATGTCCAAAAAGCGTAACAAAGCATCAAAACTTTGCAAGCCTGTTAGTTCCTGGAACATTTTGAATATCAATCTTCTGTTTTTATAAACAAATGTATGCTAACAAAGTCCAAGCTGGAAGCAGTATATTTTTCAGATTCCCTCTTTTTAATGAGACAAATGAGCTACTGTAACTGTTAAGTTGCTAGCTTGCTAGTAAGTCTGCTATTCCTGCTAAGGATTGTATATTCATCTCTTTAAACAGTCACAGAAAGATATTATAGGAAGTCATATTTACAGATAATATAAAATGCAACATAATCATATTTAATTATAAAATCACACTCAGTCCTAATAAGATATAAGCTTCTCAAATTGTCACAAATCCATCATGACAGAACAAGATGAAAACCTGGCACTATTGCATCTTCTTTAGCACACTTTTTACCTTTAATTCTGTTAATTTGAGTAGCAATTAATCAACCTCCTAAAGTATGCACAACGCTGCAGTAAATCTGGAATATTATATATTATAGGCTTAAAATTTCTTTGCAACTACATTTAATTATCTTAGCTCAATATTGTACCAACACATTCAAAATAAAAATCCCCAAAATATCTTAGCACTTGCTTTTTTATTTAGCCAAAATCCATTCCAATCTACCATAATAGCACCCCTAGGTTTATTACCTAATTAGTGGAAGAAACCCACAAACAGCATCCACATCAAAAATAAACCACTCTTTGGATCTGCACTGGACATCATAGCAACTAGCTCTCTAGGACTTCATCTTTTAAACCTCAACTCCTTAAAACAAAAAAAATGACAACCAAAAAAGCTATAGAAAATTATTAAAATTAAAAACTTTATATGTGAACAATGATTTGCCAAAAAGCCACCCTCTGCAAAACCAAAACCTGTAAAAAGCCTCAAGAATAAGTGGCTCGTGATTTTCAGAGAGCAAGAGTTTAACCATTGCCTTCTGTCTTTAAAACGTATATTTAGCCGGTTAGAACATTTCCCAAAAAAATAATGAATCTGCATCAGTTCTACTGGCGGTCTACCTATTTTATTATTGATATGTGTGAACACAACACAGAGGACATAAAATAAGCTGGAAAATCATATCTAGAGTGTAATTTTAAGTGTACTATATAAAGATGAAAAGAGCAAACATTATGCCCACAGACATCACATATAAAGATGGCTTTCTTCCACAAGATAAGGCACATTACTCATTTACTGTAAGAGCAAGTGTGGAAATCAAGCATGATGTTATTCTTTTTGTATCTCTTGAGGACTTTAAGTTAAGTTACATATACCTATTTCTCCCCCAGATTTGATATGGGGAAAAATGCTGACATGAATTAGCTATGACCAAAAAAAAAAAAAAAGAAAAGCCATACTTAACAGAAAAATACTTGTCCTGTAAACAAGAAGCAGGGAAGAGAGTGACAAAAAAATCAGACTATCAGACCACACAACGTAGTATAGCTGGTATTGGACTGACTTTTGTCTCTTCAGGATTTTTACAGGCTCTGAATTCAAATAAGACTATGTTTGTTTTTTTTTCTAAATCTGTCCATAGCCTGTGTTTGATGCCGTTACTTTTACTATCTACATCTAGACAATGAAATAGTTTTTCTTCATTTTTGGGCAACATCATTATTTCATTGACCATCAAACAGGGTATTTGTTGACTTAGAGAGAAAGCGTTTTATCATACCAAACTGCTGTATTTCATCTGACAGTAAGCCAACAGTAACAACTGAATTTCCCAAGTTAGTCATAATACTCTGAGGGATTTCTTTTGTTTGAACAGCTAATCCCTAGGACAACACAAATTAAAAAACAAAGTAGACAGTATTTTACTAATCATTTTGGCACTCCTGTTATCACATTTATCTTTGTTTACCTATTATGTTGTTTTCCAGTCAGCAAATGGACAGTTTTCACTTCTAAATATGAAATTTAGCTTTAACCATAAAGCATTCAGACATTGTTCTTATATAGGTCAGTAGTAGTTTATAATAAATACATGTGCAAGATGAGCTCATGTTAAGCTTTTAATTCCAGTATGATTACCTTACATTTCTGAAATGGAGAGATTGCAAATATGAGGCACACTTACACAACATTTTAACACTACTACTTCCAAAATAAATTTCTTTAAAGATACACTATTGTCTTAAAATGCCCCTCCTAACTATTGCCTTTCACAACCAATTAAAGAATGTGAGGCAAAAGAGGAGATACAAGCAAACACATTAACAGACCAAGGAATCACTGTGAGATGCTTCTCCACTAGCCCACAGATCAAAATTCATGGTGCAAGAACAGGGATGTTTGCCACAGAACCACAGCTCATTTTTCGCACTGCCACTCCGCGTTTCCCACTAATGTTTGGGATTTGATTTGGTGTGATGGGCTGCTAGGGCTCTGTGACACTTACACGCTCCCAAAGGATTATTCTTCCAAAATACTTGGAGTTTTAACTGCTTATTTGGTAGCCAAAGGGCTTTCAGTCTCCCTGCTCTGGTTCTTCTAATTACTTTTCTTGTAATTATCCCTAATTATGACACTGGAACAATACAAACCATGCAATTTCTTTCAGTGGAACAAAGCCACCATGTACTTTCTCCAAAAGCTTGCAAAACTAAAATTACCTCCTGACTAAAGAGAACCCTGTGGTGTCCCCCCCCTCAAACTTCACCCACAGTCTCCAGTTAGACTCCAAGATCATTCCCATACCATCCTTCAGGTTAAAGACAAGTCAAAGCTAAGTCTCGACCCTTTCCAAACACATCTGAAACAAACAAGGGAAAGAAACAGCTTCTTGGTTCAGGGGCACAAGCAAGCACTCCATAACAACTGAATACAGTTGGTTACAATTTCTTCATAGAATATAGATTAAAAAAAATATCAAATTCATCCAGACAATCTCCTCTCCACACATCCCCCAAAATGAAAAGAAACATACTTAGTTTGATATTTGAGTTGTAAGGTTTTATAGGACAAAACGTGTAGATCTAGAATGGCATTTCAGGAGAGAAAAAAACACAGCACCTACTCGGGATATGCTCATAAGCACTCCTCTGTGGAGTGCAATAGAGCCACTTTCCGTTTGGTGGTCTGCCAGGTTTGAAGTAAGGATAGAAAGCTCTTCCACATCCCAAATTAAAGCCCTAGAGACCAGCTTATACAGCTGGTCTGTCTCTAGGTCAGTGGAAATGTAATTATTTGCACAAATGGTAGAAAAAAGAAAAAAAAGACAAAGAAGGGAAAAAAGACGTTTTCACTCTTCCTTTTTCAAATTATGAGGAAGATCATCTCTCCTACTCTTCCCTTCCTTATTTTAGACTGTAATGACAGGAAGGAGAGGGGAGTTACTGACAAATTTGTTATATTACCTTAACAAAATAATAATGTAAGTAACACAACTAGCTTTCAGATACATAACTGAGAAAACAAACTTTTTTTTTTTCCACAGCAACTAATGCCAACCACTGTTTCAAATAGCTGGTGTAAAGGACTATAAATTCATTTCAATATAGGTAGCAGAGCCTTTTTCATTTTCCACTGCACTGCAATACAAGGATTAAATGTATCTAAAAAATTTGTGCTTCTTTCAAGTCTTGTAACTAGTGAGAGTACTTCAGAACACAAGATAATTTTTCTTTTTATAGTGAATATACAGGTCACAAGCTACACGCTGGAGGAAAAGAAAGTTCACTTCAAAGTGTTCTTAATTGCTATTTCATGAGATTACAGTATTTGAAAAAAATAAAAGTTAGAAAGGAACAGTATGTCTGTGATATGAAGATCAGAAAGCAAGGAGATGAACAAACAAATGTTTAGTTTTTTGAATATGTTTACCCTATACAGGAGTATATACAGAGATACCAACAATTTCTGAGCCACATTATCTGAGGTACCAAAAGCAGCCTGATTTTGCTGTTAGCAAAAAAGCAGCAGGATTTGTCAGCCTAGAAACAGCACTACATTAATGCTCGTATAACGCTTGCGAAATTCTGTCTTGTTCAGTGTCGTGAATCAAGGGAATGCAGCTGTGTACCTACCTTACTACTGATCAAAATCCATCTAAATTTCAGCTGAGCCTGGTGTTTCCTCTTGGATACATAGCTCTGAAGGCCTACACCTAGCCAATAAACAGCAGGTGGACAGATCTGGGTGAAACTACCAAGTGCAGATTTAGGCTTTGGGAGAGGTTGTAGAATGTGTGGCCTTATTTTAAAATTAACTTTTCCTTTCAGGATGTTAAATATTGTAACTGTAGTAAACCCAAAACTTTTCAACTTACCTCAAAACACTGAAAACCTCCCCTCACTCCCATGTTTTCAAAAGCTGAATTTCAAACTATGTCAGCCTGGTCTTCCTGCTGGTAAGTACAGCACTGCTAAAATGGTAGTGCCTACCATGACACACCAGAAAAGAAGCTATGAAAACTGAATGTTGCTTCTAAAAATCTGTCTTGAAATATTTCAATTTTCAAATTTAAAAATAAAATTAAAAAATCTTCACTAAATAGATTTGATCGTTTTCCCTTACACAGCCTGGTAAAAGACTTCTGTAGGAATCTAGAAACACACAAAACTTGTCAAGCAACTACCAGTCCGTGACACAAAAGGCAGTAAGAGAAACACTGCAGCACACAGGAACAGAGCTTGCAATACCTTCATGTTAGATGCCTCGGTTTCCAGTTTTGTTAGGTGATTTGAGTTATCCTCTAGCTCTTGCCGAAGGTTGGAGTTCTCCATCTTTAATGCCTCAACTTGCTTTAACAACTGATCATATGAAGCTGCGGCCATCCTGGGCTACCCTCAGCCCTGAAAAAAGTAAGAGAAAATATTAAACATTTTAGAAAAAAAAACCAAATTTATCTAGTCCTACGATTATTTCTCTCTCTTTCCCATTTACCATTCAACTTTTTAAACATTTAATTTAAATCCATAAAACCAAACTATTAATGCCTAGAACTAATGCCAGTTCAAAGACTTTTTTCAGTGGGCTTCCATTTGATACACATGATTAAGCAAACGGAAGAAGGTCATTAACAATTGCATTAGGTATTAGGGGGAGCCAAATTACAGAAAAAGAAAATCTTAACATCCAAAAAAGCATCCTTACTATTCACATTTCAATTCTAACACTGAGAAACTATGCAGATAAAAGACCATATTTAACCATTTGTGGAAAGACAACAAGCACCATCAACCATATTTAAAAGATGCTGACTGCCTACTTATGAAACAAAAGATAGCCACAGATGTTCAGAATTCCTAGGAACAGCACAAACTAAAGGAGATGTTGTACGAAAGGCAAATAGGAAATATTGAGGAATTTTAACAGGGGAAAAAAGAGGCATAAAATGTAGTAGTAATCAAGACTTTTGTAAAAATACCCTCCAAGGCATAAAGATTAAAACAAACATACTTACAAAATTTCAACACAAGAAAGGTCATATTACACAGTAAAATAGAGAGACAAAAAGCTATTCTTGGTATCAAGATATGCCATCTTATTTTCGGTAATATTGTAACACAGTGCTCAAACACCATCACAATTATTCAGCCATTACAAAGGAGAAAGAAACAAATACTCCAACTTAAGTTATAAATTTCAAATTGTTTTCCCACTTTCCAAACCAAAAATCATCAAAGTTATTCATCTAACAATGTAAGTTAACTAAAATGTGGCTAACCATGTTTGAAGCTCTTTACAGTTGAACCTATCAATTTGTTATTCATCAGCCATTCAAGAGAACATAAGGAAGCCTAGCACTTCATACACACACAAGTTACCCTTCCAATGTCATTGGAAAGTATTAGGAAAGCATTCCCTAAGTATGCAGCCTGTAACTCAAACGAAAAAAATGCAACATTTCATTTCATCTTTACTGCAGTACTTTGGAAAAGATGAAACAATTAAAAGCTCTTATTTAGCACTTTTTGAGTGTCCTCTCACCAGGCTTTTGACCTTACTGCTTGTGTAATTCCTTATGTAATCTACTTCACTCTTCTAGATGAATCTTAATTGAATTATCCAGTCCACTAAAAAGTTTTTAATTTCAAATACCAATTTTGAAAACGGTGTTTAATCTTTCTAAATTTAAACTCAAGGAAATGTAAAGCATATATACCATTGAAGACAGGAACAATAACAAAAGCTGTAGTGCATTTGATATAACTAGGTTATATTTCCTTTTCAAGAAGCTCATCTCCATGCCCTAAGCACCTGTCATCATCAAAGACAGGAGAAGGAAGAAGCCTGCCACCTATGGCATTATGATTACCATGACGCTACCAATAAGCTGAAGAAAAAAAAACCCTAACAAATTTCTTTTTCAACACTTGGTCATGCTTTACTGGAGACCTCATTTTAAGAGAAATGAAGGCAATCTGAAACATTACACTATTATGTGAATTCTATGCTTTTATTATCAGGCTCTTTCACCTAAAAAGTGGAGAGCTGTCAGAGAGAGTTGCAACAAAACAAAAACAACAACAAAAAAAAAGGGCAGATTGCTTCTGTTCCATTTCATGTATCGGGGTTTTTTTATTTTTTTTTTTAGAAAGTAACAGTTTCTATTCCTATTAATAAAACCAACAACTTAGTTTACATTTCTTTTCAGAACATACACTGCATAGACAATTCTGCACAAGCCCAAGGAAAGGTACGTAAAAGTGGAGACATTTTCACATTAGTTGTCATAAATCAGTATTGCTTTATATTATTGGTAGAATCTGTTTGTTTTGACTCAAGTACATCACGTTTATTCATCTACATTTAATTTACAGAAGCTGATGTGTACCATGTATTCGACACGGATTTTGATTCTATCTTGAATATCTTTTCCCCCCATTATTTTAATTAACAATTAGTAAGAAAGGACAGGTAATGATAAAAAAAAAATCAAGTTTTTCCATTTTCTGTCCATAATAAGGAATTCTCAGTAACAGATTTGGAATGTAAATCAATTAGCCACATTAACAAGATGCATACACACAATGAAGAAAATGGAGAATGCTAAATGAGGGGAGGAGCTACAGTAGAAAGACAGCAACTGCATAGCTCTGATATTTTAAATACAAAATAAGCTTAAGTATACTTATGTTAAATGAGTAAGGATGCAGTTTCTGAAGGGGAGGTATGGTCTATCTTCTTCCCCCTCCTGATCTAAGTTCCTAAGCTTCCTTTTGTGTATTTTATTTTCATAACATGGAAGTAGGACATCACTAAGAGACAGCACTCTGCCTCAGACTAGGAGTCACTTCCTGATTTATTCAAATGTCAAAACTTTAATCTGTGGGTTTTCAGATAAAAAAAACCCCAAACATTCAAGTTAGCTGATTACCACAAGCTGGGTAATCCCAAACATCTTCATTTTTTTGTTAAAGAGATGCCCAAATCGTCAATCAGTGACACTGCCACAGGCAGAAACTCACTCCTGCCAGTTTGGCATCTGGAGGAGCCAGGCTGCCGCGCAGGCACTGGCCGGAATCGCAGCAATGCCTGGCAGCTGCTCTCTGCTAACAGGGCATTCACCTCGCCACCTCAGGACACAGCCAGAATTTTAAAGAGAACCTTTTAGCAGGGATGAAAAGAAAAAAAAAAAGCCTACATCATATCTGTTGGGAGCACGGCAAGGTTTGGTCAAAGTGTGTCTGCAGTCAGTGCATCCACACTGAAACCCAGAGTGAAGGCAGCCAGTCCCATGCTATCGATATGATGGGAGCAACCGGGCATCTGCTTCTAGCGATGCCTGCCACCCCGCTGGCTGAGGCACCTGGACCCAAGGATGGGGGAAACGCAGATGTATACCTACATCCCTGGCCCTCCAAGATAATTCTCCTTTCTGCTGCCTGTAAAGGAAGGACCAATACTTATTTGCGGAGAACAGTAAAGTACTTCTTAGAAATGATGGACATCACCTACCCCAACTGCACCAAGGTGTTTGACACAGTGCCGCACAACCAGCCACAGCTGTAACAGAGATCAGCAGAAAAACTGTACATGGGTAAAAGGAGTAGCTCAAAGACCAGATGACACTGGAAAGTGCTGAAAGCCAAACTGTTGGGCTGGAGGCTGGTTGTTAGCAACGTTCCCCCTAAAGTAGTCTGTGACAGGTACTTTCAAATGTTTCATTATTGACCTTGGCACAAGAACTTCCTCCCATAAATTCAAGACGCCTCACAAGGTCATACAGGTAATACAGAAGGAATCTGATGAACTTAGGAATGGAGCCATAGAAACAGGATGGAATGAAATAGCATAACAAGGTAAGCTCACTCATGTAGGAATCTCGTCACCTGGAAGCAGTGAATGGGGAGAAGCAGCTCGAGCCTGCAGGGCACCCAGGCACTTCCAACACAAGACTGGCACAAGGAAAGCAAACCCCACCCCCTGAGTTATCAAGTCATTTTACAAAGACATGAGCAAGAAAAGTGAATTTAAGTGGGCACAGAGAAAGATGTTAAGTGATCAGGGGACTAGAGGGTCTCTCATATGAGAAGAGACTCGACGAAGAACCCTTTGATGCCTCTGCACAACAAAGGGTGGAACAACACAGCCACACCTAGTTATTAGGGAAAGAAAAACACTCAAGGAGGAGAAAAATATTTGTGTTAAAACACTATATTGACACAGGACAAATGGGTATAACTTGGTAATTTATCAACATAGGCTGGCAGCATCCATTAGAAGTTGTAAATTCAGCAACATCCTTGCCTAGCTCACCACACAGGAAGGAACTGGACTTGGCGGTTCAGAAATCCAATCCTGTATTCCTAATCTTCAATACAGAAGAATGCTGTACTTATTTTTATACCTCCAATATACTTGTATCTTCTCCTCCTGAAATAATGAAATGCCAAAGCACGTCACAGAAGACACCATTATTTCATTTCAAAATGGGGGAAACGGACACAGGTAATGCATGACCACAAAGTAGCTTAGGCTTCCTGATGCTGAACACTGCGACACCTCTCAAGCACTTAGTTTGTAGAGTGAAATCACAAGGCTCCACTATGCACAAGCTGTTCTATATATATTGAGCTAACACCCTTAAAATTAAAATCTGCCTCCCTTCTGGAAATAATTTCTTACCAAGAGCCTCAAACTAGATACATCGGATCAGTGTTCAGGTCCCAAAACTAATCCTTGGACTTGTGATGCAAATTATTTGAGCACAAAAAAATTACCTAAAAATTTTCTTAAACACAGAATTGGTGGCATCAGTAGAAATTGAACGTACCAATGCATCCCCTTCTTGTAATTTCTCAGTGGTCAAAACACTTTTCCTGAGGAAAGAGTAAAACTCTGGACCCTGTCTTGGCCAGACAGGGTTCACAGCCACATACCATTTCATTCACAGCAGAACTAACGAGTAACCAGTCCAAAGGAAAGCCAAGGAAAAGTTTACATGTGGCCCACTAGCCTGAACCTGAACCATGGCACACACACACACAAACATATTCAAGATTACTGGGGCCAAAATCAGCTGAATCAAGAAAAAACGTCTCTTCTTCCTCACCCCTCCATACAAACCCACTACAGGGGGGGGGAGTGGAGAGGAAGAGGAAGAACTCTGCCTCCAATACCCGTTTCACATTTTACCTGTCCCAAGGGAAAATGCATGACGCGTGCAACAGAACCCAGCTTTGCCAAGTTCACTACAGCGCTTCAGTCAAGCTCCCTTTTGCAGTCTGTGCTTCTTCTTTGCAGAGTGGTCATCCCTCAAAGGGAGGAATGGAGATGCCCCTTTCTCTAGATTTACTCCAAGAAATAAACCCCTCAGAATACAGAAACTTTGAAATTCAATTCTCTCATTGTAAGAAGCACATAAAAGCTAGGTCTCCTACTTCCCTGATCCATATTTCTCATCATTAAGAGGTTTCTTCTCCATCTCCTATCAAAGTAAGGTGAAATTATGACAAGAAATTTCACGCTTTACTGAATCAGCACTTTGCATGAATATACACATCAAAGAAGAATTTCAAGCTGGATATAACTCTTTTACACACTAAAATCAAAATTAATGAGAAGCCTAAATTTATGCAAAGATACTGTTAAGATTTAGATATGCATTCTTCTAGATTAACAAAACTGTATCAGTAACAACTGCCCAGAAATCAGGAATGTAGAGGCATTCCTTTTAGTCTCAAATCCCAAGAGAAAGGAAAAAATGGCGATATTCTCTGAAAACTTACGATTTTTCATGGATTGGCCTTTTTCTTTGAAATCAATAAGCATATATACTCTACATGCCCTAAAGAGGTTCTACTTAAGAACCCCAACAATTTGCAATATATTAATTAAATCTCCTTATGAAAATATCTCAGGCTTCCATTACTATTTTTTTTATCCATAAAAGCTATCATTGTTACCACAGCATCCTATTTTTAATAAGCAATTTTTGTAGAACATATTAGTCTTAGTCTTTTCAGAACAGGAGCTGCAAATAATCTAAGATATAAAAGCCTACCATGTGTTTTTTCAACAGTAGAGACAGGGACCTGGCACTGTCCATACGTAAAACTAGATAAGGTTTTTAGATAACTACAACCTATTTGTTTCAATTTTAGAAATCTTCAATGGAATATTTATTATGTCACCCACATTAATTGTCTGAGGGTGATTACTATTTTTGGGTTTTGTTAACAATAAGCTGTATGGCTACTGCAGACATCAAAGTCAGTGAAATAAGGCAAAACTAGTTTCTTCAATAAGGCCCAATCCAAAAAACAACAATGTCAGCTAGGGCCCCTGTTAATCTAATTTATTTTGGATGATGAGCTTTGTTGAAAGTAGTAAATCAGATGTTCGACTCTCTAATAACCAAGCAGAATTTAGCATTCTACGACCACCAGCAGCAAGCAGATGCGTTCTTGCACTCCGTAACTGAAGATTTTTCACAATGTATTTAATCCTCTTAATATAACAATTTGTAATCATTCAATCTAATGTTCATGAATACTTAGATTATAATTTAGTGAGGTTGGAAAGGACCATCAACTCTAGTTTCTTTCTACATCCACAAATTTTACCGAACTCTTCAGTGCTGAGCCCAATATCTTGTCCTTATTATTCTTTACCATTCTGCCAAGTTTTGTCATCCCTTCCCATGTGACTAATGGGGAATTGTTCAAGGGCATAACACGCTGAATTCACGGAAAAAAACAGTCATGCTGTCATAAGGCTCTGCCATTTAGCCTAGCTCACGTACGTTTAAAAAGGGATCTTTTGAAGCAGTGGGTCTCAGGGTTGTGACTTGGAAGCATTTAGCGCTCGGGCAGGGAGGGCTGCCCCGGTGCCTGCCCCAGCTGTCCGCCCTACCCATCTCCGCGAGGTTCCCACCCAGGGCAGAGAGAAGGGCTCAGCTGCTCGAGCGGCAGCTGCCTAAACCACTGCAGATTACTGCCCGACTACCAAGGTAATCTGAAATAGGTGTCGGTTTAACTCGCTGTGCCGGGCCATTAACCACAACGGTTCGGCAGCTGTTACGCGGCTATTTCCAAAAGAGGGGCAAGGCTGACAGACAGGGGCAAAAAATCCAGCACAGCTGCTGCAAGGTAAGCCAGCCCCGCTTACTAACTTCAGCCTTAAATGGACCATTTTCATAGCTACCTTTACCAATACACTCAAGAGGACAAAGTGAGGGGGTTTTTTGGCCGTTCCTACTTCGAACACACCAAACCGTGCCAATTTGCATTAATTCAATTTCTCTGTTGACTGAATCCTGTATCGTATTTTCCATTATTCTGTTTGAAGTTTGTCTTCAGGTTGAATGGCTTGTATGTAAATACCTTTCTGTTTGTCCTTTGGCAAATATCAGCAAAATATTCAGCACTCAAAGGGCTGTGTTTAAGAACTTAACCAAAAATAAGTATCAGTGGCCATGGGATTGTCTTATCCACTTCAGTTTGGGACAAGCTTTCCAGGCTTGCTGATTTAAAAATGTTTATCCTTCACAGGTATTGTTTAATATTCTCCTTTCCTACTCACAGAAAACTACCCCATCGCCCTGAGATCATAAAAGCCCATTATCCTGATTCTTTCCAGACAGAGCAGAAAAACTGTATTTCTGCCTTCTCCAACACCACACTGAACAACTATGTTATTTCCACGTGGTGATAAGCCTATGCTTTATTAAAATGGCTTTGGTTGCCAGCATTCTTAATTCTCCTATGCCTACCTGCATTTAAGAGCAAACCCCAAAACTTCTAGTCAGTAGCAGCTAGAAGGGAGTCTATTCTGTTTGGTTTTTCCTCATCCGGGCTATGTGGACACACCAACAGAATGAGGAGTCTGAAAATGCTGTAGAGCTTTGGGTGTGGTTAAAGAGAATTAAGAAAATAGTATAGAATAAGGATTGCCTGTGAGTGAAACAGCAGATCTGGTACCTTCTGTTCGTGTTCTCATTTGGTCTGCATTAGCATGCTAAGGTCATCAGAGAGATGCAGGAAGGAGTAGAGAACAGCCATCACAAAACTGCTCTTCATCAGCTCGTTTTAGCAACAAGGGCTTTGACATCAGAAAGTGAACTGCAAGTTATATAACACTACTCCTTTTAATAAATTTGCAAAAGCAGACATTGAAAAAAATTGTCAACAAATGACAATCTCTAGATTAGGTATCCTCTGAATTCCTGGGTTTTTTCAGCTGTGTAGAAAAACAAGGGTCAGATTAAAAGCCATTACTGTTACCAGTTATCCTAATGCAAAGTGTGAAAGGGTTAGTTTAAAAGGAGGCCACACAATTTTCTCTAAACCTCAGCTGCATCAAGAGGATTTTCTTCTTAGTTTTTCTGTCTACTTCTGCATGAAGGTTATCTTTGTGGACAGTTCACTAAAACGTTGAAGTGTTGCTGTACCTGACCTTTGTAAATCCTTTTGACTGGGGGCAGGGTAGGGTAGAGAGGTTTTTTGGTTTTGTTCTTCCATAAATGAATTCATAACTTGGCAGGAGCTTTCAATCCATTGTTATATTATGGGATACTTCCTTAAATTCAATACTTGGCCTGTACTCACCAACCATAAGCAGAAGCATCATCTGTTGTTCCTAACCAAAACATAACCTGGCTGATGAAGGTTCAAAATAACAAGCGATCCATGTTCTCCGCATTCCTTAAAAGACCAGGAGGAGAGGAAAGAGAAGATGATGGTCTGAACTCTTGGCCCACCTTCCCCATTACAGGTCTCGTATGATGGGGGCCAAGTGTGTGTGTGAGAAACAGAAATGACCTCATGGTTAGGATTTTAATACAGAATGCTAACAATCCAAACTCATTCCTATTAATACAAAAAAAAACCAATGAAATCCACGAGTCGTATATTTCAAGGCTATGAACAGTCAAGTTCAGCTTTTATTACACTGCCGAGAAAAAAGCCCCACTTCTTCCATTATAACTCTAGGTTGGGAAGTTCCTTAGCTGGTTAGTCATGCTGCATTCAGAATACGACTGTGAAAATACGAAACATGATTTGCATTTAAATACTATATTGAACACAAAGCAGCCCAGACATCATTTGAATCATAACTTATATTGGACCAGGGATGATTCACCAGCCTGAACACTCATTCTTCATGATGATCATCTTTGCTATTCACGGCTAATTGTGTATGCCCTCACTGCATATGACTTGTTCCTGTTTACTTTCATATTCCTCATAATCTTTTAAGGATTCAGTTCTAGAAAGTTTAAGATATCAAAAAGTCTGAGACAGGTCTTCATTTTCCTATTTTAACTGATAAAATTAAACCCCAAACCTTAACATGAAGTAAATCAGCTTTAATGTAAAAAAAGAGAAAAAAATATTATTTTATAATAAAGGAATATTTCTCCATATTGGGCAACCTATCAGAGTCATCTTCAGGGCTCCTTTCAGTACTTGTAGGGAACAGAAGACCATTTGTCTTGCAGCATCTGTTCTTATAGGTCCTGCACAAGTTTTGGAAAACCACCAATGCAGACTTGGTCTTCACTGGCAATAACTTAGGGTGACAGTGTATCATTAGTAGCACAGCCTATTTTACACAGGATTTCATTACATTGATGAAAAAAATAATTAATCGCATTTCATCAACATAAACATGTAACCAACTGAATTAAGACACATACTGATATCCAACATAAGAATTTAGAGACCAAAGGAACCAATTTCAGCCATATGCATTTGCAAATTATGCTGTAATATTCCATGCTGATAATATACTAATATTGCACTATGACAACATGTATCAGAACGTTTATCATAACTGAATATTCTGTACAAATGTTTTGGCAAGTATCATGGTAGCATTTGAGTGACAATGTTTAGGAAACTCTGCACTCATAAATAATTTATATTTTAAAGTGATCTTCTATTCAAGCTGCCATTTTTAAGAGTGTGACTACAGTTTCTTACAGGAACTACTCGGCTTGTTACACAAAACAATACTAAGACTGCTTCTTATTAAGACTTAAAAAGATACAGGAAGAAGCACCACTATAATAATCATCATAATTACTACTGTGCTTTTGTCACCCTCCCTTTCAGAAAAGTGGTGAAAGCACCTCTGCATCTACTTTATCTTCTAATATTTAAGTAACTGTAATGAACATTCAAAAAATTAGAGGAGAAAGATCTAGTATCACCAATTTATCTTTTGAAACCAATTATTCTGAATTATTCAACTGATGTTTTAAAATTTAACATAATCTAAACCCTTTCTTACTGACAGACAGGAAATCTATGATTCTAAAAATAACAGTATACATAGAAAATGTTTTAAAGAAATTTAAACTCAGTAAGTTAGACCTGTCTTCATCAAACCTTTTTTTGTGCACCATTGTTATTTAACAGAGAAAGGGAATAAAATATTTTACCAGTTACTTCAAGTCTCCTTAAAAATACAGAAGAGTCTGGTTCCAGGAAGCTACTTTCTGTACATATGTTTATGCATATTTTCAAAGAACTGTAATTTTGGCAAAAATATTCACAGATCTACTAGCTGCATTAGAAGTAACAGAAAAAAATAACTAAATAGTAAAAAGAGAGGAGAAAGAACATTAAGGAGCTCTTTCAACAGAATGAACAGCAAAGAGGGGAGGTATCTAAAAACTGAAATTGATCTATATTGTATTATTCATATACGCACAGTAATTTACTGAAAAGACTTTCCATGCAAACTAAGAAGCTGTGTTTCTTGCTACGCCTTTAAAAGGCATCTTTCAGCGTATGACTACCCAAATCAAGTCAAAACCGGGCTGCACGGATCCCTTGCAGAAGACCCCACCAAATGAAAAATGCTCCTTACAGGTCATAGCCAGGATCCTCCATGTAAGCCAACGGGAAGAATTTCAAATCTTGACCCAAACAACGAATAGGATGAAATAATTCGGCAGCATG
>JAHREE010000495.1:6592252-6679898 GCA_033628505.1 Tringa tobata
GCCCCGCCCCGCCCGCGGCGGAGGGGACCGGCACCGCCGCCGGCACCCGGCAGCCCCCCACCACCCTCCCGCAGCCGGCGAGACGGGGAGCGGGGGCACGCTCGTTAACGGGCAGGCGGCAGGCAGGGCGAGCCGCGGCCGTCCCCAGCCGCGCACGCCGCGAAGGCCAAAACCTGTTACCACCCGCCGCGCAGCCGTGACGTAAAAACAGGGTTTCTGTGGGTGCGGGCAGGGTGCGGTGCCCGCTACCGGCGGGACCGTCTCCTCCCCCGCGGTCCCAGCCCCCCGGCGCTGCGCGTCGCCACCGGGGGCCGGTGCGGAGAGGGCCCGCTCGGCGGAACGCAGCTGGGAGGGCGGTCACCGAAGGCTCTCCTTGCCGCACGGCTGCACCGGGACGGAACGCCGTGTGAGAGCACGGTCTTTGGCGTTGGCAGAAAGGGAAAACGCTTTGCCTTTGCACAGCAGCGGCACGAGGCTCTGCCAGAATTAAAGCCAACAACAGGTCATCTAGTTTTTAAATACATCGAGACTGCTTGCTTAAAAAGGCAACTGTAAGCCTATCCTTCAAGGGTATCTCAGAATTATTTGTGGTTCGGTAAAATACTGTTTTCCTCCGCTTTTCAGACGTGAAGCCGTCACTGCTACTTGATAGTTTCATACCAGATCAAACACGTATGCATTCAAGCCATACCACACAGAACGGCAACCACCAGTTTAGTGATGGGCTAGGGAAAAAAAAAATAATATGCAAAAGATGGATGAATAAACAAATCAATTCATGAAACTATTTTGGAATCTCCTTCCAGCACTGATCTCCCTCCAAGGATAAGGATGTAACAAGCTGCCTTCTTGAAGGCGACTTAAAAACCCCACAGAAGCACACTACTGAATACAAGGGGCAGCAGAAATAAGACATATTTCAGCTGTTGAGTTTCTAGCCTGCATTTTCACTTTAAAAAACAGGTTCTATAGGTAACGGGTACTACGGCGATGTTGTTTAAAAAAACCAATCTGGCTGTAATATAAAAGGCGGATTTGTATGAACAGTACAATATTAAGCCTTGCAATCCTCTAGAAGAAGCATTCAAGAACAAATCTACGGGCAGCACAACACACACACCTCACCAGAGCACTGCGTGACTGGAGACGCTTGGGAAAGCGCAACGGTTTCTCAGCTAGAGCAAAGGAATGTCCTTCTCTATGGCCCTTCACATAAATTATGGAATTACATGCTTACACAAGTGGACATAAGGATAGGAGCTCATTAAAAACACGTATCCTTACATGCCTGAGGAAATGTCATTCTTCCTATAATCATTTCTTGGATTTGTATGAAACAAGCAGGCTCGTGATATGCCTCGTGGTTGGGACCAGACAAAATTAAAGGCACTACAGGCCTGCGTATGTGTGAGAGTAATTGCACCACAGATACTTAAATGTTAGTACTTTAATTTCAGCTGTCTTCTCATGGCTCCTTTATCCAGTCACAGACGGCAGCATTCCGCTCTCAGGAAAGATGTGCTTTATCAGATAACCTTTCATCAAATGTCTTTATGATTAAGGAGATATGTAACATTAAGTCACCTGCTACCTTCACCACACTATCAAGCAAAATCCTCTTTAACTTCATCAGTATGGCAAACTGCAGAGATCCTGTCATTTAAGCTGTTACGGTAAACCATTTTAAATAAAAGTTAAGTGGGCCACTTTGAAGGGTGTTTCAGGCTACCTGATTTTTTGCTATAAAGCTTCTATTAATTACATCAATAGCTGACATCCCTCCGGTTTTTGATCCACTCAATTTTGTTTCACACAGACTGATTTCATATTCCCTCAGCTGTAACACATTATCACATTGCTCTTAGCAGGTTTAAAGCTTATAATATAGCTAGTCACTAGATCTAAAGCCATCATACTTTATATCTCACTGATATACACCACTGTTCCTCCCTCAGAAAAGCAAAGAAAAATGCTCCCAGTTGTTACTATGCAGCTCTCTCCATCCTAAAATTATTTACATTAGCATTAAGTGCATACTCAAATAAGTATAGACATAGCTCAACACCTACATTATCAGTTCGCAAGTTGTTGCAATACAAGTTGTGGCTTAGATACCAATCAGGTTGGTCCAGTAATGGTTTTAAATCATGTTCAGAAGTTGCACGTGCACAACAATCTGGAATGACTACTTTAAGTGTGCAAAGACAATACCAGAGAACTGATGTCAAAGAAAATGGCACAGGAACTAAAATCCTATATACTTTAAAGCTAAACAGCATACTTTTAAGTGAAAAACTAAGCTCGAGAAGTGCAGTTAACTTTCTAGAATCCAAAACGGGAATATCAAAGACCAAAGGCTACATAACGTGTTCTTTTTGTTTACACACATCACACTGCATTTTTTACAACTCCGAAAAACCAACTATAGTTCTCACTCTGTGAAAAGATTATTAGTCCTGGTACTGGTTAGTCCTTTCTAAACCTGGTAGTCACAAGCTGCCTAAGTCTGAGTAAGTTCACTGCTGAGGAGCAATGCTGGATTCACTGCTCTACAGCCTGAAGTCCTGCACTTATTCACAGAACAAGCAGAGCGTAAGCAGCAGCACAAACTCTCTAATACATTCTGCCACAATGACAGCTGAGCGGGAGGCAGGAAGCTTTCCCTTCCTCGCTCACAGTAATGCCCATTCTGTTACGATTTCATAAAAATGGTAGCTTATGTTTTGTGTCTGTGTCACATGCACTTGCCTCTGAAGCAAAATCCAGTATTAAGTGAAATTCAGTTAAATAAACAGCATGTTATTCATAGTATGATGACCTTTCTCACACTGTATCTTCCAGTGGTGTTAAAACATCAGTATACAAGCAAACAGGCGAATGGTATTGTGACACATACTTGTATTTTCTCTCAAAAATGCTTTCTATGTGCAGTACTGGATTCTGCTAAGAGAACTGGTACCAATGGAACAGCATTTGAATAAGAAAGATCAGGCTCTCAGTAAAAAAATAAAACACAGAAAGGAACTGTACAGAGAAAAGTCTTATTTAGACTGAGTTTGGTTTTGGTTAGTTATTTTCTATTTGGCAGAAGGAACAAAATACCTTTTTCATTCTTTGAAAGATGCCATTACCAAGACAGATCTAGCAATACCTGCTCCATATTACAACAAAAAAGCCTTTAAAAATCTATTAAAAGAAATCTCTGCATGTCAGCTATCAAATCCCAGGAACACAAAATTTTAGTATTGAAAAATATCAGCTCAGTTTCAGTATTCAAAATACAATTACTTCTATTTTTTTGGACAAGATCCCTGCAGTCTACACAGCACAGCATTCTCAAACAAGCCAAATGGGAATTTGGCTCCAGAAAAGGAATTGGCAATCTTTTCATAGAATATTTTATGCAATCCATGCACTAAGTATTTCCCAACTTCTTACTGCATTTAAAAAATCCAGTTTGTCACCAAATATAACTGTCATAACCCTGTTTCCCCCCACTACTAAGTACTGCTGAATAGTAGGTCTGAGCAGATTAAGATCCACATTTTTAAAAACAGAAAGGACATCCCCCAAAATATTTGCTTCATAAAAATCAAGTCTATTACAACAGAATATGCAAGAGGTTTTCTGGTTTTAGATAGCCGGCCTGTTAGTAGGGCAGTTCTCTGTGCCTTCACAACCTCACCCTCTGCAGCAGTACCCTTCTCCCTAGAAGCTTTTCACTATTAAATATATTTAAAGTGATTGATATTTCAATATTAGTCATTGTATGTGCAGACTAGTACCTTTCTCAGAGACTCTGAGCAGTAAGTGGGTTGGAAAATGAGTTATAGTTTTCTGTTGCCAAGCATTATGGCTGGTATTACTCGTAAATGTGAAACGTGGTGTTGCCGACTTAAGAGAACGTGCCTTCAGAACTTCACTTACTAATACAAGTTTTACACATTGACTTACATCAGGCTGCATCTTTTAGAAAGGTGGTATAAACAGATTTTATTAACAAAATAAACTGAAAACAGTTCGCATCTGTTTTACATAGACGCAAATTTCATCTTAACACAGGACTTGATAGAATATTTTAGCAGCTGCTATAACCAAAGATTATGTCCTGCCTTTCAACTTTATTTTAGAAATCAGTGAAGCTGAACACACTCTCTGCTTTTCATTTCCTTGAAAATTGTGAAGGTGTTTTCACCTCTCTCACTACCACACACAAACTGCACATTGCTCCCTCTGAGCCTTGTCCTTACCACGTGACTAGGATTAGTGATAGTTTGTATATAGACGCATTGGGAATACTCATAACCTGCTCTCATCAGCATTAATATCTGTGTTTTGACCATGAAAAGCTGTATTCCTACTTTGTCCATCAAGATTCTCTCAGAAATATTGCATATTATTTCCCCATATAGATGGCCTCCAACTCCAAGCATTAGAATGATCATCAGAAAAATAGGTTTCCCAAGGATCAAGAAACAAAAGGACCACCTTTCTCATGCAGATGCAGAAAGAACAGAGAAAAGAATTGTCATCATCATCCTCACGTCCTCATGCATCATCCAGAACACATGCACTCAACTCTTCTGACACTAGTCCTACAAAAATAAACAGGAAATTTCTACTGAGAATAGAGAATCAGAACTCAACTTGTTCTTTTAAGATTTTTCTATTGTACTAATGTACTACAATTCCACTGTGCTACAAGTTCCCTAACTTGAAATGATTTTTCCACAAGCAATCAAAAGATCTGTCCTTTACAGGGGTCAATGAACTATTGAAAAGTCAGATAACATAAGCTAAACGAGAAGAGCAGAAAAATGCATGCTGTTTATTTATTTCATAAATAAGTCAGAGGTACAGAAATTATCACCTGCTCCTTAAATCCTTTACTATC
Organism: Tringa tobata; assembly: GCA_033628505.1. Lineage (NCBI taxonomy): Eukaryota > Metazoa > Chordata > Aves > Charadriiformes > Scolopacidae > Tringa > Tringa tobata. Next base: position 6,597,147 of record JAHREE010000495.1, read on the forward strand.
TAATGCTCTCTGTTTTTTGCCAGTTCCTCAGTTTTGTCCAGAAGTACTGTGCTCTCTGGGGTATCTCCCACTCATGCTTTCTTCCCTGACACTAAGTTTTTCCATCTGCATGCAGGTTTCTTGTTGCAACTTAAATGAAGATTCAAGGAGAAGGACCACTTCCTTCCTCCCTCCCATCTGTTAGACCTAGTATGGAGGCACGGCCCAATCTGTGCTACTAGCCACATATGTTCTAAAAACAGTACAATAATAATGAAAAGAGCTTGCATAGCAAACCATTAATGCAGTGAACTTCACCATCCATTTACCCATTCTTCTCTCTCAGCTATATGAGAAACCGCACCTGATACAACTTTTTGTCACATTACCTACGGTTTCCCCATCCTCTAATTATGAACGTCACAGTATCTCGGTATTTTACCACTTTGTTTCTTCTGCTGCAGCTTTCAGGCTTGTTAGGTAGTTTACTGCATCTGTATACCGTAATTACCACTTCTTACTTCAGCCATGCGTTGTGGTTTTTTTTTTTCTCTTCTAACTAGCTGCGTTTTATAATTTCAGCCTTCCTTTTATTTACCTTTCTTTTCCATCTCCTCTTAATACTATGGCAAAGCCTGTTGGACTTTAATTTAGAGTACAAGTCTTGATCAGAAATACTTCGGTTCAAAAATCAACAAGCTGAGTTGTTACTTAATCTGGGCCCCACCTGTAGGACATCAGGAGGCAGCAAGTCAGAGCAATGTTGTGCAATACCTCAGACGAAAAGCAACAGAGAAGTTCAATACATATCTACATCACCTCTTGCTTTCCCCAACTAACTGCAGGTATCTTCATCTTACTCAACATTGTACATTAATTTTCACAGAGATTTTTTCTTTCTAACTGGAAAAACAATCTTATCCAAAAGCTGTTGCAACAATGCAAAAGGAAGACTAAAAAAGCTAAACAGGCATAAAACAGAATGGATGGCACTCTTTTACTCCACTAAAGAGGTGTACTTTACATAAATTTGGAAAGCTGATTTAAAGATGTGAGCCAGAAAACATATTACTTGTAATTTGCAGAAAGTGAGTTCGCAATGACCAGATAAACTGAAGAGTTGACTTGAAATTTCAAGTGTAGCTTAATTTACTCAACCGATGCATGCATGTGCCTACACAAACCTCCAGCAAATTAAAGGCTTATTCAGCACCTTCAGAAACCTGTAATTGCCCCTTCTAACCCATCTTTAATTCCATTTCAGTAACCTGTTAACAGTCTTCAAGGCTGAACATCTATAGTGCTGAACGTTGTCCATATAATAGCCCTTATCTAGAGTACCTCAGGGATCCTCTGGGGAATTTTCTTCAGAGGAAAAGCTCTTGCTAGAGCATTTTGTTCATTAATACAGATTTCTCTTTTCCCCACCTGGGCCACAGAGCAGAAAAAAATATTAATTCTTTAAAGAAAGATCAAGAATTTGATGTTTTCCAGTGTTCCTTGGAGAGTGCCAGGCTCTGTATCTGCCTGGTCTCCACTAGAACTACCTTTTGTAATCGAAGCACTTTGTCTTCAAATACTTAGCACAGCTCTTGGCTCTGAGGTACCTTTTTACCCAGGGCTGCACATCCATCAGCTGTTCAGAGACCAGTTAAGGGTCAGAGCCAGTAGAAGAAACTGAGCGCATACCTAGAATACTTACAGTGGCCTGAGTTACAAGAAAGTCCTATTTTGCTTGTTCTTAGTATTTAGCATCAGCCATAAGAAGTTGCAGCATTCACACTTGTACACAACAAATGGACTGCACATGCAAATAGATGATCAGATTCAGTTTCTTAACACATTGTGGCTGACAGAGGTCACTGCTAAAAAAATGGATGCTACGTGGTTACATAGACTTTATAGTAAACCCAGGAGCATCCCAGAACTGCACAGCACTCTGACAAATGGAAGCTCTATCACTTCAGTGGAATATTTACCTTTTTCTTCACAATCTTCTTTTCAGTCTTCCCTTTGTTTGGTTTGAACCAGATGTTCTTAATGCAAGAGTTGATTTCTTGTAAGCATTCTGACAGTTTAGTAGTAATAAATCAGTTAAAAATCTATTTAGTTAAAGGTCATCAACATGTTTTTTGTCCAGGATATTGAAAAGGAGGGAAGGTAAATTTCTGTGGAATCTTGTAAGCAAAGACTTTTATGAATCACCATTCTGAAAGTCTCCTATGAAAAAAAAATGTTCCAGCTATAGGCAAGTTTCTTAAGGAGCACTGCATTAAGAAAGGCTGAGGCAAGGTCTAGAAATACAAAGATCTTGCAAAGCTGTGGCTCTGAGTTCTCTCACCATAATTATCTTTTAAACACTTAATTTAAGGCCTGAGCCTCAGAGGCTCTTAGCTAGAACATGACAACCATATCAAATCAATCTAGGAGAACTATCCTTTACAAGATGAAATGTTGACAAGGAATCTCAGGATACACATATCTTCCTTAAAAACCTCAAAAAAATTCCTGTATTTTAGTACATAGCAGTAATTACTAAGGAGTTCAAAGAAGGACCGCTATAAAAGGCTCGGTTTGTTAAGGAAGATTTATGCTGTATGGTTTAAGGAGTATAACTTTGCTAGTTTAGCAAAAAAGTAGGCTGTTTTTTATTACTGGATATTGAAAATATTTCCAAGTTCGTTGTAAGTTTTAAGAGATCCATCAGCTGAAAATCACACAAACTGGAACTGAATTTCCTAACATGGGTGTGGTTAATCAAATCACAAACGCTCAGTGGGAACTCAGCACACAAGGTAAGACAAGACATTTCTTTAAGAAATATTGACTCTTGGCGTTCTGCAGTTTCTAAGATAAGGGTCATACTGTATAGTGCTGGGATCCATTCTCGGCTTGAAACACATGACAGAAGTCATTTAGTCCTGCAAGAATTTAATTCCTCACAATGTGTTGCGAGGAACACACTCACAGTGTGTTGCAACTATAATAATCAAGTCTCACACTACTGAGATTTAGCTGATTGCTTGTCAAGGTTAGGAAAGAAAATCCCCCGGCTCTTTTCTCAGGACCAATGCAGAACTTCACCATTACTTGATTTCTCTGTATGCAAAGATGAGCCACCGTGGGAGGCAGCACTCCTGTATATCAGATTTGTGCTCCCAGGTAGCACAGCCCCCACACACACCTGGCCAGCACGTGGTTTTCCTGCTCACAGCTATGTTATCATCAAGCACAACGATTCGTGTCAGATTTTTGGGTTAGCTTTTGTTTTGGAAATGATCTTGCTGTCTTCAGCTTATTTATTCACCATAAAAATGGTTCCTTGGATGACTTGGGTCTCACTCCCTTAGGGAATTTACTGTTACACAAGCCTCGAGGCATTGGTGGCATACTAAAATACTTTTTTCCTTTCTCTTTTGGCACACAGCTTAGTGGGTTTACTGAAAGTTAGAAATCCACAGCTTCATTTCAAAATATGGGGTTTTATGGTGTTGGTGGGGTGAGTGCTAGGAGTCATGTTTTTCTCTTGTGGTTTTGAATGAACAGCATCTTCAAATCTTAATTTCTGTAACATTAGTGAAGTTGAAAAAGAGACTTCGTGCTTCCAATGGGGTGGGGATTATTTTTTTTATAAAAATCTGAGGATTCTGTAATATCTTTGGATATTTTCTCCTAATAACGAAGGTTCAGCTTACTGCTGAAAGCTTCCAGCATGCAGTAAGGAACAAAACTTCAAGTATAAGCTGCACTGTCCAGTATTGAAGCAGCATGAATACTTTTTGAAACTGATCTACCCACTAGGTAGAAAAGGAACGCAAAATTGAAATATTCATTGCACCTTCAGGCAAGCTGCTTCCAACACCAAGCTCTACATATGTAGCAACAGTGCTCCGTCACCCACACTTTTAGGATTCACACAAAGCTGGCCTGCCTTTGGGCCCTTCTTCATCTAGGAAATCAACATGCAACTTCAAAGTAACAAAACCAGTCTCCGAGACAGATACTACCAAGAATTTACCACTACCCAAGTCACCTCAGGAAAGTACTGGGAAAAAGCAATTGAGGAAGAAAAGGGCTGATAGCCATGCCCAAAACAAATAAGGCATCAGTGGGGTAAAAGAGCAGAAAAATGCACTTAAGTTTGTCAAAAACTGAGAATGCAGAAGTGTTTTAAAAATCCTTGATGAAGATAGAGTGCATATTTGAGTGCCAGCTTCCTTTCCCCAGCTTGGACCCAGAGCCACCAGCTACTCAAGTTACACAATCAAAATACATAAATTGCATGCATTATATCTTACAACCTTATGATACGATTACACTATTAAAGTGTGTAACATTGTAACTCTCTTGAAACATTCAGGTTAGAGGTACAATTAAAAAAAAAGTACCACTGAGAGGAAAAACATCTTACTGATTACAGATTCATTTTACAGTTCAGATTCCAATCCCTAGGGATGTGAGAAAGGAAAATTTTAAATAATCACAACCATATTTAGAAAAGGTCTCCATTGCTAAGTGTGCTAGAAGAACACTTTTTTTTTTTTCTCCTAACACATAACCCCAATACTTCAATCTTAAACAAAAAGATGTATTTTCAAAGATTCCGAAGGCAAGTCAGCGAGAACGCCAGCCCTAACTAGCTGAGATTTAGGGGCAACCACATTTGACACAGGTCGTCCTCCTCAGCATGGATTTGCATTTTATTGATCCATTACTATTTTATGACCTTTTATATTTTTAATCAAGTACTGAATCCCTTACTAGAAATAATTTGTATTGTTTTGATGTTAGAACTCAAACCATTCAGTTTAAAGTTTACCTGTCACTTAACAATCCTGAGTAAACTCCAGCAAACATAAGACACGGTTTCTACACAAACAAAAATTCCAAATGAAATTGCTCTGCAGGCATACTTGGTGCCTGCAAAGCAAGGTAAGCTGAGATCCCAAGAATTTTAAGCATTTCCCACAACACTGAAAGGGTTAATTTTGCAACCTAATTATCCCAGGTGGCAAGAGAAAGACAGAAATCTTCACAGTACTTATTACATGTTCCAACAAGGAAGAAACAATAGAAGAGATCCCATGTCACTGGCAAAATCCTTTCTGTCACACGAACAGAAAACCAGAAACACAGCTGGCAGTAATTGAAGTTTTCTTATTTAAGATCGTGGATTAATTGTTCCTCACTTCTTTCTTCTTCCACTTCCCCTGATTTTTTTGCCTTATCCTGTGACCAGACATGTCTTACCACTTGGCAATTTCATGCAAATTCACCTCATGGCACTCATTCGTCATGTGATCAAGCATGTATGCGACTAAAGTTGCCTGGATGAGTGACTTGGCAGGAACTGCTCTTGTGTGCACCCACCACACCAATGCTTCAGTCGTGTGACAGAGCATGGCCTCTCCATCAAGTCCAAGCACTTCCAGGAAAGGCTGTATAGCAAGACCTCACTGAAAGCAAGCAAGGTACAAGAGGAGAGGCCTTCTAGTCAACACTTGGTTGATACTTTCCTGATGTTCTTTTTATTTACTGTTTATTACGTTTCTTTTCCCAAAGAGTAAACGCTGGCAAGTACTAGTAGTGAGCCTCATGAAAACTTTATTCCCCAGTTCAAATGTAACGTTCTACACCACAGGCTACGAGCAGTGTAATTGCTTCAGTACAGCAATCGTGTCTTTTTATGGATTTGAGGTTTGCCCAACACAAAGCAATTCCGATGCTTACAGGGCTTCTAGAGACTCCTGCAATAGAAGTACATAACAACTTGGGAAATGCAGAGCAGAGGCAGGAATGATGAAAAGCACTATCCATCCATGCTTACAAATCGTGCAATAAACTTAAAAGAACACAAATTGGACAAAATAGACAATTCTCCTTCAAACAGCAAACTAGGTGGCAAACTGCCCACACGAACTAGTACTTGGCTTTTTAAAGAACTCCATCACTTGTAAGTTACAAGTCAGAAAATTTTCAAGCAATAAACACTGATTGAGCAAGTAACAAATTTGTACGTTCCCATGCTACCTATATTCATAGCAATCAAATTTAAAGGCCAGAATTAATATATTGGCAGAGAGCAATTGTAAAACTTAGCCACAGTAACCCCAGTATGTTGAAGGTAGACATTTTCCCATTACTCTCTGAACAAGTTAAAACATTTTAAAACACCTGAGACTTCTAAAATACATAACAGTGAATTACAACCAGGCTTTGTCATTATAACTAGTTTCAGGTCTTCTTTGCTGCATGCATACTAGACTGTCACATGGACTCTTCAGTACCTTTACATCATTGAAGGCACTATTTCATTTGTAAAAAAAGACCTGGACATCTTGCTCACAAGTAAAATTGAAAGAGAGACTTGGAACAGTATAAAGACAGTCATGTACAGGCAACTACTTTTTCATGCAAATAAAGCAATACACAAATTCACTGGTTTTAGAGGAAGACAAGCTCTCTTTCTCCTTTCATTTAATTCTTTTCAGCTTCCAGCACTTGAAACATTTTTTGGAAAAAGCTGGATGAATCAAGTCTAGTTCTCAAGGTCTTAACAATGACATTTAGACGTTTAATTAGCAAGCCATCACTTGGACTGGCATCTAAACCTTTTGTCAGAGACCTAATTCCATGCCAATTCAAACATCCCATTAGTCTTATATTAACTAACAAGAAGTCTCGTAATATTCTGGCTACTTGATTGCACTGGCATGCATTAACACAACAGTGGAGCGAGTCTAACTGAATGCAAGGACATAGATTTACAGTGTACACGTCAAACTGGCAAGGATATTCTAAGACAAAAATATAATAACCACATTCGTGTATGAACTGGTACTCAGACATAATCTGTACTTCCTGGCAGCCTGGACACAATTTTAATGACATCCAAGTGGAAAGAAAAAAAAAAGTAAAATCTGATTGAATTTAAGCTGTTTCATTGGTTCCAAACTCAGTCTTGATCTTAAACCTTTCCAGAGCTCATTCAGAACCATATTTACGGACTTACAAATGTGAATTAAGTACCACTATCCTGTGTTGGCATTTCTACCCCGAGTCATATTCAGTATATATGATTTTTTAAAAAGTCATGAACATATATAACAATATATACAAACAAATAAACTGTATTTGGAACCAAAGAAAAAAAATTGCATTAGTTAATGCCCTTTTTCAGCTTCTATTTCTAGTTTAGAGCTGTAGTTTCCACTGAAATAATAACAAAACACAAAATTAAGAAAAATGCTAGAGCAAATGGCAGGAACTCTGTGGGGTTTTTTTTCCTGCTCTTGTGGAAATAGGAATTTGACAGAAGTTTGAGTCAATGCTCCACTAGACTGGAGTAAAATTAGAGTCCTATACAATGAAAGGCTTGTAGTTGAACAATTTGAATATTAGGGTACAAAATCCCAATAGAGTCATTCTGCTGAAATAGAAGGGAGAATGAAGACTGATACGAAGAAAGAAAGATTAAAGAAATAGATATATAAGGGAACTGGGAAGTATTCAGAGTTGTACTTAATCCTGGTATTGATAACATCTGTAAGCAAAATTTTTGTTACATTGTGTTATAAAAAAAATCAATTTAGCTTTGTGTTAAAAAGCCGCAATGTGGAAGAAATATATTATCAGATTCTGCTAACCTCGGAATCTCCTGTATCTCTGTGTTGCCTGCTGATGTTGTCTTCTCTGTAGTGGTAAGTGCCAACTATAGTGTCAAGGTTACTGGCACTGAAGCTTTTACTCCCAAGCTGCGGACAAGGAGGCTTTTGATGCCAAAGCAAGTAAATTCTTAAATTCTAAGATAATTAGCATTTTTTTCGTTGGTCTAGATCCTGGTGGATAGCACCTGCTGACAGCCAACGATTTTACCCAAACTTCATTCCACATCCAAGTCTTTAATGACTAATACAGAGTAATCAAGGAGACCTTACAGGAGTCCTTGGATTGCAAATTCCGTGGGAAACAGCTTAGAAAGAGCAGACATCTCGAAGGTAGATGTTCTGAGCAGAAAATACAGAAGTTGCAAATAATCTCAGTGAGACAAGGCAGGCATTTAACTCCAGAAACCCCATTATTCATGGCATGTACAGTGTTTCCTTTGTGGAATGTCTAGTTCAAATACCTAAATCTTCCCCCTTGCCCACCTCCCCCACCCCCAAAGAAAAAATCCACCCACAGCAGGATTCTGAAAAATAAAACCAACAAAACAAAGCCCACAAAAAGCCCACAAACAAACAAACAATTGCACGCTGGGTTCAAAACAACTTTGGTCTTGTATCCGTTCTGCTACAGTAAAAGAACCACAGCTTAGCCCTTTACGACTTGGAATGGGAAATTCCAAGACCCAAGAAATGAGAATTTTCTACTCTAAGAACTCCTAAACATGAAGAAGAGGGACACTCCTTCCTTGAAGCAAGCTTTATGGGCATTGGAAGGGCACTAGAGCAGGACTGATAATATGCAAACTTCTCTTTCAGAATGGAAGCTGAATTCTCCTGGTCATGAAAATTAAGTGCCTACCTATGGCCATCATTTTCACCTAAAAAACATGTTGCGGGTTGCAACATCATACTCAAATTTCTTATGAGGTACTAGATAGCTACAGGAAAGGTTGCTGGGGTATTTTTCACCGAATAGGCAAGCGCAGTGTGAAGGTCACCGACATCCTTAGGCCCTTACATGACATTAAGCAGACCTCTGATAATGTTTCAAACCTTTGGGAAATAGAAGTCAGCATTTATTTGCACAAAAAAGTTCACAAATGAAGGCATTTTAAATTGCTGGTCTTAAGAGCAAGCTTCTAGAATTCTAGAGTTTAACTAAACTGCATTTAATTTTTACTGAATAGAATGTTTCTATGTTTCCATTATCATCCAAATAAAAGCCGTTGTTATATCACACCACTAGAAGAAGCCCTGACCGTTACAACATCTATTAGGATGACAAGTAGCATGACTGCTTCTTGTAGAACATGCATACCTGCTCAAATTCTCATACCACAGCCTCATGAAAAGCTTAATTCCTAGAGTTACTACATTCCAAGACAGTACTGTTTCCATGCCTGAAAACACTTCTAAGAAGATCAGGAACTGAAAAAGTCTGATCTCCAAACTACTAAATTCCAATACCACTAAGTAGGTATCCACATGGTAATGCTGATGGTTTAATGTTCTTTCCCATGAAGAAAGGTGCATTAATGTTAACTACATAGCATGTAGTAATGTAAACACACATTTAGCATATAAGTAGTTTGTTCACAAAAAATAGTACATACGATTTATGAAAAAAGAATATCCTTTTCCCTAACAAAGGATTACCCCTTTCCTTAACATGTGAAATACACCATTTCAGTATGTAGTTATAATAGTATGTACTACTGCTTCTTAATAGGCTGTGTAAGTCTGATCTCCAGGTCTGTGCTGCAAGAAATAACTAAACCTTTGCCTGCTCCTTCCCCTAAACAAAAGTACTGAAATACAGGTACAGCTATACATTCATCTCAATTTTAACCTGTTCTGCAGCATACTCCTTTGTTTCTCTTAATTACAACATATAACTATTCTTCTACTATCAACAGTTTTTTATATGTTTTCCTCCAAATCCACACACAACTGGTATGAAAAGCAACATTACTCATGTCAAACTCCACAAGCTTGGCAAGCCAATCATTTCTGAGAACAGAGATCAGCTGCAAGATAAGACACCGTAATCAAGAGCTTCACACCCTCGGTGCACTAACAGCTACCTATAACAAACAGGACAACCATCATTATAATAATTTAATTGTATAGAAGGAAGAGCTTTATCCCAGCAGAGAAGACCACAAATTTACTAGCAAGACTAGTTATGAAAAACTATTAGTTATAAAAACCCCAAACAAGAAACATTCTTCGCAACAACAAAAATCTCTACATGCCATATTTCTTTGTTTTTATTAACACCACTCAATTTCTAGGAAATAATTATAACACAAAGCCACATCACATAGAACTACTAGGTTGGAGACAACTTTCTTGTAGTAATTCTGATGTAGTAACACCTTGCTCCTATCACTCTGAAGATTACTCAATTTCTCCAAGAAGACAACACAGGCAGCTACATGGATTCAGACTGGTTCTGCTATATATACCTAAATACAAAGTCCGTGACCAAAGACCTCACAGAACTTTTGTAAAAAAAAAAAAAAAAAAAAAAATCTTGCAAAAACAATCTGATGAGTAATTTCCACTAAGGCTATAGGGATACATTTAATATTGCAGTACTTTTGATTTTTGCCATGTTAGAACCCCACTTCTTGTTTGTATAACCAGAGCCTCAGTCTACATCATATTTTTATTCACACTAATACTTACCTTTCCATATTCCCAAATTATCCCAGTTAAGAAAAATACTCCTGTATAACAAGAATAAAAAAAACCAACCCAACCCCAACCAAAACAACAAAAATAAAAACAAACCCCAAACCCAAGCAACCAAACAAATCACCCACTGGGAGACAAACCAAAATAAGGAGCAGGATTCCACTTCAGCATTTACAGTGACAGCTGTAAGTTCTATCCTGACATGCCTACTCAGGCATTCCAGTAATTTTACTAGACAGAACTCACCCCACTACCTAAGCAGGGAGTTTGTAATCAAAATGTGAGCTTCAGTTAGACCCTGTAACAAACCAAGCCAGAGGGGGCTTGAGGGAAATGCTTCTCATTGACCAACTGAATTTCAATTTAAAGTATATAAAAAAAAAAAAAAGTGGAAATCTTCCTCCAAGAAATAGCAGCAAAGCACAACCAAGTCATAAAAGTCAATGTATCAATGTATGACTCAATTAGCTTAAAGTGAAAAAACAATGAGACAAAGTAGGCATGTTTGAGTAATATAACTAAATTTCTGTGTAAAATTTGTATTAAATTGGAAGCTTTAACACTGTTATGTAAGTAAAATTATTGCTTAGTTCTAAAGAGATTATTAGCTGAAGCCCTTTAAACAGAAGAACAGCAGCAATGTGGGATCTCCATAGCAGGGGTTTCAGAGAGGAGAAAAAGCTCATGTGATCCTGAGAACCTTTTTTGATTAATAAAGGGAGAGCCAACTCACACAATTTATGCTTTCATGATTTCTTTGCACTCTTGTCACACAACAATGAGAAGTCCTAGTTTCCTTCCAGTTCCCTCCACATGCCAGTTACTACAAAAAGGCCAATCTACTAACAGCCAAATTCAGTTTTGTGAAACTCGGCACTTTTCAGAATCTACTGAAAGCAACCAGCACTCATACTATTAACTGCACAAATAAGAAAACTTTCTATTGATATCTGATTTCCAGAAAATTTAGACAATTTTCACTCAAAGAATTTAATCTATGTGTGAAAAGCTAGGCCTTTAGTGATGCCATAGTGTGTCATGACAGTTCTATTAGAGGATAAGAATAAAGAGCTCATATCTTCAAAAAAATCACAGCACTGAGAGGCATCATTGTACTATTTCACACAAGCCTATATTCTTTTTTTTTTTAAACTATAAAGTCTGCATGAGTAAGGTCTCTTCTTCCATTAGAGATTAACATTCTATCAATTTGTGGTTAAAATGCACCCCTGAAGAATAACATTACGCTTATGAAAAACACCTCAAATTGCTATTGATCCTCAAACTTAAATGTTTTAGTTTATCATTTCCATAGAGAAGTCAAACTTCTTGTGCTCTAATACAACTGTATTTACTGATGCAAAATATATTCTTGTCTACTGCATTTTATTTCTCACCTTCTGAAAATCCACTTAGAAGTAATGGCAAAAATAAATTCTCTTTGATCTCAAAAAGTGTTCACGTTTTCAAAATTTCTCATTTCCACTATTGATGACTAACATTAAAGCAATCATCCTCTAATAAAGACACAAGAAACCACACTCATGGAACCCAATTAATCTTTGGCAGTTAATTCAAATTACCATATACTAGCCTTGTGAACATGACCAGCAAGCAGTATGATAGGTATTGTTATAGTAGCACAGGGAGATAACAAAAGCAAGTAGTGCTCTTTCTAACCTTTTTGCCAACTACCTCTCTTCCATAACCTTCACTGAAACATACCGTCCTTGCTGAATATGGACCTCCGATATTTTGAGCAAATGCTTACTGCCTAGTAGCTTTATTGTGCAGCTACAACAGATGCAGCAAACCTTCAACTAAACCTGAAAGGCAATCACCCAAGAACCCATGTTCTACAACAGCACAACATGACCTGCCATTGAAATCGCTATCACAGGTTATTTTAACACTATTTTAACAGTCATGCTTGCACTCATAATTCAAGTTAATTAGGGCAAAAATCCCAATAGTGTGCGGTATTAAATATCAAAACATTAGAAGTTGGGTATATGAATCTGGAGAAGTCAAAGCTAACACTATACAGTAGAAGTGGTTTTGCTTTGCTAAAACTGATAATGGATGATGACAATAGCAAGAACTTCATCTCTTAAAGATCAGTTACAACTACTGGATTCCACTTTCCAGATGAGTGGAATTCATTTAGTACAGTCATAACTGCATTTTTAAACTTACAATGGAGATTCATTGAAAGCTAAGCTCATAAAATAATCTTGATACACTTTTTTTTTTCCCCTTCAACATTCATATTACTGAAAGCTGGTTACCTACCTAACTTCAGTCCAGTAAGCCATTGCTTATACCATCGCTATCCTACAAGTTACCAAAAATCATACTGTGAGAACATGGTAACTTGATACAAAGAAAAGAAAGAGATGCACTGCTTTCTACTGTCCAAATTAAATTGAGACAACTCAAAGGAGAATATATGAGGCACAACAAAAAAAAAAAAAAATCTTATACTGAGTTTCAGATAGTGTGAAAGAAGATCACAGAATTAATGGTTTTCCCCTGTGTAGCACTCTGAAACAACATCTACAGCGTACTTTGAAAGTGGAAAGAAGATGCACGCTATCCTAAATTAGTCTTATGCTTTCACATGCCACTCATGATATTTCAGAGCAACTTGCTACTGTCAAATGTTTCCAAAAGCATATATATAATACCTGGGTGAATAATTCTGTTTATTGTTACTGAGCTCCTGGAAAAAAAAAAAAACACCCAAGAAAAATTAACTAATATAAAACAATATAAACTATTTTGCTTTTACTCAAAGCAAGAATTTTCAGATTCTAGCCAAAATAAATTAGCCAAATAGAAATCTTCTTTCTTGATCATTACAGGATTAAGAAAGTTTTATTGTTAACTATGCTACACAGTTGAAAGCTTTCTACAATTGTGTTTTAACTCCCTTACTCTAGAGATTACCTAGATACAAGAAGATTCTAGAAATAATCCAGAAATGTTTATTGAAAGTAAACATATATATGCATACAAATACATATATATTTTTGAAAGCACATACAAGGTACTATTAATACAAAACCAGGGACCACCAGCTACTAGTTTAGCCCTAACACAGACCAAATCAGAGTATCAGAAACTTTCTCCATGGAGTAGCACAGCACGTTGTGGGTGGTACTTGTTGTACATTCTAAAGAAACTGTAGTTGTGATGTTACTCAATGAACACTTCATGCAACAGATGACTGGGTATCAAAACTTGACATATCTGAGCATGGATTTCATTTCATGGAAATGACACATGGTAAGACATGTTCTTATGCTCAATAGTGTTTTCTGTTGTATTATTTAGAAATAAAAAAAGTATTTAATCAACTGTATCACCATTTGGATTTCCACAGTTTGGGGTTGGTTTTTTTTGCTTTATACCACTAAGTCTGAATACCTTTTACTTAATAATTTTTTTTTTTTTTGAAACATAAAACATTCAAGGAGAGCAAGTACTTGCAAGGTCTTTTTCACTGGGCAAAACTATTCTATATATAGTCTTCACTGTAACTAAAGGAAAAAAAACACATCAAGGAAGTTGAAGCTGAAGCATAACAATGATCTCATGACATTCACTTTACGACTAATATTCCTTGAGTGCTTTGGATTGGATGAACCCATCTGGCGTATGTTTTTTTTCAAACCCAGTTTAAAAATATAAGATTACAGCACCTGAATAGGAAAAAGATTCAGTTTCTCTGCATTTCAATTAGTGACCTAATCCTACTTAACTCTTGCCGTAGCCTTAACTTACCAAAATGTCAGCAAGTACTGCTGAAGCAAAGTTTTCGAACCTGTGCTTCTTCACCAGTACATAGAAAAATCTCCTCTTGTTCAACCAGTAGTTTGTAGAAGCAAGCACATGAAAACCATTTCTGCAGAATCTGATTTTATTTTTCAGAAAGTTAAAAGTTTCTATGACAGCTTTACCAAAAGACTCACCTTCCAAGATGTGCATCTGACTACCATCATAGTGTTTCCAGTTTGGGGGGAGAAGGGGGAGGCAACAAACAAACAAGTTATATAGTTTAGTACACTTGCACCTTCACTTCTCCATTACTCTGCAATTACACGATGAAGCTGATACCCATTACAGAAATCTGAACTCTTTTACTTCACATTCAATCATTTCTTAAGCTATGAATGGTCACTGAGGCTACAACGACCTCAGAAACTGAGGCTGTAGTCACAGACACCTGTACAGATCCACCCCTCATTATAAGAGGTCAGGGAGTGCACATAACAGAAGAAATAAGCCCTGCCAATAGTGAGTTTTGAAGTTAAAGACTCATCTAACTGCTAGAGGAAGGTTTCCACAGATCAAGGACCGTAAATATCTTTCCACAGGAGACAGCTAATGAAGACCTAGTCTCTAGGCCTTGACCCTATTGCCTTCATATTCCAGTCGTATTTTAGCTGTCGAGTACCTGAATGCTTCCAGGCAGATTTCGAAGAACAAAACCATTACATGAAGTCAAACCGTACTTTACTATCAAAAAAAAAAAAAAAAAAAAAAAAGGCAAGCCGCTACTGGCTGCGAGTAGCGCCCACAAACTAGATGGGGCTCCCTCCGCCCGGGGGGCAGCCCTGTCCCGCCGCGGACAAGGTCCGGCCTCCCTCAGGAGGGGCACAGAGCAGCCTCGGCCAGACGGACGCCCGCTCCAAGGCCGCCCGGGGCTGCCCATAGCGGCTGCCGCCCGAGAAGATGGGGGCGAAGGGACGGGCCCGCTGCAGCGGGCAGGGGCCGGCGCTCACTCACCTGTCCGCTTTCCTCTCCCCGCCCGGCGGCGCCGCCGCCACTCCTTCTCCGCCGCCTCCCGCCGCGAAGCCGAGAGCTGGGCCTCCTCCCCGGGGCGGCGTGAATGGGCAGCCGGCGGCCGCGCATACGGCAGCAGCCGCTCCCCCTCCTCACCGGCGAGGGCCGGTCCCTGCCCCGTCTCCCCAGCTCTTCATCCCCGCGGCGGGCTCCGGGACAGCCCCGGCCTCCTCCCCAGCTCCTGGGCGGGCCCAGCACCCTACCCGCCAGCCGNGTGCTTTACAGCTTTCTATTCTCTTCCTTAGGGCCTAGGCAAGTTCTGCCCCCTCGTTAGTATCAAAGGAATTATCTTGCCAAGCCCTCTCTCACTCTTTTTGGATGGATATCAATACTAGAGCCTGTCACAAGCTGCTGTCAAACTGCAAGTGTTTGTGAATGTTAAACAGATATTTAGGAAAGCCAGTACATTCTGATAAATAGCTGAGTCTGCGTATTTTATGTTTTGATATTGTTTTTACTGCTTATTTTAGTAACAAAATTTTCCTGGGATTTGAATATAATTTTTAGTTGTGATTTTTGTCATTGCTGTGTCCTGATTATCCCCTTTTCCATTTCAAGGGCCATAAAATTGTATACTACAAATCATGATCATGAATAGCTAAATACAAGCTGATATGAGTTTGACCAATATAATGAAAATGGGTGTGGTGAACTAATATTAGCTTTTGCAAGTGGAATATTTTACATAATCACATGACGTATCACACTGATTATGGCTTTTTGAAGACAGTAGTTCTTGGCAATATTTCTGTAAATTCACTAACCTTTAGTTTCTCTGGCATATTCCCCAAAACCTAAAGGATGAAAGTCATAATAATTTAATATTCTGAGGAGTTTGGATTAAATCAAGTAATGTTCAGCTGTGTGGCAGTCTAAATAAAAACAATTGTACATGTTTCTGTGGTACACACAGTAACCTTCCTCTTCATAAAAAGAGAGAAGGCCAAGTACAAGGTCCTGCATCTGGGTCAGGACAATCCCTAGTATCAATAGACAGGGGGATGAAGGGATTGAGAGCAGGGAAGGACTTGGTGATCCAGTTGGATGAAAAGACATGAGTTGGCAATGTATGCTTGCAGCCCAGAAAGCCAGTTACATCCTGGGCTGCGTCAAAAGAAGTGTGGCCAGCAGGTCAACATAGGGGCTTCTGCCCCTCTGCTTTGCTCTGGTGAGACCCCACCTGGAGTACTGCATCCAGCTCTTGGTGTCCCAGCACAAGAAAGACAAGGACTTTTTGAAGCAGGTCCAGCAGTGGGCCACAAAGATGATTAGAGGGCTGGAGTACCTCTCCTATGAGGACAGGCTGAGAGAGGTGAGGTTGTTCAGCCTGGAGAGAAGACTCCAGGGAGACGTTATTGCAGCCTTACAATATAGAAAGGGGGCTTGCATATAAGAAAGATGTAGAGAGACTTTTCACCAGAGCTTGTAGACACAAGACAAGGGGCAATGGTTTTAAACTGAAAGATGGTAGGCTTAGACTGGACATACAGAATAGTTTTTTTCAGAACAGGTTGCCCAGACAGGCTGTGGATGCCGGTTCCCTGGAAGTGTTCAAGGTCAGGTTGGATGGGGCTTTCAGCAATGTGATCTAGTGAAAAATGCCCCTGCCTGTGGCAGGAGGGTTGGAGTAAATGATCTTTAAAGGTTACTTCCAACCCAAACCATTCTGTGATTCTGTGATTCATTTGTATGTCAGGTGGAGAGTTGTAATAATAAAAGCAACCGATGTTGAAACCAAATGAATCTTACAGTGCCTCTCATTCAAGAAGACTGAAACCAGAAGGTAGGAGGTAGCAACTCTTTGTCTACGTGTTCTTATTCAGTGTTTCCTGCAGCATCTCTGTTGAAGAAATAAAAAAGAAGCCAAGTCAGAACAACTTTAGGAAAATGAAACAATGGCAGTAGTCGTATACCATTTGCAGTCCCTTGGTTCCCTGTGGTAATAAAGTGGGTGTATGCATTTGGCGATCAGCGAGCTGCACCTTTGTGCTGAGGTGCTGTCATCAGGACTATCTCCCCAGGAGGAAACGTGGGGAGCGTATCTGTCCTAGCAGTGTGAGCCTGACCAGCTCAGAGGTATGCCCAGAGCATTTCAAGCAGCAGCTGCGGCGCTTTTGCAGCTGTAGCTCCTCCCTGGCCCCTGTGGCTGAACACCTGCTGCACTGCTAGCGAAGAAAGGAACCTTGGCTTATACACCATCTGCCTCCACAAAGGGGAGAGCAAGTCACTGCATCAGACTCTAGAGCTAATCTGCCTCCTTCAGGGTAAGGAGATACGAGAGAGGTGGAAAAGTAATGACTATGCATGATTTTCAGGAGATCTGGCTGTAGCTGCTCTATATGGTGGCATAAGGAAGCATATGCTATTAGAAATCAGGAGGAAACTGCCCTGGCGATGACCTTCCCTTTTCCCTGCCATTGTGCCTTGTGCTGCTGCGATGTTTGGGAACTAAAGACAGGATTTGCCTCTCCACCTGCTGGGGGGTTCACTGAACAAGGGTGAATGGTATACCCTGGTAGTGTAAAAGCAGAGGACTACAATATGTTTCCCAACGTAGCCTTAGAAATAATTGGCTTTCTTGTCTTTCCATCCTGGTGGTCAGACACTCATCTGAAGATTATTACTGTTTGTGGTTTAGTTTTTCAGAGCACATTCAGATGGTGCTCAGACTAGTATTACATTGCACCAAGTATTTGACACAAGTCAATTTCTGCCCTGAATCAGTAAACATAAGACCATATGCCAGGAAGACCCAAAAACCTACTGGGTGACATGAAATGACAGCAGCTCTAATGCAGTAGTTTGGCAAATGAACAAGATGATCATACTGAAGATACGTTCTGAAAGTTATAGTCTGTTCTAAGGGAGGTTTGCCCACCAAGAAAAGCTCTGTAGCTACTGGTCCATACATTCAGATGTGTATTGTAACATGGACCATTTTCAGAAGTGCTTTCACAGGAGCACTTCTACAGCTCACTATGAAAAGCTTTTCTGTTGGCCTAAGTTTTAAGTAAATGCGTGAAAAATAAATTATTTGTCAATGATGTTAGGTGTATTACTAAGCAGAATCATATTCTCCACACTCTGAAGAGGAAAGCGTTTCTCACAACTGGCAATTTGCAGTGTTGTGGATTTAAACAGCATTTAGTAGGAGCAATTTTGGCAATATTTACGTTTCAGGACAAAGGCCAGTCCAGAGAACAGTAAGTAAAACTGGAGAGAGAAGCATTTAGATAGTGGTATTATGGATGTCTGCTATTAAGGGTCTAGCCAAAGACAAATAACCCTTAACAAGAATGACTTCCCTTATTTATGTTTGGTTTGAGCAATGAAGAGTTTAATATTAAAATGTCCCTCATAAATGTACTTAGCCTTGTGCTAGACAACAGTAGGTAGAGGTAGCAGTAATCAACAGAAAGAAATGGTAAAGCAAGAAACTGCAATACTTTATGCATAGGATTCCAACATATAACAAAAGGAAAAAAAAAGATGCTTTTCAGAGAAATAGTGCATATTCTGTAACCCCAGAATCCTAAAGGTATAGTTAGAACTGTAAGGCTTTTTTTAATTTATTTTAATTTTTTGTGTGTGTAAAGTGTCAATCCATCAATTTATTAGGTCAGAGAACTTGGAGCAATGAAGCATGTTGTGAATCATTGCGGAGTTGTTTGGTTCACATTAAGGTTCACACTTTTAAAGGAAAGCAGAGGAAAAAAAAACACTAGACACTACTGCCAGAAAAGAAATCCCATCTCGGGGTTACAGGATTAAAAACAGAGATGTCCTCTTAAAGCCACATAATTTTTAGTTAATTTTATCGTGTCAGTCTAAAGGAAAATGATAGTTGCATGGAATATGTCCAAGTTTTCTGTGTTGGAATTGAAGTGGAAAAGAAAAAAAAGATATGAGGGTCTTGAATATTCATGAAAAATGGCTTTGAGTTTAGTCCAGAGAATGAGTCATTTTAAGTTATGCTCAAGTCCAGACATCAGAAGAGGTCTGGACTTGCACCCTAAACTTCAGCTTTCTAAAAGAAGGGTGTGTTTTTTTGGTGAAAGTCAGATGTCTGCATCTTTAATTAACACTGTGACCTCCCTTGAGAGACAGAAAGGGCAGAGAGATACTAAAATCCAAATTCAGTTCATGTATTTTACCTACCAAAGTCCATTAAGCCTAGAAGATTTTGAAACAGTTCTTGCTCTACAGTAAGAGGAGTCAATAGGCAAGTAGATAGAGTTAGAATTTTCCTCTTGGATTACTCAAAAGACCTGAAAAGAGTAGAAAAGCTGGTACCTAACAGATGGGCAAAGGAAGCTCTTGAGGAGTGTTTTAGTTAAAAGTCTGCCATAGCTACTAAAGGTCAGGACACAAGTGACAGAATCTTTGGGGAAATTAGGATCTGTTTGTTACATCTGAAACGTTGCCCATGATCAACAGAAGAATTACACGTGGTACCCCAAGGTACTATAGGCATATTAACAGAAATTGTATTACAGTAAAGACAGGCAGCCATCTGCATGCTAACACTTCAGCACAGATCAGACACTAATGGTAAAGAGTTTACACAGTGAAGATACTGAAACTGAACTTACAAAATAATGGTGTATGAATTTGCTGCTTCCCAAAACAGGAAAAAATATAGCCATGTTAAATAAGTCTCTACACTTCTGTGTATACGAGTAACTTACTGCTGCAAACAGCGAGAATAATACGGATTTCAAATAAGCTGTAAATCAAATAGAATTAACATTGTTACTGACCAAATTTTATGGATTCTTCCATATGGAGCAAATCTCTGTTGTCTTCCTCAAGTTTTTCTCATGATCAGATATGGCTTCTGACAGAGTTCTTTGTCAAGGAAGGAACTATGCAAAAGTGTGGGCATGACAAACTTTTCTTCTCAATTGGTTGTTATCTAGAATAAGTGAACTGACACTGCTGGTACCTGTACTTGTAGTTTTCTTGGAGGAAAAACGTTAGAAATTGTAGTAGGGGAATAGGGCAGTACATTTCAGTGTTCTCCTGAATATGACATTTTATATTAAAGTCATCATATTTTGTTTCAGCATGCTTATGCTCCACTATATACTATAATAATTATTTCTATATTGAGCCTGAATTTATGGGAAATTTGAGAAAATAAGACAGGTAATACCGTGTGCTGTTTGGACAGTATGTGGGTTTGGACACCCTGTGTAAGATTCATCTCAGGCATCTGAAGTTGCATTGCCGCAGGGGGCAAATAATCTAATTTTAGATGTTTAAGATAACTTACCTGCTAGAGTTACCTGTTTCTGTCTGCTGATTATAAATGGAGTCTAGAGGGACCAATTTAGATTTAAATGTCTGTCTTATATATTGTTAAATGAAAACAAATGAATCTTGTCTCATATATCCCTACATAACATGATACAATACAATAGTCCAAGAAATAAATGCAAAAAATGCACTTTTCGCAAGTTATGTAAGAATCAACACACATAGGTGATTTTGTGTAAAAGAGGTAAATTTTGAAATTTGAAATTTGGGCATTTCTGATTGTTACTACCATTTCTATTCTAAAGTCATGTGATCTTTGCCTGAGATACTGCTGCTGCTTTTTCCCAGAAAAAGACCCCTCTGGGGCCTCAATTATCTGGGTCAGATATAACTCAGTTTAAACTAATGTTTCAGTATCGGCTGAAACAGTATCACTACACTACACATTATTTCTTTCTGAAAGTCTGCAATCATAGCTCACTGATAGCAACTGTATTTGCAATGCTTATGCAAACTGCAAGATAACCATAGTCCCTCTGTCCACGCAATATTCTGGAAAAATCTTTGAAGGCTGCCTAGATTAAAAGTTCATGAATATAACTACATCACTGATACAAGTGGCAATTTTTTATTAAAAAAATGGTTAGACAGTCAAGACGCTTCCTTGAAAGCTTGTGATTTATCCAGGCTTCCTTCTTTTGCATAATTCATTGACTGAAGTTCATATAATAATCAGTGATTTACAGGGGACAGTTATCATGAAGGAGTGTATTCAGAAGCAGAGTCCATCTAACTATCATTGATTTTATCATTGTATTGCAGCGTAGTTTGAAACCCTGTAAGAGGAACGCTGACCTACTGCAGGTGCCATAGCAGTGAAACACCTGGCATAGGCAGGGCACTGGGGGGCTCAGCTGCTCCATGGTGGCCGAGGGAGACCCCTGGACCAGATCGGCAGGGCCATCACCAGTCAGGGCCGGTCCCACCACCCACAGGCAGGGAGCAGGTTGGGCTGGGGGTCAGCAAGCAGCATCCCCAGCCTGGGGCATCAAGCATCTTCACGGGGACTTGGATGAGTCAAGGCCCACAAGTCAATGCCCGTGGGGCTCATGATCAGGCACAGTGAGGAGAACCAGCATCAGACACAGCCCCATGACTGATGGGCAGGTTCATAGTGACGAGGCAGGGGCAGGGTCAGTCTAGGAGCCATCCGGGGTCAGGGTCCAGGCACAAGCAGGGCTGCGAGGCAGCAGGAGATGGGACTCGTGTAGGGCTGAGCAGAAGAGCCTCAGCCAAAAGTGGCTTCCATGGGACAGGGTTCAGCCCTTTCTGGAAGCTTCAACCCAAAGTCACTGGCTGGAGGGGGCATGATCCTAGGTTGGTCTGGAGTCCTGGCCAGGAGGCAGCATGCTCTCAGGGCCCTCACAGGCATTGACAAACACTAGGAATTTAAGAAAAATCAGGGAAAAAATACAGTTTTAGATTAGGCCATGCCCAAAAAATTGTGCCAGCGCCTAGGTGATGAACCAAACCTTAATCACAGATCTCGTGCAAAAGAAGCCAGCTGTGTTTAGCAATTTTCTAAGAAAAAAAAAAAAAGAAAGATATCTTTTGCTAGTGATAAACTATAGATATCAGTGTTTCTAAATTCATCATTATGGGAAAG
Source organism: Tringa tobata (assembly GCA_033628505.1). NCBI lineage: Eukaryota > Metazoa > Chordata > Aves > Charadriiformes > Scolopacidae > Tringa > Tringa tobata. The sequence goes on from JAHREE010000495.1 coordinate 6,619,266, forward strand.
ACCTCACAAAAGGTCCCATCCATGACCACTTTCAAATATGACCACAATATTTCATAATATTGTTTTAGAAATAAACCAGATGGTTTTATATCCAGAAACAGGATATTTCAGCTCAGCTAAGATTTCTAGTGTCCTGTTCTCATGTGTTTCATGTTTTCATGGAGGATAAACTGCAAGATAATTTTAGTCACGATTCAGAAATACATACTTCTGAGTAGCTGCTCAATTGGTTACTTGAAAAACAAAGTTGCTCTGTCATGCCCATTAGGTCTAGACCATGAAGTGGAGACAGTATTTCCACATTCACAGGTGTTACTACAGTCCCAATTTTTTGAGGCACTGCTTGGTCAAATAGCACTGATCAACCAGTAAATCCCAGCAGCAGCACAGCTGACAGAAGCTTTCATGCAGAATGGAAGTTACAAACACAAATCAGTTCTGAAGCTGATGAAACCTGCAGTGGGGTGCTGCAGGAGTATTGGAGAGAAGATATATATTTCTTACACATCAGAATGCTGTCAATTGCAATCATTCCTGGGTCGGCACGTACCACTTCACAGAGTGGTAGAGCTATTAGGCACGACGTACAGATCATTTGTAAAGACAAGCACTTAAATATTAAGAAATCTGAAAGTTGCCTATGCAATGTTCATTAATTTCATTTGCGTATGTATACTCTAAAGCAATGCTTGCTCATAAAATCATGGTATCTTTTCCACAGGAATCCAGAATTGGTCAGTGAACCACATCTACTAAAAACGTAAGAATATAGTGTGGCTTTGTTATACTCTGTGCGAAGAACACATTGTTCTGTTTGTTCTGTATGGGGATACTGCTAGTTGTATTTGAAGCCTGTTGGCTTCATGTGTTCAGAGAGATAGTGAGGAGTTCTTCTCTATTAATCCTCTCTTATATGAAATGCTCTCTCAGTCATCTGAGAGATGACTAGTTGATGACTAGTTGAGCTAGTCAGTCTTAACATGGAAGGCGCACCAAGTCTTTTACACCATCTGTGTACTTCTTTGAGTTTTACTCTATACGTTCTGAAACAGAGGCACTACAACTGTGCCTAGCCTTCCAAACACAGGGGTACACAGGGTCATTGTTTGGAAATTGAAGTAGACTGTATCAGCAGGACCTTTCTAATGCACGTGATTACTGATTCCTTCAAAGAATGCCACTGGATTCACACATAAAGAGAAGTCATGCAATACCCATACTGATTCTTCCCCAGCTGAAAGCACTTATCCACAGTCAGTTTTATTTTTTTTCATGGCTCCCACTAACTTGCCCAATACAGAAGTCAGGTTCACTGCTCCGTAATTCCTCTTCTGCGTCTCCTTTGGAAGCCTTTTAAAAGTCAGTGTCATACTGACCATTTTGCGGTCCTCTGATGCTTGAGCCCATTGAAAAGAAGTTGTGCAATCAGTCACTCAGCAATATCCTTCAGGTTCTTAAGAGCCCTTGGGCGATTGTCATTGTGTCCTGGTAATCTGATACTGTTCCATTTGCTTCTCTCCTTAATGTGGTCTAATAACGCTTGGATTTAAAGCAGGTTGTTGGACCTATTACCTGCATGGAGAGGTTTGAATTCCTGTCCTCCTCGTCCTCTTTTGTAATTAAAAAAGCTTGATTCTCACAGGCAAGTTCAACATACATTGGGGTTTCTAGCAAGTTAGGTACAAATGAATCATGTAACATACTGAGAAATATCTTTGTGACGAAGCAAAGATATGGTTAATCTGATGGAAACACTAATAATTTAAAAAAGGATCGGTTGCTTCTCTGAAAGTATTCATTGCTTTTCATGTATTGACTGTATTACTGTATGTAAAAAAGAAATAAAGTGATAGGGAATCTTCCATCTGTACATATAAAAATAAAAAAAATTGTTTCTTCTTTTCCTGAGAACATTGTCATCAGAAGAGGAGAAAAAAGTGCTGAAGGTTTGTGAAATCTAAGGAAGAAATGGAGCCAAATCTTGCAGGACTTGATAGACCAAGTATAATTGCATGTTACTAAGTCCCTATTAAGGCATATTGTACAAGTTATGCTTCTGCTACTTGTTTCTTAGTGCAATAGGACACAGATAATGAGTATATACTTCAAGTCCGTTTGAAAAACTTGAATGGGCTTATACGAAACACTGAATTTAAATATTTGTAACTTTTAGAATGCTAAAACAATTTTGCTAAAGCGTGGCTTAATATTTGCATCACCATCTAATTTTTTAGGTAATACTAATCTGAGATTTCTCTTCCTGGTCATTTTTAATTAGGCACAAAATTTGAATAATCACATTTTCAATATTTTTCTGAAGTTTTCTGTAAAGTTAGATACAAACACCCCCTGACTAGGATGAAGCACATGTGTTTTCAGATGCAGAACATAATGCACTAATCTTTAACTAAGTACAAGAAACGAGAAAGTGGAATAAAGTAGGAGCTACCTATAATATTAGGATTGTTATTTACAAGTGAAGCAGAAAGTGTATTCACTGTGAAAGTGTTCTGGTAAAAACAAGTTTTACAACTGTCTGTGGTTATAGCTTAAAAGTTCTGTGAGGAGTAGCTTAAAAATGTTGATGTGTATGCCTATACCTCCGTGTGTTCGGGTTGTCTGCAAACAACAAACTACAGGGCAGGCACAGTGTCCCCTATCTTAAATGAAGGTTTTGAATATGTTAAAAAAAAGCCCAAACAGAAACCAAGAGGCTGTTAACCCACAGAGGTAACATCAGCAAGAGAACTGGCTTCTTGTCCTCCCTGGTTGCTGACATTCTTGGCATTATCTAGTTTGTAACAGCATTATAAAACCAGTACAGAAGCTCAAGCCCAAGCTGTCAGAAGCTTAACTGTATATGAAAACTTTGGCAGAAGCAAGCCACAGGTTGGTTGACTGAATCTTTGTTATTGACATAAATATGTAATAGGAAAATTCCAGTCTGAGTAGCAATTATCAGGATAAATTTGCATAATTAGCATCTGGAAGAAAAATCAAATATGGGATGCATCGCCATGCACATTTTTTTATTTTTAGAACCTCAGTTTAATTACCTCTGGCACTGTCACAGCTGCTACATGATTCTTAAATAGTTTCACTGAGCAGTTTGCATCTTAATAGAGAGGTTGCCTCCTGAACACATCCTGTCTCGGGTGCAATTTTGTGAAATAATCTCACTGGCTGAACCATAAATACCTTGTGAAAAAAAGTCTGTGCTTCACTTCTTATGTAGTTCTTTAGATGGAGAAAATAAGGAAGGACAGAATAGAACAGGAGGTCAATTTTACCTGACTTGTTACCTGTAGCTGTGTAGCTATTATAGGACACCTAAATAAGTAATCAGAATATATGGATTATATATTACCTATTTGAAGAGTGGGTAAGTAACTATGACCTCAACTCTGACATAAATGAAACCTAATCTGCTACCTTCTTTTAACAGGTATGAAAAAAATCTGCATCTAGCAAGCTGGAAATTCATATCTAATGTTTTATATTTTCAGAATTCTCAAATGTATATGATTTCTGGAAATACTATTCAACCAAGCGTAATATGATTATGTTAGGAATTCTGCTGGTTCCTGAAACGAATCCCGTTATCTTATATTATTCAAAATTACTCATAATATACAACTTAATTAAAAAAGTAGCCTAAATTCTTGTGTGTTCTCAAGGCAGAACATTAAAATAATGAACAAAAATTAGTAACATTAACAAATAATGATAAATAATGAGAAGTAGGCCTGAGAAAACACTTTATTGAGACCTTGAAAATATTTGGCTGTGAGGTTACTTTTTGCAAATCAGGTTGATTCAAAAATAACTGTTCGATATCCACACCTTTATGTTTTCATCATATTAAAGAAGAAATATTTACACCATTTTCTTTGACTAAAAGAAGTGTAGACTTAAAGTAGTTCCTGCATATCACGACATTTATGTTACTACTTTCTCCAGCATCTCCTTCTCTCCTCTCAGTTTTTCCCTAATGTCTTTCTGATTTTCTCTGGTTGCTTACCATGTTTACAGAAATCTGCTTTGTCAACTGGTACTATAGGTACGGGAACAGAGACACAAGAAAGAGGTTAACAGATTTGCCTTAATTCAACCATCAAATATATGGTATTGGAAGAAATTCAGGCCTTGGTCATGGAAACATTTGAGCATTTACTTCAGTTTATTTCATTGAAGGAATAATGCTGTGCCAGGTTACGGATTTAGGTAAGCGTTTCCATTATTGTGTCCTATTGATTGTAGATTGCATGGAAGAATCTATGGAATTCATTTATTTAATTCTCCTGATATTTGACCTTGTAAATAATAATAAAAAAAATTTCAAAGGATATAATGCAGGTGCCTCTGTGTATGTGTTCTAAAAAGGATGTTTTTTGTTTCAGAAATGAACCACTGTTTGGAAGAAGGCAATGCTTTTCCTGTCTGCTAAGAGATACAATACACACACCCTTCTTTAGCTCCTTCTGGTTTGAATAACAGTGTATTTCACTGCATCCTTTCACAAGACTTTGTGTGTTATACCATTGTCTAACCTAGTATTGTATTTTCTTGCAAATTTATGAAAAAAACAAAAAAAAAGAAAAGAAAGAGAACTTCATGTTCTCTCCTTGTAAAAATGAATGGGATATCATAGCAAAGAGACATCGGTCTACTGTGTTGACTTTGGCTCAGGTGTTTGTGATGATTTCTAACTCCATGCTTGCATATATAATTACATTTCTTTTAATTTGCTTTGTATTAATTTTTCTATTCAAGATTAACTTCTCTCTCCATGTGATATCAACTTGCTCCACTTTGTACAGATCAGCAACACACATCTGTAAATTGATACTATATTTACATCAGAGGTTAACACACAGAATTCTTCTCAAATATGGTGTTATTGTCGTGTCAGCATAATTTCTGGTTAAGCTAATAATTATAACCACAGTAAAACAGATATCTCTGTTTCCAAACACAAAAATCCACGCTTTGGAAATCACTTCTTCAGTTGCATCTCTCCACTGCTTACACAATGGCATTAGACCTTAATTTCTGGAGATTATATTTAATTTAGTATATGTTTTAACAATACACAAGTTAGAATATTTTTGGTTGCATTTTTTAAGTATAAACCCCATATTCTAAAAAAGTTTCTGTTCGGGAAGGAAATGGGAATGTTGGTTAATCTAATTAAAAAGATCAAGCTTAAATATAAAAACATAAAGCTGCTTTCCACGTATGAGTAGTTTCAGTTTTGGGCTGCCTGTAATCTAAAAATTATTTGGAATTAATTATTTTGTTGTTGTCTCAAAATAATTGGTAAAATGTATAGGATAATGAGGATCATATTTTTCCTTCTTTCCTGTGGTTATATTTTTTGTGTGCTAAATGGAAATGACAGACTCCGACAACTCTGTTACTATGTATTCTATATTTCTCTTCTATAAATAGCCATCCCCAGGTGCTTCTGTGCAGTAACCAATGCTCCTAGAGAATGTGAGACGGAATAAAAATGACAATTGTCACATTGCCACTAGCCTCTTTTAAGCTTTTAGGCTGCAAATCAGATCATCATCAAGCTACTCACAAAGCCGTTTCGTCCACCTTCTAACCAGTAGGCATTGCATTGGATTTACCACATCAGGATGAGCCCTATGCTCACGGAGTTCAAGATGGAGGTTGTTAAGAAAGTGTGGATTTTACACATAGAGGGGGGTGCTGACAGTGCTAAGCTAAACCAAGAGAACCACGGAGGCTGCACGACATGGAGAACTGTGTTTCTGCCCTATTCCAGTTACAGCATCCACTGTTCCCGAATACCAGAGGGGCTTCGGCAACGCAACATGCAAATAACGAAGGGGAGGCCAGGTGTGTGACATTTCCTCTAAAAAGCAGGTTGCTGCTTTCTAACAGAGGGAATTGGCGTTTTAATTTCCCATGATCATCATGTCGGTTGCATCAATCTTGTTTTCCAGTGCGTGGCATTGCCGTAGGGGACTCAGTCGGATTCAAGAGAATCACAGGCAGCATAGCGATGCTTTCTGGGATGCTGCTGATTGCTGTGCTCACACGGCATGGACCAACACATACAGCTTGGTATCCTTCCCGCAAATATACACCTCCTACTTATTCCACCATCCAGTCCTTTTGTAATGTCTCCCAATCTGTATATATTTTACAAAGAAAATATCCCCTAATGCGTTTCCCCTTACATATTCCAAACACCGCCTAGTGCGCTGAATTTCTCTAATAACCCTGAATAAGTAACTCACCATCACTTTCAAATTTTAGTGCTAAGAAAAAGCATTCAAACTAGTACCACTATACAACTGCAGTGGGGGTGTTTGTATAGAAACATTTGCCGGTCACACCTTGTGTCAGTAAGCAGAGGATTGAGCACGGAATTACCTGCCATAAAATCGTTATCTCGAATACCTTGTAAATTGCAATTTGCAGTGCTACTGCAATCTAAGGAATTTATTTGGCCTTTTGTAGTGTCAAGCAAGTGCAGCGTAGCGACCTTTGCTTATAAAGGAAATAGAAGTTAAAATGAAGTGAAAGTGGACTGAAGCTTTCTGGTTTAGTCAGTCCAGCCCATTCGCGTTTTATCTACAGCCTCCCTCTTCCAAAGAAAGAACACTGGAAAAGAACTGTAAGGACTGTATTCCACTTGTTTTACACACCTAATTTGCAACATTAGGTGCTCAGATTACCCTCTTGACTTTGACTAAAGGAGCCTGGAGAGATAAGTAGGCGAGACAGGTAACCCCAGTGTCTCAGTCCTGGTGCTCCCTTCTTGTCCGAGGGTCCTTCAGCCTGCTGCTTTCTCTGCAAACAGCCATCTCGGTGGACTGGTGTGGAAGATTGCCAAAGGAAAAAGACCGCAGCTTTGGCCAATGAATGCTTCCTCCTGCACCTACACGTTCATAAACAGAGCAGCAGAAGAGGGGCAGAACCTCTCCCAGAACCTCATGTGTGGTATGAGCAGCCTGAATGCAAACACTGGAAGGAAGAGGCACTTTCCCCCACTCTTTGTTCATGTTAGACTACTAGTGAAAATCCATCCCTTGTGATTAGTCATTTCCCAGAGGAAGTGTAGGGATTTTTCAGTATATCCTCTTATGGGAGTTGATGAGGAAAACCAGAAGTCTGCATGTTATTTTCAATGGAAAAACAATGAGAGGTAGGTTAAGTAAATGAAAAGGAGGAAGGATGGACTGAGGAAAGGGAAAACACAACATAAGGAAAAGGAGAAAGAAATAAAAGTAAGGAAACCTGAACCCTAAAAACAAAGTAACCAAGGGAACATTTAATTACCTTGTATTTTTCTACTGGTCTCTGCAGTTTGGCACAGTCACTGTATTTCAGTTCTGTGTCATTGGTATTCTGCAGCTTCCAAAAATATAAAAGTGAACTTAGCTATTTTACATGAGAAAAGGAAAGTAAAATAGGAAACAAATAGAGCTGCATTATGAGGGAAATCATTTTATTCAGTGAGTGAATGAAGGAAAAGAGTGACAAGAGCTTCATTGCTTTAATTTATGCCTTTTGAGCTACATCCATCTGGGAGCTTTGCCTTCAATTGATGCAGCTTTAAGGTGGTTAAAAGGGGACTGTTACTGCCCTCCATAGTCTAGAGATCATATATCTGTTTCCTTTGATGGGGTGTTGAGATCCATTTTTAGAAATCATGGTAGAAATATTATCTTTTTTATATACTTCAGAATTACAAAACTTAAACTTTACATAAAATCTGTTGTCATAATATTTGCTGTTCACTTGTTTAATTCAACCTCAGGCATTCCTGTACTTTCTAATCAGAGCTGAATAGTTAAGGAAAGCTTGAGAAAAATCCATTCCAGTTTTCTTTACTTTTTGAGTTACTGGGGTAAAAAACAATTTGTGTTTATTTTCACAGTAAAAAAAAAAAAATACATAAATTGCTTACAGCAGTATTTTACCCACAGTTTTTAGCCAGCTTGATCTGCCAAGGAGGTGACTGTCAAATGGAAAACTAATCAGGTCAGGAATGAAGCCATCTTATTTGTATCATGAGGACATTTGAAATGTTTTTTCTAAAACACGATTCTAACCAGAAATGGCATTTATTAATAGCCAAAAGGATTTTGGCCAATATCTAGTCGTATTTCATAGACGTCTGGAGTGATCAGAGGAAAGGAAGAGCCTCAGCTGAGGAACCCTGAGGTTGTTTACTTGCAGAGCATTGGTCAGAGATTCAATTCTGTGTATGAGACCCGCTATTCAAAAAATGTTCAATGTTTTGCTGCAGATGTATAAGCTAATAGCTCGAGTGGCCAGAGGGGATCATTGTGATCGTCTGTTCTGAACCTCTTGGGGGGATTATTTCTGTTTTATGCTGAGTGAGTGTTCATCGTAAAGCACATAAACACTCTTGGGAGAATAAGGTAAGAGTACTCATCAGTAGGCTGTGGACAGTAGGTCTGCATGATGTTTAGGACAGATGCAAGCTCTTCCTATCTGTTTGACCAAGCAGTCACACAATTGTGATTAGTGCAGTCTTGGGGTTAAACCGGTGGGCGGTGGTAATGCTAGAGGACACAAAAGGTATTTCTAGACAACTGAGGTGGGTTGATTGGAAATTGTATGATGAATGTAGAATTAAGTAGTACCTCAGCTCCCTTGAGGGAACCAGGCAACATCCTGACACTGTGAGCGTTGCAAAGTTGTATTCTATTCGCCATTACATAGATGTGTGATTAATTAAAAGAAACACCAAAAACTTCTCTGTAAAAACAAGTATTTTAAATTTTATCTGCTTGTCTTTTCTTGTCTTGTCTTGTTGGGGTTTTTTTGCATCTCTGTCTCAAGGGCTCTTATTTTTTGGGTCCAGTCTTTTAATCACTCATTCTAATCCATGTTGTGTTTTTTCCTTTGGATAAAAATGATTTTTCCCACAGGCTAAGACTGATTGACATCTCTCTCATCTTTAAATATTTCAAGTGCTATAGCCACTTTTGCTTTGTACAGTCACATGCTGTGCTGTAAATATGTCATATACATAATATTAATATATCTAACTGCTTTACCAAATAATTCTTTGCTCTGCCTAAGTGACTTAAGCAAAATTCATCATATTAAGTATTAAATCTATATTAATTTTTTGGCAGTGCATTTTGGAGTTTGCTGCATCTGTAGAGATATCTGTCTTAAAAAATGAAAATTCTACCTCTGTATTAACACACTCAGTGTTTGAAGACTGGCTCAAAAGGCATGAATTATGTATCATATCTGACTGCTACTTGCCTGTGCCAGATTAAAAAAGAATGTTTTTCATCTTATTTGAGCGCTTATAACTGGAGAACTAAATGAATGCAGAACTTGACACAATTTTGTTTCAAAAATGCAACCACTGATTTCCAAGACTGATGGAAGTATATAGGGATGTTTCTCCCAGTGTACTGTTCCAAACTCAAACAGTTGTGACTTACAGGACTTCCTGAGCCTTGTAACTACGTGTCAAAGTTTTTTGTCCATGAATTTGTCCAACTGATCTTTAAACATTTATGGTTTTGATGTCCATAACAATCTGTATTAACAAATCCTACAGTTTAACGTTTTTAGTAGGAAAAATTTCTTCCTACTCTTTTTCTTAAGTGTTTTGAGTGGTGATACAGTTTGATACTACTTCAAATTACAATATTAAAATAATATTTTGTATGACAAAAGTGTCACAGAAATGTTAAAGGACAAATAACGTGGCATATATTTTAGTTAGCTGTTATTGGGTAGAATTGTCAAGGAGACAGCTTTTGTCAAAGTACAGTGCAAGCTTTTTAATATTGTGAGCTTCTTGGATAATAGATTTAAGACTGCTTTGAGTATATTACAGTAAGGGTATTTCCTGTGTATATGACATGTTTCATAATCATTCCTCAAACTCTGCCTTTTCTCCTCCTGAGAAAACGAAATAGAGGGATTCCTTTAAAATGACTTATTGTCTTGTGAGAGAAAACCCGGTCAGCTGTGGGAGCTGAAAATTCACCAGTGAACCATTGCTTTAGGGTGATCTTCATCAAACCCTGTTGATTTCAATTACTTACACTTTTAAAACATTTTAAAATTCACATCTAAATATCCTTTAGCCAGTTCATTTCCCTTTCTGAAAGATATGTTCATATTGCCTTGTTATTAAATTTTATATGTATGAAAAATTAGGTCAGAATACTTATTTTTTTAAATGAAAGGATGAAAAGAGCCATTGAATACTTCTAATTTCCAATTTGTCCCTACATACTTCAGCTATTATCTTGTACCATTCCTAGCAATGTGTCATTGCTTTCAGTTTTGTGTGAGGCTTTTCTTGATTTTCAGAGCATTAACACGCTTCTGAAAGAGCTATTTTAGTCTTCTAATGTACTTCCTGTTTTTCTTGCTCTTTGGAATAATTCGCTACTGTTTTTAGTGTTATCTCTTTTAACTGCTAGTTTGATGGCCCTTTTCCCCCTTTTGATTTCACTTTCATAGGAACACATTCCTTGAATTTGTTGAAGACTTTTTTGAGTGTGATCCAAAAGACAAAAAAATGGTATATTTATTTATTTTTCTTAAAAAATAATATATGTTAAAGCCAGTGTTATGATTTTGGGGACTGGCTTTTGAGTTTTGAATTCTCAGAATTGACAGTATCATGGTATACTACTATCTCACAACATGAAACTCCTTATTATGAGATACTTTTATAGTTTTCTTTCTTCAGTAGCTTTTTTATACTTGTATACATTCATGCTGCTACGGCTTTGCTGCAGTTTGAAACAAACAGTTTACTAAGAAAATTGCCACAGATCTCTGAAAGAAGTTGCTGATGAAGTAACGGAAATAACTTTTTTTATTCCTTATTGTTATATCACATAATTTACTATAATGGTAATACCTAGTTTGCCAAGGCAGAAATCTAGGCAAGATGTTCAATAACCTGCCAAAGACTACAGAGAGAATATAGGTCACACATGTCACAACAACTGCTTGTTTCCATGTCCCCACTTATACCTGAGTGTAGGAGTGCTAAGGAGGGAAAGATACTGTCTACTCTGAAAACACCCAGGTAAAAATCAAAAGGAGAACAGGCAGAGTCCAACAGTTTTCAACTTTTCCATAATCAGTTTAACCCATGGAGGTCTTGCTGGTAGGCTGAGTATTTGGAACCTCTGTGCATGAAGCACCAGGCGTTATGAGCCAGCTGTGGCTCTCTGCCTCTGAAAATTGCAGCCCATAGATACGCCGCTAATCAAGGAAACAATGAAACCGTGGTGACTGTATCAATAGTATTACAGAAAAAACTGTGGGATACCTTCATCTTATAAATCCATATGTATAAATCCATATGCTGGGACTGTTTAGTATGAGGAAGAGGAGGCTGAGGGGAGACCTCATCACTCTCTACAACTACTTGAAAGGACACTGTAGAGAGGTTGGTGCTGGTCTCTTCTCACAGGTAATTAATGATAGAACGAGAGGGAATGGCTTCAAGCTCCAACAGGGTAGGTTTAGACTAAACATTAGGAAAGAATTCTTCACAGAAAGAGTGGTCGGGCATTGGAATAGGCTGCCCAGGGAGGTGGTTGAGTCACCATCCCTGGATGTGTTTAAGAGTCGATTAGATGTGGTGCTGAGGGATATGGTGTAGGGGAGGACTTTGTAGAGCAGGGTAGATGGTTGGACTCAATGATCCCAAGGGTCTCTTCCAACCTAGATGATTCTATGATTCTATGTATTTCACCACCCATTTTCTGAGGCGCTCTCAATATTCCTACAGACCCATCTACTTCTAAATCTAATTAATGTTTACTGGCTGATACTCCTTATTTACAAAATCAGTACAGATGCTTAGGAAAAATCTTCCAGAGGAGTTGCTTATACATAAGATACAGTGTGCAACATTTTCCAGAAACAGCCATAGTCAGAAAAATGTTCATATAATTATCTTTCTGAATAAGTAGACTAATAAGTTACTAGTTAATGTGCGGATCCAATTTATTAACTTACCTCGGGCAATATAAAGTTGGGAAAGGAAAAATCTGTGCTGTGTTTGGTTGTTACTAATGTGCTTGAAACGGGCATGGGGATGTGTGGAGCTGAAGTGAGCAGCCCCAGGTGAGCTGCAGGCGCAGCCCGTGGGCAGCAAACACCAGCTCAGCTATGGCATGATAGAGACACAGGGTGAAATGCACCAGTACCATCAGCAAACTGTTCACAGCAAACTGCAAAGCCGGGTGAGTCGTAAACAGGGTGTACTGGTTTTGCAGAGCACCGAGTGATTTAGAGATACATTTTCAGCCTAGAAATAGACGAGGGAAATACAGTCACAATTTTGCAATGTGATCCTGTCCAGAAATCCCATACTAATAATGCACTTGAGATTTACTGAGTTATGTGTGGATGGCAACCATGTGGTGAAACTGTTCTAAGATGACAGGCATGTGATTATTCCAAATGAGGCTGAAATGAAACTATATTCAATATAAACAAGTAACAGTCTTATGAAATGAATGGCTGTTCAATAGTTAATGTAATGTACTGTAATATGGTTTCAGTAAGGTTACCCACTTTTTAAGCATAATTCCATGTATTCATATTCTTCAGAGGACAAAAATATTTCTTCACCTTCATGTGACACTGTCATCAGCCTTTGACTTCCAAGCAGTTCTGAAGATATGAAGGAAGAACAAAGTAAGTAGCTTAACTTTTAAAGTCTTGGTTACCTTGTCATAATGATGACATTTATTTCCAAAATGAAGTTACTTAATGCATAGGGGCAAAAAGGATTACAGTTCAACTGGAGTGTAGGCACTGAGCATAAATCCTAAACTGTGATAATCAACTGCATTCACATTTCTAGTTGTTGTCTGTACAAATACTGTTGAGATCAAGACATAAACACAGTTAAAATAGTGAACCGTCTGAGCTAAGAAGCCAGATTTATAGCTGGGATATTAATTCCTGGAAAAATAACACTGAATTAAATGTGTGCCACTCCAGGTGGGGACAGTAATGCCTAAACACCAGTCAGTCAGCCAGTCCATCAGTCAGTCACTATGAGAGAAGACAGTCCAAGGAAGCTCTCAATTTGTATGCAGAAGGGCTTGGTACTATTTTTTACCTTATCACATATTGATATTATGAAGAGGCAGTTACAAGATATCATTCCTCTCCCATTAAACTTGGTGTGACAGAACGTGTGTTTTTCAGAGCTTTCCAGCTCACTCAAGGGAAAATATCTTTCCTCGCTGTGAATGTAAATGAATCCTTAATGCTTTTGTAGAACTTATCTGATCCAAAAATATTTCATGCATAAAAACTCAAACTTAAAAGGGAACTGTTTAACCATAGAAAGATTTGGCATCTCTGAAATAGCTCTCTGTGGTAATGATCAGAAAACCTATAGTGTTCAAATAAAATGGGCTCCATCTTAAAAGGTCTGCTCTAAGTCCGTAGTCTGAGTTTTGATGAGTTCAAAGCCTGCTGGGCTAGCTTTCTGAATTATAGGGAGATGAAAAGTTTCATCACAGGCTGCTGATTCTGCTTCTCTGCCTCCACAGAGCTCAGCAAATCAGCAGAGCTGCACTCCAGCTCCGGTCCTGCAGAGCTCCCCATGGCTCCATCGGCAGCGTTTGGCTGCTCAGCAAGACGCTTCTCCCTGCAACGTTGCCGCATTCCCAGGTTTTGCGGGGCTGGGATTCTACAGAATTAGATCATTTCAGTGTGATTAGCTCTTTCATCAGTCTCCGAGTTGACACGTGATTTTTTGCCTAAAAATTTCTAGGTAAAGGGAGCATGGATATTCTTTTTTTTGTTGTTGTTGGATTGTAGCAAAAATGTAGCCTATTTTTATTTCCTGTACAGTAAGACCAATTCTAACTTTAAAATAAGATATGTAAAAGTAAGCAATCGGCTATCTACATAACAATGGTGGATCAATGCCATCAGTAAATGGAGTTTGTTAGATGTTTTGAGATTCAGAAATGAGAAATTATATTGGCACAGCTAGTACTTATAATTTTTATTTACACGTATTGAGTTTTGTTTTGTTTATTGGCAAAAACTTTTTTATTTTGAGAAACATTTATAAAAGGAAAGTTGCTTGCTTTTAATTAAATAAAAAATTGAAGATATTTGGAAACTAAATGGTTCCCAATAGTGTTGAAATCTTTCCATTTCTAACCATCAGTTTGAATGCAAGGGTCAATCTGACAAGCAATGAAAGTCTAACTTGGGATGGCTGATGAGGTTCTCCATTTCTCCCTGCTATACAGACAGCTCAGTTTCTCAACAGCCAGATCTTGGAACACCATTGTTCAGAGTGCAAGATTTCAAAGTAACCACAGTCACTCCCATAGTGTAGGAGATGCAGCTGTCAGGTTTTTGTGCAACTGCTAAAGGATGGGCAGATGACAGTACTACCCTTGTAAGGAATAAATATACTGTAAGAAATACCCCTGTAATCCAGGAAGCCCCTGATTATAAGTGAGCCTCCAAAGTGACAGGTTTATGCAATGGTTGCTCGGTAGCACAAAGAAATTAACTGAACAGTATAATATCTTTTCTTCTAAATGGAAACCATTGCACTTGTTGTGTTAGTAGGAGCCCTAAACCAACGGAAACCTGTAGGGAGGGAAGACAAGTTTAGAAGAAGGACACTCTTAATGCATGACACCTTTGTAATTGGTATGCCATGTAGGGTCTCTTGGGAAAACTAAAACACAAGCTAGGAGTCAATCAGAAGCGCGTTTAGTGAATATTTCTCATACTATATTGTTTATAAAGTTTTGGTTAATATGTTAGTGAATTGTAGGAAGGGCCCTTAAGCTGGGAAGATACAGTAGTGAAGGGTTACAGGAAGGAAGGGCCTCTCCATGAAGTTGAGGTGTCAGTGCTCAGAGTCAGCCACAGGCACTTTTGATTCATTATCGATGTGTCAGGAACTTTAGTTCCCAAAGCTAACATTTATCAGAAAAAAAGAACAAAAAAGAACCACAAGGACAGTCTCAACCACTCACCTATTCTAAGGAGTACCACTTATTTCCTTCATTTATCATGTGAATAAAGAGAGAGATGAAACAGTCAAGTTTTTGCAGGTTGAGCTAGATGATGTAAGTGATTTAATCCTGTTTTAGTCTAGATTATTGTTGTCTTGGTAGGAAATACGATAGTTCAGAAAAAATGGCTGCTATGGGAGGAATACAATATTGTAATCCACATCTCTTTAATGCTAGGCAGATGGTTTAAACTTTTAAGGACTTTTAATTGGCCATTGAGTATAATGGCAACAACCATAATAAAAACCGATACCCTTTCCAAAGATGACCTGGTAGGATTGATCAGGTGTGTGGCTACAGACAGAAGTGGGAAGGCATGCCAGTATCCAAATAGGCTCAGGCAACACAGCAAGAAACATGCTGTGTCACCAGCATTCCCAGACTTACCTTGGGCAGCAGGTGCTCCGTGATTTCGCTTACAATACCAATTTGTTTGTATTCATTTCATATATAAAAGAAAAGGATACAAGTTTCTGTTAGTGAAGTAAAGGGTTGAGTTCTCAATTGCAGAGGTAGAAACTGAGTTACGGGCAAAAACCTATTTACACAAAATCATACAAAGAGTGCCCGCAATCAAGATTATGTTCTAGCTGCAGACAACAAGAGAAATGAAATCCAGTAGGCCAGCTAAGCAGTACTCCACCATGTAGTGATCTGTTCTCAGGACAGTCCTACCAGGCTTAGTGAGAAGTATCTAGTGTTAGCACTTGAGCGAACTAATTTTGTTCATGGAAATATAACAAACCCCAAAAATGTGAGGTTAATTTGTGAGGTATTTTCAATGCTTTGCTAAAATGTGTTTTGGAAATTCATGACCAAGGAATTTGCCAATAGCTTTCTAGCTTATTTTTCAGTTAACACACTATGTCATAAAATTTAGCACCTATAAGGTCACATTTTTAACACTATCACAAAATTGGTTTAGCAGTTTGCAAAGCAATACAACTTGTCTTTCTAACGTTTGTTGTACAAAAATTAAAAAACTGGGTGAGGAGAAAACCCTCCAAATCAGGTTATACTTACCTATACTTTACTTTAATGTATTTTTCAGTGTGTGAGCTGGGGAGTTAAATGGAAGCAAAAGTTCATTTTCATTTTACTTTACTTCGTAACAGAGTGGTTTACAGAGTTAATATAAGTACTGTCATCTGCAAATGGCACTTGCTATCAACAATCAGGCTGTCTGGTTGCAGCCCTCTGTTCTCAGTTGTCCTAAAGCATTTTAATTTCTGTCTTGAAAATAACAGAGCAGGCATTGGGGTATTTCTTTCTCAACTGCACAAGAAGCAAATCATTTTTGGAATCAATTTATTGTTTCCATAGCTCAAATCGCCAGTGGTCACATGTAAATATCTGTTCTTTGTGGCCATGTGACTAATTGTTTCAGTTGCTTTGTCAGCTGAAGAAGGAACTGATATATCAGTGTCAATACTTGTATGTATGTTCAATTCTGCCACGATACAGCAGATTGGAAAACACCACTACTTTATCTGTGGTTACACTCAAGTGATGGCCGTTATCACTGTTAGTCATTTAATGGCAGTTCCTGCAGAAAAGATGCAAACAAACATTTTATTTAACTGATAGGGCCTGGAGAATAAATCATACGAGGAGAGGCTGAGGGAGCTGGGACTGTTTAGTATGAGGAAGAGGAGGCTGAGGGGAGACCTCATCACTCTCTACAACTACTTGAAAGGACACTGTAGAGAGGTTGGTGCTGGTCTCTTCTCACAGGTAATTAATGATAAAACAAGAGGAAATGGCTTCAAACTCCAACAGGGTAGGTTTAGACTGAACATTAGGAAGGAGTTCTTCAGAGTCACCATCCCTGGATGTGTTTAAGAGACGATTAGATGTGGTGCTGAGGGATATGGTGTAGGGGAGGACTTTGTAGAGTAGGGTAGATGGTTGGACTCGATGATCCCAAGGGTCTCTTCCAACCTAGATGATTCTATGATTCTATGATTCTATGATGCAGCTTGAGGGATACCTTTTGCCCTGGAATTCACAGATCTGACTTAAACCTTTGTTTTGTCCTGGTGTAAATTTTCGCTAGGAGTGTATTTTCCTACTGATAATAGGGAGCAGACACACATTGTGTCTGCAAAGAGCTGTGTTGGTGAAACATTGGTGTGTTTCCTAACCTGTCCCTGGTAAAGACCACTTGGCCAAACCTGTGACACCTTGCTGGGGGCAGGGCAGTATATGAATTCTGGGAAAAACAGTCCAGCTGCAGCCCTAAGTGTTACAACTGCTGATGGGGAAGCTGTTATGCCAGCACCCATAAGCTTCTGCTGCTAAAGCCTGTGCTTCAACGCAAAAATGGTACAGATTGAATTCAGCTTAAATGGAATTCTTTCTGGAAAGATGATGTGCCTGAACTATACTGTTAATAAAGAGGTACAACTAAGTGGCACATGAATTTGAAGGATTAATGCAAGCGTGTAACAGTAAATTAAGAAGACTAAGGTACAAATTGTATTTCAGTGTGTTGCAGGGACTGAAAATATGTGTAAAGTAAACTTGTGTAGGGGAACTACAAAGGAAAATATAGTCCAGCAACATAACAAAAAGAAAAGGAAACAATGCAGGAAGCATAGAAGGCCGAAATGTTCACCTATCTCTTTTGCTTCTCTCTTCACAGAAAGGCAATTAGAGCTTATTTATGATTGCTGCCTGAAAAAAAAATGAATAGTATTAACTAAGGGTTAAAGAACTGGAAAGAAAATGGAAGAAAGAGCCTTGAAACAATACAGACATAAGTTATGTGTATTCCAGTCACCACTCTGTAAACCTCAGCAATTGTTTTCAAGATCTCTTCAAAGAAAAAGGAAGGGTAGGAGAAAGGCAACTGTGATACTTATCTTCAAAAAAAGCAAGTGGAAGGGATGACATGAAGAGTTACAGAGCAGTCCCACTTGATACTGATTGTTGGGAAGATACGGGAACAAATTATATGTGACGATTTCAAAGCATTCGGATAAAAAAGCAATAAAGCAGAGCCTGCGTGGATTTATCAAGAACAAATCATGTCAAATCAATTGAACTTCATTCTTGACAGAGTGACCGTTACAGCAGACAAAGTGGGAAACAGCTGTTGTATCTATTGCTTTTTATGAAAAGCTTTACTGCTGTTGCCTTTGACATTTTGTAAAGCAAACTAGTAAAACGTGTTCCAGATTAAATTACTAGTACATTCATACACCATTGGTTGAAGGACTGCTCTCAGAAATTAGCTGTCAATGAGCTGCTGTTAGAGAGAATTTCAGACTGGGTCGACATGTTACTGTCCCAAATCCTTTGCTTAACAGTATTTCCATTCATAGCTGAATACACACTAAACTTGTGCGATTTCCAGGTAGCACCATGATAGGAAAGGTTGCAGTCATTCTGCGGGGCAGGATCAGAATTCAGACTGGAAACATTTTTTTGCATAGGAAAAGTGAATGCCATTTTTTCTTACTTAGTTCAAGCATGAGGCTGAAAAACATCAAACCTCTCTGCCAGTAGTAGAGCAATTGTTCAGAAAGTTGTGGTTTAAATAAATTAACAACTGTTATTACCATTTGCATGAATCACTATTTTATAAGCACAGGCAGAAAATCGGTTTCTGACCCTAGGGCACATCCTTTCCTTTTAAAATATAAAATGGTGGAAACATGGGTGGAGATGAGGTTTTACTGTGTTGCAGAGGCCCGAACGATAATGGCATTAAAAAGCTGTCAGTTCCATGCAGCTTATATTTTTTAGTATTTCCCATTGTTGTTATCATCTATAGTTCTATAAGTGAAAGCAAGAACAGAAAACTAAAGAAAAAATATAAGCTTAAAAGCAGACCTGGAGGACATAATTCATGGTAAGATTATTCCCTCAGTCTTGATGTTGATTCTTTTGCTTTTCTCTTACCTTTTTAAAAAAAAAAATAATTTTTTTTTCTATTTTATTTTGCCTCAAAACAGAACAAGCAAAATGGATCTTCCTATGTTGCACCCAGCATTCATGAACAGAAAGTACGAAAAAATTACTTGATATTTTTCCACAATTATTTGCCCACGAAATAAACTAGGACCCCTTTTGATACAAAAACACGTCAGGCACTTTTCTCCTCCATATTTTTAATGTGCATTGAATTTACTTTAAAAAAGTGAAACTAAAACAGCAGTAGTAAAATAGATTGGATTTTTCAACAAGGACAAGTTCAGTAGAAAGCTCAAAGGTTAGAAATACCCTTTCAAAATCACTCTGTTTTAATATATGAACCCAATCGGATATAGAAGAAACTGTTGGATAATGATTCAAGTGACTTAAGAAACAAGTAATTTCATTTATTTTCTGCCTGGAGGGAAAAGATGGAAGAGAATGGCAGCACAGTGGGGAGGAAAATTACCGTCCGCACAAGGTGGCACCATAAGCAGCGGAGTCAGGACCTCATTGTCTTGATTTGCTGCTGTCAAAATATCTATGGACTTTGCAAGGGTTGATTTACTTTTCCCAATGAAAGTTTTGTAGTCAGTCACACAATTCTTTTTCTAAGCTACTTCTGCTTTTGTAAAGAAACATATTGGAGTAGTAGATGGTCCAGACACATGACAGAAAAATAAAATATCTGAGATTTAGCTCTCTGGGATTTGTTGATAATTTGGTTTTTCATAGGGTTTTTGTTGTTTCTTTTTCTCCCCTTTTAAGCTTCTGTTCAGCTTTCTTGGGGGAACTATTGGTATAATAACATGCTCTTAAACTCACATTTTGCCTTCTCAGTGTATTGCTTTGTTGGTGTATTTTGTTTTTCCAAGCTTCTTCACCTTTTCCTTATCTTTGGGCTTTATTTTTTTTAATTATTATTTATTTAAAGATAAACTGCCTTATAACTGAGTCAGAACATAGCACACCAAAAAACTTAAAGTTGACTGAACGATCCTGTCTACCCTAAGCCAAGGGTCATGAGGACACAGGTCCCAAGAATTCTGAGAAGGGACAGTTTGAATGTGTATTTGCCACCTCTAGTCCCAAAATTCAGTGAACCACTCCCTGTGAGCAGAGATGAAAATTTTAGCATCCTTGGGGAGGGCTGGGTAGGAGAACTGCTGTGCAACCTACCTAAATCAAACTAAGACCAGGTCTACATGAGGATCATTTTTTCTCGGTGTCTATCCTAGCATGTATTCCAAAGAGAAAGCACTCCTCTCTGGAGCCAGACAGCGCGACTCTTCCTCACGTGACCAACATCAAAATAAACTCTGTTTATTCATGCCTTTTAATGAGGCTTGTTCGGCGGGTTGAAAGAAGAAACTCCACGGTTTGAATTAGGCACAAGGGGAAAGCAGAGCCGTGCGCAGCCGTGTACACTGAGAGAGCCTCAAAACCCAGTCCCGTGTGGGATCCACGTCCCTCCGTACTGAGCAGGATCACAGCCGCCTAGTAACATGGGAATCCAGATCAGAGCAGGCCTCTCGAGTCGAACTTCCTCTCCAGCTCTTCCTTTCTTCACTCTCTGCCCCCAAAATGCCATTCAGAATAAAAGAGCTGTTGCCAGGCAACCTCTTGCCATATCTCGGTCAATTTTTCATATAGATGCTTGATGCTGGTGTCTGGATGGATGTATTAGGCACAAGATAATTCTTGAACTGTTCACGAAAAAAGAATGATCATACCTTTCCTAATTACATATGCACTAGATAAGGATCTGGCTTATTAATTATTGACCGCCTTTCCAATCAACTTTTTCATTAATCTTCATAGAATGTGAGTTTAAAGTATAACGAATGAAATAAACTTTGTACTAATATGAGATCGGGTAACCTTCCTGTTGAATAATTAGAAAAGGAGAACAGCATTATAACCGAGATTCTTCACTGCAATCTTAATTCCTCCTGCTGTTTGACTGTCAACTCAACAATACTTAAATAAGCATACAAATATTTCCCTTGACATGTATGCTTTAAACCAAATAGTTATTAAAGTACTGTGTTAATTTTGCGGTTTAGCTCAATAATTTGTTGTAACAGAGCTCCCTACTTCCAGATGGGAAATAGGAACTAATCCACATAATTTCGTTTTAATCTTAATAATGAGGAGTGGGGGGAAAAAAGAATAGGGAAGTCTAATTGATCACCCAGGGAGAAGTAGACTTTACTTCATTTCCTTTTTCCTAATTAAGTAATGTAATAATGGATGAGTTAAACATGTATATAGTGGAGATGGTCCTATCATCAGTGCAACGTCAGTATAAAATGAATGTTTTCCTTCAGTTTAATTGCAAAATTGTGATGAGCACAGGAAGCGTTTATTAAAACCCATACTAAATTGATCAGATTTGGAACTGCATGTTTGTAAGTAGTCTTTCATTTTGCATTTAGATTTTGATTTTGAAGGTGAAAACAGAAAATGACTACTATGAAAAAGGGATCATTTAACCAATTCTTCAGATTAAAGGTAAAATACATGGGAAATGTGTTCCTCTGAGAATGCCACCGTGTTTAGATGCATGGGTATTCCATTCTATTAACATTTCTGTTTTAGAAGCAGAAATGGGCAAAAAAGATCAGAAATATCGCTGCGTTACTGTAAACCACCTACTTCTCCCATTGATCAGTTATTATGCATTTGCTACTGCTCTAGACCCCATGTGAAGAAGTGAAATGGGTATTTAACAAGACCAGAAGAAAAAAATCACAAAGGTTTGTGAATTGTAAGGAAGGACACTTAAACTTCTCTTTTTCCTCACGTAGGCAGCCATGAGACAGCAAAAATAAACAATGACCTGTTTTGAACAGCATTAAATTGCAAGCCGATCCTCTTTGTCACTTGCTCACTCTCTTGTGGTCTCCCGGACTCTTCTTCCTGGCTCTTTGGAGGCACACTTCCAGCAAGGAGAGTGGAAGGTAGCTTCCTCAGGCACCTTTGCAGGACAGTCTAGACTTTAGCCTGGTGACCAGCCTGCGGTTTAAAATACAGCTGCATGAGTTGGGTTTTGCTAATATCATAGCCTCTTGGCACCAAAAGAAGAACAGATTCCGCTCCTGAGTGCTACTCCTTTAACACTTGCCCTTGACACTTTACTTGACCTCCATAAGCTGTTTTAGTTCACACTGACACGGCAGAAATTACGATAGGAAAAGAGGATGTGTGTTTGTTTCGGATTTCTGGTGTTGCTGTGTCACTCGGTGAGGGTGAAGGGTCTGGCAAGTGCCAGAGCAGATAAAAGGGCATGGATGAGACCATGTGGCAGGCAGAGAGAAAAGAAAGTGAGATGGGTGTCAGAGGAAATTTCCCCTGCAGGTGGCATCAGAACTTTTATAAAACCACAAGCAAAAAACCAGAGAGAGAAGGGTTTTGATTTCCCTTGCGCCCTGGAGGGCCACGAAGCCAAACCCCTTGCTTTCTGCACAGCTCCTTTAGCAATTAGCCTATTGCACGGCAGGTGATATCCTCCACTTCTCCTCTGGCTCTGCACACCCGTGGTGCTGTCACCTGGGGATGCCAACCAGCCCAGGCTCGACGGGGGGGAGCCTGCTGTGGTGACACCTGCCCATGGGGTGAGAGCTGGACTCCCTTAGGGAACGGGTCCCTGGAGGATTAGGTGAGGCAGTGGTACCAGTGGAGTTACATCTGCAAATTTTAAATGCATACAGGGGTGGGTGGGGGATTTTTGTTGTTGTGTTGTTCGTTGGGTTTTTTTTCCCCCAAGAAAAATAAATTTAGAGAGGACACTGAAGACACTGAGCCATCTCCCAGGGATTGTGGGAACATTATGAACGTCTTCCTATCAAATGGATTGCTATACACTTAACAAGAAGATTATTAAGCAGCACTGTTTAGTCATAAATAAATTCTAAAGTCTAAATGACACATTTCAGCTCATTTCTCATCTCAGTTAATTCCTGTGGTCAACCAGACATGACAAAAAACTTCTGAGCACTGTAACATTTATGCACTGTTGTGTTTTATGCACTGTATTTAATTAAGAAAAAGAATTGTAAAACAAATATATGCTGCATGCTAAAACAGCAATTAAATTTAGATAGAATCTGAGAATATTTAACACCTTGAAATCGCTATGACCATGTATTGTCAGTACTTGAAGGGACACCATGTTACAGTGTGGCCAGTAACATGATCTTAAAATATGGAACTTAATCTCCAGCAGGTATTAAGCAACTTTAAAATAGCTTAAGCAGCTGCTTGTGTTGCACCCCCATGCTGCTAGCACCAGTGGGACTGAACAGGAAATATTTGTAATAGCTCTTTTTGTTGCCTCTGTCTCTTCTCGTGTCTTTTTCCATCTCGTTTAGAAGGCCCAGAAATCACCTAAATTCTGTCTATTTGCAATCATTTTTATTCACCTTTAAGCTTCACCTATATTCTTGTCTGATCTTCAGTTTTCCCAGTATCCAATGGACTGGAGTACAGCCCTCCCCACCCCCCACCCCCCCTTACTTAGCACACTTTCTGGAGCCCATGTATTTCCCTTTTCTGCAGAACTTGCAGCCTCCAATTGTCACAACAGAGGAACTGGAGTGGGATCTAGCCTTAGCTGGCATTAGTAGTGAATTTCTGTTTCTTTCTACAACTGACATTGCAGTCTACTGTTCCAAAGGACACATGCATTTTTTAGCTCTTTTTGGGTAACAGTGGTGAATTACACACCTAGAAAGGATGGAAAAACATACAGACGAACTGCTTTAGTTCTAAACTTCAGGACCTCTGAAAATCAGGCTAAGTTACCACATTCTGAGGGTATCTTCATGCGTTTTGTTGTAGGCACTCCCAACTGCATCATCCAACCTATTTCTCCTAAGGCTATGATTACAGCCATAACAAGGGTGGGGTACACAGATGCCTAACGTAGGTGCAGCTGCGTTTGATAAGGATCTGCACCACATTTGTTTTGTGAAGAGGACTATATTCATATAACCTCGATCCCACCACAGCACCAGGACTTAGCGTGTCTTAGTGGCCAGCTGCCCTGCAAGCTGGTCAATAAGAATCAATGGAAAACAATAGACAAAGGAGTGTAAGTAAAATTTTAACCGACAGTATGGTGTTAGCAATGCAAAGACCATGGTAGTATAGTATCTTGCTTCAAGTATTGTGGGGGTGGATATCTAGATCCAACCAGAAGATCTTATAAGCATTTGGTGTAGATATATCAATCTCTGCAATAATGCCCCCACATACTCCCTTTTTTTTTTCCAGGTTAACCTCTGGAGTTTAGTACTTTTCTGTGTGGTTGATTACATATCCACTTGTGTTGTGGTACTCTTGTTTTATTTGATGTAAACTGTATTCTTGGCAGCTCCTCCACAGAAGTTCCACTTTGAAAAAGCAGATGCGCAAAACATAAAACGAACACATCTGTATGTACTTAATAGTTTTCTTTAATCTTCTAAGAACTAGCCCAGAAAGATACAGGGAGGAATTAAAAAATGTTCTATACATCTGCTTGCTTTTTATGTGTGCAAAACTGTCTAAACTTCCCGTTCAAAGGCTTTATTTTAAGCAATGGGATTTGGGGAAGAAAGGTTAGCAGCCAAACGGAAAGAACAAAGTCTCTTCAAGTGGACTGGCAGTAGAAAACACAATATATTGAAATGCTATCACAGCCAGGCATAGCTTCACAGATGAGACACACACAAACATCTGCTGCTGGATTTATTGATGCGTCAGTAAAATGTAGCATGTTGCACGGGAGATACGGGATGTTATAAAACAGAAATATGATAGTCTTATAATGAGCTTAGAAACCCCAGATGTTAGTGACACAAGCAACAGAAACTCAGCAGAAGAAGAACATCTTCAGGAGTTGCCCTGTCTTTTCAGCTGTATCCCTGCAGTGGTGGTGACAGACACGGAATGTCTGCAGGAACTCTATCGGGCTACTAGAGAAATCTTCACGACGAGAAGGAAGCACCCTTCCTCTCCCACTGAAAGGACACCACTATCCTGTCCTCTGACTCTCCAGTTGGTCCCTTCTTCTCTGTTGGTATACATCTGGAGTCCACGGGCTAGGACTCTTGGCAGTGTTGGTACCCCCACCAAAATAGTATTTCCCAGGACAGAACACCATTTACCAGGACTGAACAGGCAGTGCTGCAGAGGAAGCACGCTTTTCTAGCATTGACATGAACGCAACTCTCTGAGAAAGAAGTAGAGCTCTCAGTGTTTAGTTAAACACTGTGTTAAAAATATTAAAAATTAAATACGTAGACAATTGCAAATGAAGAAATGGAATATTTATGCAGGTCCTCCCTTGGTCAGTGAGATATATTGTGTATTTCCCCTTTAAGGAATGAAAATGCAGTTTCCGTTTTGTGCCTGCCTTTTTCTTGTTCAAAGCGCTTTAACTTCTTCCCTCTTATCACTCCATTTAATTCACCATCTGTTCACCCAGGACTTAGTATTTTCAGCTGAGATATCAAAAGGAAGACCACATTAATCAAACATTAGTACTTTTGAAGCAAGTAGGATCTAGAAGAAACAGACGTATAAATCACGAAACCTAATTACTTATCACATTTTTCTTTGGCGCTGCCTGTAGGAATGCATGTGCTTCACAGGTTGCTACATTATCCTGAGGTTTAAGCACCCAGGCTGCAGAGACAGGAGAATTAGATTCTCTTTGTGACATTAAGAGGACTCAGGTGTAACTCCTGCCTACAGTTAATAAGGTGAAACCAGAATTAGTGCTGTGCCAGCATATTTGCAACACATCAAAGTAAGGTTAATAAATACACACAGGGAATAGCAAAATAAGGTCAGAGAAGACATCATTAAAAGTCAAGCTGTCAAACAAAAAAAGGGCTATTTGTGAAAGTGTTGAGACAGTAGAGACAATTATTGTCAAAAAAGGGCATTGTAAGATAAAACAATAGGTCAGAATAGGTAAAGAAAGAGAAATGTGAAACTGCAGTTAAAAGAGAGAGATGACTGCTTCACGAGCAATTGTTTTCCACTCCAATTAACACAAGCATTATCTCTCTGACCTCTATTTTTCACTTGTCACCTAGCAGTTCAGAACCTTTTTCTGTAAAACAACCAGCCTTAGAATTTTTATCATATAGTTTTTCTTTTAACAGATTTCTGTAACCAATTATTTAATATTTTATCTAGTTTTCATTTAAATTTAATAGTGGGGGTTTTTTTCCTGCATATTTTCTCTTTGCGGAAGATGTTCCCCCTTTTTTGGGATGCTTCCAACCTTTCCTGCTGAAGGTGTTCTTATCTCTAATATTGCAGCTAGTTGGATATTCATACTGCAGAACAAAAGTCACCTATCTGAAGGACTTTGGTGAAGGATCACAAATCCAGCAAATAAAAGGTCCTGACCAGCAACCAGAGTTATGTGTTATATTCAAGATCCTTCCTCAGACATTTAAAGAGGCCCATAATATATCAGGATTATGGTGTCAAAAGAGGCTATGTCGTACATAAGAGTTTTTGTTGTGCAGCAAGAAGGTGTGTAAAGAAAATATCACCTGCAGTCCAGCCTGCCTCTGTTTACACTGCAACAGATAGAAATTTCTGAAAAATTGCAGTTTCTTTTACCTTTGCACAGCTTTCAACATCTTTCAAACTTGGCCAAATGAGAAGCTGCTTTTGCTGTTCACCACATCCTGAGTGCCCTTCATGCCCTGAATCTGATTCTCTTTCTTTTGAGTTTCCCTTCTGCATCCATTAAGCTTTATATGAATTTATGTGGCATGCTCAGCTCTCACCAGCTCAGGTGCAGAGGTCAGGACAGAAGAAGGTTGTTTGAGTCTAGACAATGGTGCTTCTATATTTACCCACAAAAAAACTCTAAGTACGGTCCTTGAAAACGGTGGGTCTTCCTGACTGATGTCAAAAGCTTGTGACCTCTAGGATCCCACTCTGATTTCATGTGCACCACAGCTCAATTAATTTCAGCGGACTCGCTGCAGGTTTATGTTGCTGTAGGGGAGAGATAGGTTTTGATGTCCGTCATCGGGACTGATCTTAGATATTCCACCCCTTGTAAATACAGTTCTAGGAAACGCATTTATCAAGTCAGGCTTGCTCAGGGGTTTTTATCATCTCCTGGCATTTAGGTAAATAGATGCAATTTGAGAGTTTATTTCAAACATATTTTCATTTGCATAATAAACCCTTTGGTTTCTAGGGTCTAGTTGGAGTTCATGGCTCACTGGATGTGCTGGCCGACCAAGTATTTGCCTTTCGTTCACATTGACTACCAGAAAATTATAACCATTTCTCAACTCGTACCTGCCAAGCAACAACTTCAAACTGCGTATTTTTAGAACAAATTGAAAGGTGTACCAGGATCTTCAAGCATCCCCTGTGGCAGCATTACTTTGGCACCACATTTGAATTTTGCACTGATTAATGCAGAAAGAAGTGTAAAAGACATACTGTAGTTTCCTGGTATGGGAACCCAGGACTTCTCAACGAAGGCTGGGCTGTGTGGAAGCCTCAGTCACGCAGAGGTCCCTTCTGGGCTGAGGCTCTTTGCAACATGACACGATGCAATGTGACAGGTTCATCTTTATGGGATGTGATGTTATGAAGGGAGATGTGCAGTAATTTTATGTCTTCAGAGGCCAAGTGTAAGCCATTTGAAATGGCAAAAAGATGGCTTTCATTCTGATGTGGTCAGAGACAGGCTTACTCAGACCAGCAAGAAGCTGCAAATCCCACAGATCAGTTATGCATTTAACACTCATCAAGGGGTTAATTTATTGAAAAAAGGCTACTCTCACTAGTTGCTAGGTAACAGTGTAGTTCCCTCAGGCTTGTGATCAGCAGATGAATTTTTCTGATGATATACTGCTGGTAACTGTTTATTTTGCTGCTGGATCCAGCATAAAGGAGGACTTTTTCTGAAAATCCTTATAATGGAATTAGTTTTATTTGCCTAGTTTACTCATATAATTTTATTTGACCGTAACGTAATTTGCAGTGTTAGTAAAAAGCTCATTTTCATAGCTTACCCTGCATGCAAATACAGTTTTCCACTATTACATCTTGGAATAAACACCTGCAGTTTTAAATTATAATTGCTGTGAAAGCTGAAGCTTTAAATTTCTTGCCTCTTCTACATGTTATATTTATATGTAAAATTGGGTCAGTGTGTTCTCCAATTAGCTTTCTAGCCAAGGGTAGTAAAGGAAATAAGGAAGAAGGTTACGAGGAAAACTGAGAGGCAGAGAGAGAAAGCGTAGCTGTAGTCCATGGATTTCGTTTTATTTGCAGCAGACGTTGCACCAAAACACAGGACTGAAGGCTTCATGCTAAGGTCCTTCTTCTTAACAAGTTGTGCAGAATGGATTTCCACTAACGTCAAAGGACCACTAAGGAAGGTGCACAGGCCCCTCCATCCCCATGGGCCTCATTAGGGATGCAAACCTAGCAACAGAGTCTGTAAAAGCAGAAAACAATATTTTGTATCATACCACACTTTCTCACTGTATGGAATTTGGAATATTCCATCCTGTCTGTATTTACAATTGTCTTCTCATTCTCTTAATACGTATAATTGGCCATTATTTGAGTGAGAAGAAATAATGTCCAATTTTTGGGCCCCAGCCGTGAATTTTGACATCTCTGAAGAGATAAAACTACTGGCCTGCTTACATTGAGACAATTTTCTGCCCTGCAAGCTCACGCTGTGTTGTGCAGTGTAATGCAAATTAGTGAGTTCCTACTGTGTCACTAGATGAAGTCTTCCTGCAAAAAAAAAAGTGGCTGGCATGAAATACTAATACCAGTTTCATCGCAAGTTGGCTCTGCGCGGATTCCTTAATATTTTGTGTATTATTGGCACAAAGTAGTGCTTCAATGGGGAAAAAAAAAGCTGGTCAGTTTTGTTTGCGTGCCAATTACTGCCCCTCTCCCAATACCAATCTCATTCTTTAAGAAAAGCTGCTGTCAGCTCAAGCAAAACGTTTTTCTACGAACAGACACTGTTTGTGAAACAACAGGTCACCCTATTACCGTCAGTGACAGCGAGGAGCCGTTGTAGAGGTAGTTTGAGGCTCTGCTGCTGTCGTGGGTGTCTCTGCTAATAGAAGGTCACTTCTGCCTGGCGTGGGGCTCGATGGCTCTTTGGCTCCGCGTTCCGGTGCCGTCGGTATCCAATTACAGGATGAATCAAGGTGACATGAATGCCATGGGCTGGGGCCGCAAATAAGATTGTGGTGAGATGAGAGGTTCAATAAAAGGGTGGTCTGCAAGAAGGCCATCACGTGATGTGCCTCAGAATGGGGTATGAATGCAATGGAGTACATAATCTTTAAGAATGTGCATCTGACATAACTAGGAAGAGGGTATATTCAGATACCTTTTGTCCATTTGGACAGAGACAAACATTTGATTCAGAGAAGACACTTGAATTCATTTTATCCCACAAGTGCGTACGGAAAGGAAGGAAGAAAGACCCCAAGCCATTGAGCAGTAATAGCAGTAAAAAAGCTTTTAAATCACATGAGTTGAATTTTGCCGAAACCAACAACTAGGTCACATTGAAAGCATTATCCTGCCAGCAAAAATTTTTTCCTGATTTGAGGTTAAACTGGCAGGAAAGCTCAGTAGGTCAGTAGGATACCCTGAGGGGAATGCTGACCAGCCAAAATGTTAATGGTCAACCTAATTTCCTAGAACTGTGAAGAATATCCCTATCAAGGGATAGTACTTGAGAAAATCTGAAGACTAGAGATGACAAGAAGAACGATTTCTGAGTATATTTTTAACTGGAAAATACCCATTTACTGTTAGGGTTTAATGGCACATCGTTCCTCCACCCTTTGATAAACAAGCTGGAAAACTTTTAAATGTAAATAAAGGAACCTTTTTTAAAAAGCTGATTGGAAACTGTAGATTTCATTCTGTGGGAATTTCATGGTCTGGAAATTTAGTTTCATCACAACTGAATGAAAAATTGATAGAATGATTTTTCTGTAAAGACCTCATTTTTACAGAAATACTTCGAAAAAATAGTCAGAATGTTCTGTTATGATATAAACCCAACATTTCATTCTGCATTTGACTTTTTTGTTTTACAACAATGAGGGAAATTGGGGATGGTGGTAGGTTAGTGTTTTCTGAGGAAAAATATGAATCATTGTAAACACACTGACTTTTGAAGTAATTAGTTGTGTCTAATAAACACTATGTTTGCATAACCTATAAAATACACTTGGACAAGTTCCTTCTGTGTTTCTGTCAGCTGCTGCTCTGGCTGTTTCATCCAAAGTACAGAGAGGCAAAAGGCAAGGGACTGGCAGATGTTCCACTTACCACTTTTTTATGAAATACCTTATCATCATAATTTCTCATCACAAAAGATTACATAAGGCCCTCAGTCATTCTACTTAAAAAACTCTGCCATTACCATGAAGAACTGTTATTGAAGACATTTATTTACATAATCTTTCTATCTATTACTTTTTCGTCTTTCCCTGATCGTGACCTCTTTATCTTCCTGTTCCTCTACCTGCTCATGTTGCTTACAATATGTTTTAATTTTTTAACATAAAAAAAAATATAAAAATAATGAAAAAAAACTTATTGTGAGAGAGACATGAGCTCAAGTTGACAGGAGACCAGAGGATGACGTGATTCATGATCTGTAACCTTTTAATATTGCTGATCTCTGTGTGCCAGAGAGTACTGCTGTGAGAAGCATGAGAAGCAACACATTAGTAAGAAGCATGATGACCTTTTTCTGCAGAGCTCTGTAACCTGTTGTAGCCTGTCAGATCAACCTCAAGATACACGTGTACTTATTCCTAAAAATATGTTTACTCCAGGGTTATCTTACTTCAGTCACCTAGGAGTACTCTTCCCAGTTTTACAATGGTATTTTAACCTCAACCTTTGCCTTTGACACTTATTCCTTCATTTTCTTACCTAATCAGTGGCATATGGTTCCTCATGCTAAGAATGGCACTGTTTGCATCCAAAATTACAGTAAGGATTGCTACCATTGCAAAAATATGAAGACAAAGGCATTGGTTGAGTTGGGGAATTTACTAATGGACACGAAGGCATTAACCACAGGAACTGCTTGCAGTTTGATCCTGCCCAGGTAATAGCCACATGTTTTTGGCATCTGGTGCCTGCACATTGCCTGTGGGAAATTAATTGGAAATCTCAGTCCCATTTGCAATGGAATTCAGCTTCTGGCTTTTTACATTAATAAATGATCATTCTTAAAACTGGCACTGTTGTGGGGCTGGCAGCTTGAGAACACAAAGTCATAGAAATGTAGGGACAGGCTCCTTGCTGCTCCCAAGCACCTTCCCATGCCTGAAGTTGCTTATATCTCATTGATACTGTGGCTGGTTCTCTGTCAGTTCTAGCTCTAGACTCAGCATATTTTAGATTATGCTGCCCAAAAATACAGGGACATAGTCAGAACTGGGTCAAAACAAAGGCCATCCAGTAACCCATCTCAGACAGTGTCCGTTGGCAGGCAATTTAGGAAATTATGTGATAATATTGGAAGTATGTACTATTGAAGTAAGGAGTATCTGGCAACCAGTGATTGAAGAACTTGCTGAACTGGAGGTTGAATCCTAACTGTTGTGTTTAATAACCACCCTTTAATTGGTCTGCTGTTGATTTTTCTAATTCCACTCGTAGTTGGACTATTTGGCATTTGAGGATGATTATTTCCCTGGCTTAGCTGTATGTTATGTTTGTTTTTCTTGCTGCTTGATAATGTCATGATGCGCCCCCTGTGCTTGAACTATGAGAAACAGTGAGCAACTATCTCCTGTTCAGCTTCCCCTTGCTTCACTTCTACTTTTTGCAGACTGAAGGGTCTTAGTCTGCTTGGGTTAACCTCATATAGAAACATAAAGCTGTTCTACACTTCTGATTGTCCCTGTTACCAAATTCTCTAACATTTCTACTTCTACTACGTGCTTTAGACCTGCATGTATTGTTCAAAATGTAGGAATGGCAGAGATTATACAGTGATATAATGGTATTTTCCAATTTATCCTGTACTCCTGTATGTCTTAAAATTCTCTATTTACTTATCCTTTCGCACGCTACATGCCTTTATAAGCACAACTGAACGTGGTGCTTGCATTTTCAGAGAACAATTGACTTTAAATACTCTTTCACCTAGATGTTGTGATTTGGAGCTCAGTATTGGGAATTGTAATTCTATTTGGTTTTCCAAATAGTTTTGCACTGAATTTCATTATACATTTTAGTACCCAGTCACCCAGCACTAAGTTAGACCATGCTGAATAGCCTAGTATTATCAGCAAATTTCCTTGCCTTTGTATTTAACCTCTTTTACAAATCCCTTTTGGGATTTCTTTGAGAGTACAGTCACTTGTGCTCAATGCTGTGGATCCTGCTCATAATTTGCTTTCGTTATGAAACTTTTCTATTTATAACTGGGGTAACAATCATAGAAAATGCAGGAAAACAATGAATCAGATCCTTTTTATGCTGTTTCAACAATTTCTGCTTAAACCACTCCCTTTTTACTTAAACGAAGGCATCGTTAGCTTAGTGTTTTTAGAGCATACTGAGTTCACACATACAGAGACAAAATAGCTTTGAAGATTTCCTTTATGCTTATTATCTGGAATAAAAGTACTGAAGGAAGAAGCAGGTAAAAAGGAGGTGCCTGCAGCATTTTTATAATGAATGACATTGCAGCAATGCCACTACAGCATATCGCACACATTTGTGGATTTGCAGCAATCTTTTCATGTTAGACAGAGGAGAATCAGCAAACACAGGGAGTTTGTTCTTCACTTCCCAAGTCAGATGCAAGTGAAATGCATGCAACTTTTTAAAAAACTCCTTCTGATGTTCTCTTGTTATGAACGAAAAAGTATATTATTAAGACCACAATGTACTTACAACAACAGTGACATTTAAGGTACTACTTTTTTTTTTTTAAATGGATTTTTAAAAAGTTGAAAATGAAAAAATAAAAAACGGTTGACTTGGTATTCACAACACTTCAAAGACAGAAACAGTAATCTTTCAAATCAATTTTCTAACCAAATTGGAGAAGGTAGTCTAGAAGAGACTGGTTGGCAATAATTCAGCTTTATTCTATGCAGGTAAAGGTAAGAAAATAGGAGTGAATTAGATTTTTTAAAAAATTTACATCTTTCTGAATATAGTGATTCTGTTAGCGGAAACAGTAAAGGGAGAGACTTCTATAATGAAAATTGGTTTGAGTTTTCAAAATCCAGTGAAAGGTAATGCAACTCAACAGCGTTCTATGAGAGAATGGAGAAATGAAGAGTAATGTCAGTTTGAGAAAATCAAGTGTTATATTTTTAGAAAGAAACTTTTCTGAAGAAGTTGAACAGAGATGATGGAAATTGCTTTTGCCTACAGACTTGAAACTTGCACTGCATGGATCTGACCAATAGGAAGTATTTTGCTACTTCTCTTTAGAACTTTCATTATCACTATTCTTCTTTGACAAAGCTATTAAAGGAGATGCCCTGTGCTGTAAGTTAATCTTTAAAGGTGCTGAGATCTTGTGACTCTCTGTGAATCATCAGAGGACTGCAGATACTGTTTGTCACATTAGTCTTTATACTCAGTCAGTGCCACACAACCACTCATAAACTGTGCCTGTTAGCACTTTTACCTGTGTCTATGCATAGGATTTTCTGAAAAGGTATGGTGATGAGTTGTCCAACTAGTCTTGAGAATGCTACAGAGTTCTTGTTCTAGCAGTGTAGCTAAGTAAATTCAGGTAATAAGATCAGCTGTTCTTTACTGCAAGAGGTGTTGAACACCCCAAATTGCTGTACAGGGGAACAGCCAAGTTCCAAAAGAGTATTGTGTT
This sequence comes from Tringa tobata, assembly GCA_033628505.1. NCBI lineage: Eukaryota > Metazoa > Chordata > Aves > Charadriiformes > Scolopacidae > Tringa > Tringa tobata. The sequence goes on from JAHREE010000495.1 coordinate 6,653,151, forward strand.
TGTAGGATGCTTTTTTTTGACACCCACTTTGAATAGCACTATTTCTTTTACAGTGTAGGATGTATTCCAAGGCCATAGCTAATTCGGAACATACAAGATAGACCCCCAAAAATGGAGATAAGCAAAATTAACGTTGGCCGCCTGTTCACATTCCTTACAGTGGAGGCATTGTTCTTTAACAGTGAAATCTCAAAAAGTGTCTGCATTATTTGGGACCTGATCTCCTTTTATAAATAGATGTATAAGCAGAGGTAAACAGGAGGATGACTAGAGTCAAACTTTTAAACCTCCTAAGTCTTCCCCTTGAATTGGAGACATCTGAGTTATATAATTTGCAAACTTATGAAAATTCCCCTTATGATGTTTCAGCGAGGACTTTTTTTGCTTCAGCTCACAGTAATCTCCATGTAGAGTAAGACTTGAGAAGCTGTCCACTACAAATATCACAAAAAAATGGAATGGTGTACTTACTGTGTGTTTGATAAGCTGGAGCTGAATACGCCCTGTAACAAACAGGAATTACTGATTAGGAAAGCATTTGTAACCCATTGTGTGTGGTAACTCGATTTGGCCTTAAAAACCAGGCCCTACTTTGTCAATGTGTCTGAGAGTGCCCTGCTAGCTCGCTATTTCTTAAAGTGTTTGCTTAAAACATCTAGAATATTAATTAATGCCAGCGCTGGTGAAGTGATTTGAGCTACAGATCTCTGGTAACGTGCTATTTCACTTGACAGCTCTGCGTTGCTATGGCAACTGCCAGCCACACGTGCCCCTGGGAAATGTCTGTTCGCTGTGGCCAGGGATGCTCCGACGTGGTCCAGGAAGCGCTGGTCACGGCACCGAGGCAGTGGGGACACGGTGGCTGCAGAGTGGGGCTCCCCGGCTGTCCTGGGATCACCGGCTCCAGAAAGCTGACCTTCATTTCACCTTCAAACTGCATTTTAAAGCACATGCTAAGAGGAACCTGCATGAAACCGCACGCGTCAAATAAGCCGTGAGAGTCATTAGCTTGGGAGAAATTTGGGGAGAATGAGGACGTTTTAACAGCAATCGGGCTGGCGGCTTCAATAGCAGAAAAATAGCTGGAGGCTGGAGACAGTCCGTAGAGAAAAGGTTAGACTTACAAGACCAATTTCTTGCATCCCACCGTGGCAAATGCTGATGACTGGGATCATGCTGAAGCCAGTGACCCAGCGGGGGGACTTGAAGTCACGTGCATGTGCTGTGTCCACAGCGTTGAGGCTGCAGATTACGGCGTACTTTATTCAGAGAGGGAGCATTGAGAAGTGACTCTTCCAGAACGGTTCAAGAAGCAGCAGTATTGTTGGTTTTTATTGGAAATGAGAATGGGGAAAAAAAAGATTTCAAAGTAAATAGCTTTACTTGAGCCCTAGTATATGTGCCATTTGATTTTAATATATTTAATGAAATTCTTCCTTCAATATAGGTTTATTATTGGAGGGAGGCATGAAAAGCGGTTTACATATGGATCTTCCTGTTTTCCTTCATGAAAAAGATTTGAAATGATACTTGAGGTGACTAACAAACTCTGAAAGGGTTGAGAAACAGGTACATATTTAGTAATTATGCCATTTGGTATGAATAACAAGACCTGGTAGTTTAGATTAGAATTATTAAAAATTGTTTTAAAATTTAATTTGCAATAAAAATTGGTCAGGGGCAAAACTTTGTGTGTTGCTGCTGAGAAGCTGCCTTTCTTAACCTTAGCTGCTAGAGGAAGCAAAACAAGGCCTAAACAAACAGCTAATAAAATTGGTCCTGAATACTGTCCTGAACTACACCACTTCCAAGCTCTTATGTTAAAGAAAGAATGAATGAGTTATGCAAAAGAAGTATAGGCTTGTTTAATTTGCAATGAAATGAAGTTGGGAAGGACAGTGAGTACATGGAGGATGGGTTTAGAAATCAAAATGGTTTCGGCAAATAAAATAATTACGATGACATTCAGAAGGAATAAGGGCAAGGTAGATTAAGTGTTATCACTAATAAAAAAATGAGGAAAGTTGATGAGGCAGCAGTCCTTCGAAGAGGATATCGGAGAACAATGGGCCACAAAATAAATTTCAGTTTAAAAAAAAAAAAGAGTAAGAAAAAGTAATGCTGTTGTGAGAAAGGGAAACAGAATTCCAAGACGTACGTGTGAGAACAGTGATGGGTGATAAACGTGGCCAGTGGAGCAGCTCCCCACGGAGGCAGCCTGCCCCCGCGCACACGGGCGTTACGGGTACAGAGGCGAGTGTGCAGCACAAAGTTGTTGGCCACACAGCCTGGAGCCCTGGCAACCTGGAAAGGGCACATGCCAGAGATCTGGGCGGAACTGAAAGCATCTCCTTTAAGTTAATGAGACTATAAAGTGTTCACAGTTTCTTTGCAGTCTTCCAGCTCTTTATTTGGATGCGCTAGTGCCTTCACCCGCCCCAGCTGCTCCTTTATCCAGACTCAGCTGGTGTTTTCCTTTCTACATCCACCCGTGGCCGCTTTCCACAGCCTTCCTTATCTCTTTCAGTTCTGCTAAGGTGGCAAATACTGTTCTCACTAATGAGACAGCGTTGAGCCAATGGCTACTCCTGCTACTCACTGTTGCCCATGGCAACAACAGGATATTTGGGGTATAAAAGAGCATTAATCTGTCTGCTCAATGCAGCTTTGGTAAAGCTCAGCTGGAGTGTGTCCCAGGCTTGGGTATTGCCCTTAAGAAAGACGTAAGTAATTGGAGACAATCTGGAGAAGATGGTGAAAATGATCAAATATGACCAGCAAGGAAAGATCAGAGGATCTTGTGTTCCTTGGCCTAAGGAAGACTGATGGGGCACGTGATAATAATCCGCAGCTGAGTAAAAGGCTGCCATAAACTCAAACACTTTGCTACTTGTGAAAAATGGGAAGGATAAAAAATTAATGACTTTAAATCAGAGTGACAGAGGTTTTAGCTAGATACTGGGGAAGATGTTCTAGTGTGAAGTACTGGGGGAGGGACGGCCAAGAAAGACAGTTTTGGACAGGCATTTGTCACAGGAATTACAAAGGAGCGGAAGATCTCTCAAGGTCCCTCCCAGTTGTGCTTTCTTTGGCTCTGTAATTCTACTATTTTTGTTTCTCTCTTTATTTTACTTTCTTTTAAAATACTAACCTGTATTCTAATATCTTAAAGCTTTGGGATTTTTTTTCTTTTAGCAGCACGTGTGTATTTATAACAAGCCACAAGAAAGTTATTTTTATTTTTCTATGGTCACCGTGTGGTGACACCTTTAAATAAGGGAGCCACCAGCTCTCAGTGAGTCTTTCTGGCTGGACAGTAGGATGGGCGATGCTGTAATACGTAACCAGGAAAAACCATAAAAATATGTTTGTGGCCTGCAGTTAAAGCTTCATTTTAAGCAGAGAGAAGGATGTTGGCCTGCAGCCATCTGGTGAAACAGAGACAGGGACGACACCTGGTGTTCAGCCTTTCCTACAGAATTTCTGGGCTGGGACAGGGACCAGCAGCCTGGGTAGGGAAGATGGGTGCTAAATTGGAGAAGAGAACAGGAGCAAGACAAAGAGCAAATCTGGTTTAGGAACACAGCTGGGATGAACATAGTGGAAGAAAGAGAGAAGAGGATGTTAAACCTGAGGGAGAGAGAGCAGACAGATCTGTGTGTTGAAGTCCACAGCCCTGCCTGGTGCTGTACAGTTCCACCTCGGATACCCGTGAGCTTTCACTGACACGGATGAGTTGCCACACGCCTCTCGGCTTGGATCCCAGAACAGCAGCCACCTCGGTGTGGTGATGCTCCTGGGGTGCTAAGTCCTGCATCGATGCAGCTAGACCTGGAATTAGTTCATACATTGCTTGTGTGGGGATCTCTGTACCAGGTTGTGCCCTGAATTTCACTATTCCTCTACAGCCAAAGCACATCTGCGAAACCCAAAGGGAAAGCATATTGTTCATTCCCTGGTCGTGTACTTCACTTTCTGCAGAGAGTAAAGCAGCCTAATATTGAATCGGTTACTTGGCTCCAGTGGCTGAGGTTTGTGCAACGGACTAAGAGCTGCCAGAAGTGCTACTGAGCTCTGTGGATCATCGTCAAGACACCACTCATCTCACAAGCACTTTATGAGTTTATTAGTATTTGTGAAGTGGCTGGACACTGTTGCAAGGAGCCTCATAGAAAACCCCGTAATAATTCCCTCGACTTTACAATTTGCAGAAAACCACCCTAACGTCTATAACCTAAACTTTTGACAGTCAGTAGAAAAAACAGCAACTTACTGAATGTTACCCTTTCGATGTGTTGACTCAGGCATGGGCTCTGCAGAGAGAAGGCAGACGTAACTAAAGGCCATATCAGAGCGTGTGTGCAAGCTAACCTTAATTCTGGCATCTTCTGACATTCAAAAATTTGCAGCCTTAATAGTACAGAGACAGGGCTAACTCATGGCAGCCGTCAAAGACAACAGACTGCTGGGAGAGACAAAATTGCTGTGCCTTTTTGGCCCGTGCTGCAGACCAGGAAAGGCAAAGAGGAAGCTGAGGAAGCAGCAGCGTGTGGCAATACCTGCCCCAGGCCAAAGCTGGCTGTTCCAGCTGGAGCAGCACCCACCAGCCCATCTCCCTGGCAGCAGGGGAGCAGCAGGCCTGGCTGCCTGGTGCCCTGCCTGGCAGCTCCCTCCTGCTTCCCGTGGTGGGCACACCAAAGATCTCACCAGTCTCTTGCCCCAGAGCTTCTGTTTCGCCCACGCCGTGGGCAGACGGAGGAACGCTGCGTTTCAGCTTTGATGCCCAGCTCCTCCTGATCTTCCCCGGTGTTGACAAATAGCCAAAGTCTAGTCATGAGGTCATGTTTGCCACGTTGAGGTTGAGAACAAACTCCTTCACCTTCCCTGTGCCCAAGCTGCAGAAGCAGCAGTACCACCCCCTGCGACGGCTGCCGTGGCTCAGGGGTGATCTGTGCAGCTGCTTGTGCAGCCTTCCCTCCCACCCCTGCCAATTAATCAGAGGATTTGCATGTTCAGGCTTGTTTGACACACACACACACACACACACCCCCTCCATGAAAGCCTTATGAAAGAGGCAGGCTATGTGGGAATGTGGAGGGAGAGAGAGAGTACTTAAGAGAGAAGGGAGAAATAGAGCAAGGAAACTCTCAGAGCAAAGAAATAAGGCTGCAAGAAGAGAGGTTCTGCTTGGAAGGGGGCAAAGGAACAGAAAAATAAAAACACAGCTACTGAGTTATGAAGTAAAAGTTAACCTCATAAATAGGCATGTTCAGTAGCCTCCTCTGAAGCAGGTAACTCATTAACTCAGCCAGAAGAACAACTCTGGTTTACTTTGTGCTGTACAGCTTGAAGGATAACATCTCTGCAGCTTGGATGCACCGTGGGCCCCAGAACCTGCTCTGTGGATTGCGCTTGAGGCACCGGGTTGTAAACAGAGCAAGATGTGGTGAAGACTGTGGGGTTTCAAGGTGTTACTTTACATCACACGAAAGGCACGAAAGGTATTTCTATTCCCTCAGCTGGGTGCCTTTATGGGATGACCTAACAATTAAAAAAAAAAAAATGTATCTGGATTAAGTGGCTATGAACTTCTTTTATTCAGTTAGTTTATTGATCTGCAACAAGGTTTGTCGTGAATGGGTGGAAGTAAATTAGGTAGGTCCTACCAGATCCACTCCAGGTAGCTAACACACTCCTGCACTTGAAATCTACTTGTAAGGAAACAATAAGCATTTTTTGATTGAAATAAATAATAATAATAAAAAAGAAATAGGATTAGGTTTCTGTGTATTCTACGGTACTTCTTACATAAAATAGCAGAATGGCTTTTCCTTTACAAACATTGTGGCTTGATGTGTGAGTTATACTCCTGCTAATCCATTTGAAGTGAAAATACGTCACAACCTACTGCTTGTCTTCATTTCTTTGAAGTCAATGCAGCAGTCCAATATAATTTCATATGCCCCTGTACCTAATGAGGAAAGGTGATACAATGCTGTGACAGTGTGTTACAAAGACCACTGTGTTACACTCTACTGTATTGAATGTTCCACCTTTACATTTTCAACACATGATTTCAAAAGGTGTCTGAAGCTTTCCATGCTGAGGAATAGTCAAGGTGGTTTAAAGGGGAATGCACATAACAAAAATATGCCTCTAGCATTTGTAAAATTATTAGCATAATGAATTTCCTGTTATGCTTTGCTCAAAGAATTAGCAGCACATGAAATACCAGAATGATTTATGTATTTTGGCCACTATGCGTCATAAGGTAACAACATTTTCAGAGTCTTTGAAATAGGTCATAAAAAATAAATTGTGAGTGTTGATTTTTGTGGCAGAGGTTACACGTACCACAGTGAAGTCAGAATTATATGGGAAACACAAAGACATCACTGTCATTGCAAGCATTTGCTGGCTGCCTTCGAAGCCCCTCATGTGTCAGAGGACTTTAAGCTTTTGAAAAATCAAAAGAGAGATCCTGGCTTCCTTACTGATTAGTTCCTTTCTTACTCTGGTCCCTGTTTTATTTTTCTGTGAACTCCAGAGGGTAATATGCTCCTACCAACCTAGAACTCCACCCTTTTCTCTGCAGCTCCTAACAACCTGTCTTTTCCTCCATCATCAGCCAAGACTGCTCTAAATTAACTAAAAACTGGCCTTAATGACCGTTGAAATGTCTTCATTCTCTTTCAGAAACATGTGTTTATGCCCTTATTTGTGCTCAGTCTCGTTTGGGCTTCTAGGATATTGGCATTATTTTATTCACGTTCTCTGATTACTCCATGGGTCATGGTTCTGAGCATATGACACCCCTTTTCATATAACATTGTCTTTGTCAGCCTGCCATCTTTTATCTACTGACTCTCCAAATACCTTTGATCATTCCCTGAGACAGCCAATTTTTATTATCGTGATGATTACTGATTTGTTTTGAGTAGCACAAATGTGACAATTTGTACAAACCAAAGAGAAAGAATCTCTCCTCAAGAGTTTGTGGTACAAGCAATTCATTACTTGCTACCTGAAAAAACAGATAAAAACATACTTCACATTCTTAGTCTTCTATTGTTTCAGGTAAAATGAAATCCTTGTATTTGTTAATTGACAAAAAAAAAAAAAAAGAGTTAGCTAAGGAAGATCCACAATGGTCCTGGATAACAGACTAGTTTCTGTTTCGCTTCCAGTGCGTTCCAATATATGATTGGTCTGTGGTTCCCTTACATTGACACTATTGCAACATAAGGGTTGTGGAGTTTCTATAACTGCTAGTATACCAAATCTGCTAACTGATCTTCCTCAGGCACTATAAGAATTCGCATAAAGACCCTGTCCCTTTTCTGTGTTCTGTTGGCTCAGGCTGAATTGAGGATTCTCTTGGGAAATAGGAATGAGGAGAGGTATCCCCCATTTTTGCCAGGATGCTGCTAGGTCTTTTTAAGAAATGCACAAAGGTAGCATAAAACTACCTCTGGACACCTACCTCTGACCCCCTCTTGCATGCATATGCTCTTAACTTTGAAACCAATAGTATGTGTGTGTATTTACATTTGTGGGAACCTGAAGAAGAGAAACAGAAGGAAGATGTAGCAAGAGAGAGAAAAGTGAAACTTTAAGGTATTATTCTGCATTTCATTGTAATTAAGACCTTACTCCTATTTCTAAACTGTGACACTTGCATCTTTAAATAATCTTTCCTTTAGCTATGAATTTATAAAGTAGTTGCAGACAGATGAAGAAGACTGAGCTCAGGATATCTCATTGGGTTTGGTTTTTCTTGGCTAGGCTATCGATTCTTGGCCATACCAAGAGGTGTAGGTGTGTATACATTCTTTGCATGTGTACATAGACAGTGGTTGGCTTCCGTCTCCATAGATTTCTGCATTTCTTGTCATTTTTACGACTTATTTTGTCTCATTGGAACTTTTATGGGATATTTTATATAATATTTCACTTCAAGGGTCATACTGTCCTCCAAACAGCACTGCTTTCTACAGGACTGTAGAGAGAGAAATGCCCTTTAGCTAGATAGCTTTGCTGCTTCTCTGTCTCACGATTCCTTTGAGCCATCAGCATCGTTATTTAAGAATTCATTCAATAAAACATCACGGTCTTCTGGGCACATAATGGCCGCTCTTAATTTATTACTAACGAGGTCAAGGAAATCCCGACAAGACGGCAGTGAAATTTATGGCTCGTGCTTTCATTGCCATCTAGCGGCGCGACGATTTATGGAGAAGTCAGCAATTTCTCATGCTGCTGGTCCCACGAGGCAGGAATACCTGCGAAGAAGCGAAACAAACACAGTGTGATGGATTGTTAGTATTAGTGGAAGAAGATTAAACGGCCCTGGGACCACTAGGAATAAAGCTTGTTCCTGACTGCTCTTTAGTCAGTTCTTAAAAGTATTCAAGAGACTCTGCAGGAATGTTAATGGTTACTAAATTCGCCACTTCGGTTTGCGGAAATCATTACACAGCCAATTTTCTCGTTTCCCTGTACTTTGCAGTGTACATACAATATCGATCTTTCTTAGTAATTGGAAAAATTCAGTTCACAGAAACTGGAAGAGATCACCAACATCTCCATGGTTTTATCTACAGTGGACAAACCTGTATGTTTGATTTGCACAGCTGCAAAGGGCAGATTGTTCTCCCCTTTTGCACCGGCTATCAAGGCTGGGTATCAGGACCAACCAGAGTATGGCATCTTTGGGACTGCTAGTCTTTGCCACCTTGATCCTTCTCTCCTAAAGATGAGTGAAACTTAATCTGCAGAAAGTGGCTGCAGCCCTAACACCTCTTCAGCTGCTCCACTCTGTGCTGGCTGAGAGTAACTGCTCACCTGCAAAGAGTGGTTGCCTGACTGTTCAGCAAAGGCTGGCAGACTCATGGGGCACAGACTCCATGCCATGCATAGCTTTCTAATTAGTGAGCTGAACACAGACTTCTAACTAGCAAACAGGACAAAGATTTCTTGTCTCTCTTGGAGATCTGACCAGTCCTCCTGCCCTGATCCTTACCTCAGGTCTAAGCTCTTGTTCCTGCTCTTTTTTTTTGCCCCTATTCTCCCATTTACTGTTACTGACTAGGCTGCTCAACCTTGCTCAGCTCTTGGCCCAGGTACTGAAATATACTACGCTGGATCCTGGGCTTGTGTGCTTTTGACTGTTTCTGGCCTCAGTCTGCCCTGAAAATGATGTTTCTTTTCTACATCTGTTGGCTTGTTCACTGATGTAATGACATGAGCAGGTTTTTCTGCTGCAGAAGAAGTGCAGAGGGTGACAAATGACGGCATTGTTACAAAGCTACTGTGACACGGCTCATCACTTTTCCCCAAGTGCTCCTCTGAGCTTTTGTCCTTTAATATTGAAGTATCCTCATCTTCTATCTTATATACATACATATCCAAGGATGGGAATTGCCTTCTCTACTAGGTGTTTCCTATGTACTTCTATGAGGTAATTTACAAGATCTTAAAATAGATCCTTAAGTAGACTTAAATATTAGACTTAAATAAAAATAGACTTAAAATAACATAGTCATGTTCTAGGGCTTTTGAAAGAGATTTACAATGAAAACTAGTATGCACCTAAACTTCCGTGCAAAAGGCATGATTTTACTTTGAACATTTTCACTAGCTTTACATTGACTAGGTCAAATATAAAGGATGAGGTTACAGTCCATGGATATTTAGTTCTTGGGCAAGTTTTTGTCTTCATCAGAGAAGTCTTTCAATGACAGAATAGAATAGAATAGAATAGAATAGAATAGAATAGAATAGAATAGAATAGAATAGAATAGAATAGAATAGAATAGAAGACTAGACTAGACTAGACTAGACTAGAATAGAATAGAATAGAATAGAATAGAATAATTTCAGTTCAAAGGGACCTACAATGATCATCTAGTCCAACTGCCTGACCTCTTCAGGGCTGACCAATAGTTAAATCAAATTATTAAGACCATTGTTGCTTAGTAATTTGATTTTAAACACTGACAGGTTTGGGGCATTGATGACCTCTCTAGGAAGCCAGTTTTGTTCCAGTGTTTGACTCTCGGTACAGGACTGCATCCTCATGTCAAGTCTGGACCTCCTCTGATGCAGCTTTGAACCATTCCCATGTGTCCTATCACTGGATCTCAGGGAGAAGAGCTCAGCACCTCCCTCTCCCATTCCCCTCCTCAGGAAGCTGCAGAGAGCAATGAGGTCACTTCTCAGTCTCCTTTTCTCCAAACTAGACAAACCCAAAGTTCTCAACCACTCCTCATGCTGTCCAGCCCTTCCACCATCTTTGATGCCCTCCTCTGGATGCATTCATGTATCTGAACATCCTTCTTATGTTGTGGGGCCCAGAAGTGCGCACAGTACTCCAGGTGAGGCCTCACTAATGCTGAATACAGCAGAATAATCCCCTCTTTTACCAGCTGGCTGTGCTGTGTTTGATCCACCCCAGGATGTGGTTTGCCCTCTTGGCTGCCAGGACACACTGCTGACTCCTACTGACCCTGATGCCAACCAGCTCCCCCAGACCCTTTTCCATAGGACTGCTCTCCAGCCACTCCTCTCCCATTTTATACTTGTGCCCAGCATTGCTTCATCCTAGGTGCAGAGTCCAGCATCTGGACTTGTTAAATTTCATCCCATTAATCACTGCCCTATGCTCCAATCTATCTAGATCCCTCTACAAGGCCTCTTGCCCCTTGGGAGAGTCAACAGTACCTCCCCTAAAAAAGGATTCTGTGAATTGCTTTGGTAATATTTCTTTTTTCCTGAAATGAGCATTGTTTCCTGTCTGTGATCTATCTACCAAAATCTTATCAGACCACAATCTGAGATTGTAGTAAGGGTGGATAACATTACAGGTTCTAATTGATCCAAACCTTATAGCCTTATTCAAAAATGCTACCTTATTTCAAGTATACCGTACGAATCAATATGTACCACATAAACTCATGGGTAACACATACATGAGCTGGACAAATTAGATCTATTCTAAATATTTCAAGGTTGCTCACCTATATTTATGGAGCTACTGGTGAAAGTCCAGCATAGGGTCACCAAGACAATGAAGGGCCTAGAGCATCTCTCCTATGAGGAAAGGCTGAGAGAATTGGGACTGTTCAGCCTGGAGAAGAGAAGGCTCAGGGGGATCTGATGTGAGCAGCCATAAGGGCGGCCTGGTAAGAAGGGGAAATTTACTGAAAAAAAAAAAAATGCCTGCCAGCCTGGGAGCTGTGAGCCTGGGAGTTAGGCTTTGGAACGAGAAATATCCCTGAGAAGTGCAACTGGCCTCTTTGAGCTACAACTGGGGTACCTAGAAACCACAGGCACCCTGAGATAGCATTCATAAATGCAAAAACCCAAAGAAACTATAACAGCAACTAACTTATGGTCTGGAAAGTGGAAGCAGTCTAGGAAAATAAAGTTGGTCTGAAAGAGCAGAAAACGTCATCTATGGGCTGATTAAGGTGAAGAATTGAAATTAACAGCATCTATTGGCTACTTGAAGTGGTGGTGTCCTGTGCCTTCTTATATGTCCATTATATAAAAAGGACTTACTTTTTATCCAGAATGGAGTCTTTCTCTGTGAGGAACTCTTGTGCTGTATGTACTTTTCCTTTGCTAAGGAGGATGAATTCCTCAGAAACTTTCTGTGAGATCGTGGATTCTCACTGGGGGTGCCTGGCTGACTCTTGAGTCTCTGACAGATCATCTCTAAAGTGGGACTCTGCCTGTTTATCTTATTTTTCCTGCTTTGGGCCCAGTTTTGGGGTTGGGTTGGTTTGTCCTCCCACCTCTGGGTTGGTTGGGTCCTCCTTTGGCATTGGTTTGTACTCCCATTTGGGATGGTTTGTGCCTTTCCGAAATTTGTCTAATTAATTGATACTGTTATTACATACACATATAGGTCATCTGTCATAATTGTATCTACTGCCATATTTGTGATAAATTGGTTCACTGATGATAACTTCATAGTAACCTGTAATATTATATGCCTACTTGGTTGTTCCTGTTACTGGTTGTTGCTATATGATTTGTTTGCTGCTATTACTAACTGCTGCTATACTATTCATTGATACTAAATTATTGAATGCTGAGAGTAACTTGTAATAGCTTGATATATATATTATTTTTTCTTTGTTAATCATAAGTATGCTTGCTAGTGGTGATTTTTTTGGAATTTGTGGTAAGCTGTAATAAAGTAGAGAAATTTAGAGGATAAAAGCACCCACGTCCTTTTGTATTAACGGAATCCAGCAAACTCATGGTTGTGATCTCTATACACCTGCAGGTTGTGTAACCCTTTAGGTTGTGACAGGATCTTATCAATGTATATAACGGAGGATGCAAAGAGGACGGAGCGAAGCTCTTTTCAGTGGTGCCCAGTAACAGGACCAGAGGCAACAGGCACAGACTGGAACACAGGAGGTTCCCTCTGAACATCAGGAAACAGCTTTTTCTTTGAGGGTGACTGAGCACTGGCACAGGTTGCCCAGGGAGTTGGTGGAGTCTCCATCCTTGGAGACAGTCAAAAGTCATGTAGACGTGGTCCTGGGCAGCTCTGGGTGACCCTGCTGGAGCAGGGGAGTTTGACCAGACAATCTCCAGAGGACCCTGCCAACCTCAATTCTTCTGTCTTTCTGTGATTCTGTGATATTTGACTTAATTTTGAAAAGCTGTTCTTTTTCCCAAATAGTTACTTTTCCTCAGTATTGAAAGCTGAAGACAACAAACTTGTTTGTGGTTACAGAACAGAATGAGCGAAATAGTATGAAACTCATTAACTTGCTTTACTGATTGAGATCAGTCAGTAGAAGATACAAAACCAGAACAAATTACACAGGAACTTAGTCTGGGAAAAATCATATTTTCAGTGACACAATATGGTGTTAACATGACAAGCAAAGGAAAAATCTCTTTCTAAATCAGATTTCTATCTTGGCAATGTCCCTTTAGTTGTGAGGGTGGGGGAAAACGTTGGCCCCTTGTCAGTTGGTTTTGGCAAGTAACCCAGCTGTGACAGATCATTTTGATTTCAACTTGACGTTTGGCTGCAACGACCAATATTAATCAACTTCAAGATAAAGTCGCTTTGTCTGCCACAAAACAAATAGCACCAGTAGTTGGAGCTGTCTCTCCTCTGACTAGTTTTCCTTGTGAGGATTGTCAGCAAGCACTGAATAAAATTCATTGAGCTGGGTGTGCATGGAAAACTGAACAGAGTTGGTCTTATAATTTACTGGGTGACCCTCCCCTCTCCACAGCTATCTGATAAGTTTAGACATTAAATATCAGCTTTTGTATTTATTTGGAAACATATTCCAGCTTTCATGGAAAAGGGGGAAAACACATAATTCTTTGTTGTTTTCTTTTATAATGGTATAATTTGTGGTGGCATACTCTTTACTTTTATTATAATTGTATGACTGAGTACTATATAAGAATGGAGAATGTGGAGTGCCAGAAGCCTTCATTAGACATGCTATAAATGCTATTAGAGAGCTATTTTCATGAAATCTGCTTCCAGAATTACTAATATAGTTTATTGGCATTTACTACCCAGTCTTCTTCTTCTGCACCTCTGACTTTGGTGCTGTCTGCGGATTTCTTTCAAGGTGTTTAAAAGCTTTCCACAAGAAATTTTATTACCACAAATCTTCATGAATATTTGTATGACCGCTTTTTGGTGAGAAATTTATCTGATAACCCAGTAGTGTTTGCATTGCTTTTGTTTTTGTTAATTTTACACACCATATTTTGGTAAATGTAGAACCAAAAGCACAGGAAAACACATCAACATTATCAAACTCAGAAATGAGACTTTGGTTTTCATTATGGATGTACAGCTTGAACATTATGAAGTGAAAAATCGCCTGTTCTTCTGCAAAGGGAAGTAGCAGTATAATATTAGGATCATGTGATTCTTCATGTGAAAGACACTCCAGACACTTTAGTACAAAGTTGTTATCTGAAGGCTGTCTTTAAATGATCCATTTGGAAGTGATTAGACAGGAGCCACAGTCATCTGGCTGTGTTTCTGTCATCAGGGAGCATGCAGGGCTTTGCTGTGGGCTTTACTCCTCTCATGGTCGTATCAAACCAAATTCATTGCCAGGAGCAAATGAAAAAAAATGCCCAGTTCTTAAGCAGAAAGATGTAATTGAGAATGCAGATCCTATGGCACAGCAAAATAGATGGGTGTGAGTCATATTTGCAGAAGGCTGAGATCCACGAGAAGAAGAGGCATGTCCTTACTCCCAAGTAGTTTCTTCTGACAGCATCAGCAACCCTTAAATATGCTGCTTTGTTGTTAGCTAGGCTGACTTGGTTCACATGTCCTACCCTCACCCTGCAGTCTAATTAATGCCACAGAAGATAATTTCCAGACACTTAGGGCATCAGCTCCATAATGCATGTAAGTTATACACATTTTGTGCTCAGCTGATTGTCTTCATTCCTGTTGTCTTCTCTGGAGGAGAAAATGGAGTTGATCCCTAGACCGTAGATTATACACAACAAAGCAGGAGCACATTAAAATGTTCAATTTCTCGTATTTATTGTACAGACACAGATTGGTTCACACACATCCTCACTACCACTGTTTCCATGTGTAAGGAGAAAAAATTCAAGGCTGAATTCCAGATCTCTAAACATGGTTTCCTTGGGGAAAAATACCATTAATGTTATCCCTGTGGATCTGTGGGACTACAAATCTAAATATTATCACAGGACACGCATAGGATTTTTTCACTACATGAAAACTAAAGTAAAACTAAAAATAATGGAACCACAAACACTAAGAACGAATTTCAGCATACTGAGTTTTAACTATTTCCGGTTTTGATAGTCTGACATCTGAAATCTTACTTTTTTAAAATATGGTTTATTGTATATACGTCCTTATAATGCTCTAGGCCCGTTAATATGACACTTACACTCTCTTCAGAAGTCATGAGTTACCATGTTCACTAGTATTTTAATGATAGGCATTTTTTATAGAGGACATGAAGAGAAATGGCATATCAAAAGGCAATAATCCACTTGTTTACAGATAAGAGTTTGGCATTTGAGATACAATTCCTACTCTTCCACTGACTCAGCACAACTCCCTGGTGAAATTATTGTCTGCACCACAGTTTTCTCAGTTATAGAAAAACATAGTGACCATTGTCCATCTCAATTGTTCCTCTTTGTGAGCATCTATCAGTTATTTTTGCGTTTTCACAGTGCTTTGAAATGCTTTTTTTAATGTTTTATATTCCCTAAATGATTACTTTTAACAATGTTTGTTATTGTTATAAGTAGATGTTAGAGTTTCCTATCAGAGAGGATCAGAAATTCATCTCCTTAAATTTAGTATTATAATGGGGAATGATGGATATTTAAGGAAAAAGAAACTTGAAGGCAAATCAGTGCACAGCAGATGCTGGTTCTGGAGGCAGTGGTAACTGACGCTGGGTGTCAGAAGAAAATGGTCTGATGGCAAACTCACCCTGTGAAGAAGACAACTGTTCTTATGGGCCATGGCTCAAGGACTTTGCCGTATAAATCAAGCAGTTAATCACTCTTGTAACCATTCACACAAGTTGCTGGAGAAGGAAGGATAGTAATAGAAGCACCTGAAAAGAGCACCTTGATGTTCTTGGGATCTTTTCTGTCAGCTGATTAACAACACAGCAGAAAAAGGGGAGTCTCTTCTCCAAACGGCAAATGTAAAACCAAACTTCATGATTGTCTCTCTAGGCTGCTGCTGAATGAATAGCCCCAGGAGACTGCTGAGAAAGAACAACCTTCATTTGGAAATCATTTTTGTTTGGAAGTAATTTTTATGTGACCAGTTCAGATAAAGCAATGTGTGGGAGAGATACCTGGAACAGTAAGTCCCCCTCCGAGGTGGCATAGTTAGTGAAACACACTTCCACTGAATCTGCCTTACTAGGAGGGAGAAACATAGGAATAGCAATGACTATATTTTTATAATCCACTGTTCTGCTACTGGCACTGTGTCATAATATACCCTCTGCAAAGTGAATAACTTCTGTCCTCACCGTAGTAAGGTATTGAGCACATGATGCCCTTCAGAAAACCATGTAATGAAATATCAGGAGGTATAAGAGGAGTTCATGCAAGATCAGCTGCAGGCATTAAAAACAGCTCTAGATGTTACAAACCAGTTCCAGAGTTAAAGAACCATTGACTTCTCTGGCCCTGTGTTTAAACCCTGAACTCATTATGCTTGGTCCTGATGACTGGCTATTGGTTAACTTAAAGCCAGCTTTCACAGCATGGATGGTGGTGTTAGACTGGCTTCAAGGATCTTGTCTTCTGGCTGTCTCTCCTCTACATGGTAGTGGTCTTGCCAATACCCTGAGCCCTTGATGAAGAGGAAAATAAAAAATATTCTTCATTAAAGCAAGCTTGTTCTGAGCAAGCTGATACCATGGAGGGACACACTGGAAAAAAAAAAAAAAATTGTATAGAAAATTTTTCTAAGTGCTGTTCCCAAAAATGTGGAGATCACGACTAACCAGCAATCAAACTCTTGACAAGGTTACTAATTTAATTATAACTGAATAACTTCTCAGTATCTTTTACCAGGTGTGTCTGCCTATGAAGAAATACACAGGACAATCCCACAAATGCTGTGCAGATTGTGGCTAACTCTGTAGGTGTTTGAATAATCTCAAAACCCAGCAACTGTTCAGTTGCTCAGAGTTACTTCATGAACCTCAAGCTCATGCTCTTGCAGAAGGTAAAATGAAAGCTCACAGTGTTAATGAGTTTTGTTTGTGATTATGGCCAAATTATCAATCTTGTATGAGGCTTTTCCAAAGGCATCAGGCAAACCTGTGTTGAAGAAGCTCATGAAGCAAACGCCCTGTGGTCGGAGGACACTGGTGTGTTCAAACACTCATGCAAACCATCATGCTGCCTGATTTGGTGGCTGTCTTGTGTGTGTGTATACAGATGCAAACAATATTCTGCCTTGATGGCTGTCATTCACTTGTGTGGGAGTATAAAGCTGTGTAGTCTCCATCCTTTGAGGTTTTAAAAAACCGGGCTGCATAATACCCTAAGGCCACCTTGTCTGGCCTCATAGCTGATTGTGTTTTCAGCAGGAGTTTGACCTAGAAAGCTCCTGAGACCCCTTCCAAGCTTATCCTTTTATACCATGATCCTAAGTTTTCACTTAAACGTTAGCTGAATTATCATCAGTTCCGTTGTGAGGCAACCTTGCCTGAGTGCCAGAAGCCCACCTAGCTGCTCTTTCACTCCCTCCCTCAACTAGACAAGGGCAGAAAATAAGATGAAAAGCTTGTAGATCAAGATAAGGACAGGGGCATCTCTCACCAGTTACTGTCACGGGCAAAACAGACTTTACTTGGAGAAAATTTATTTAAATCATTGCCATTTAAAAATAGAGTAGGATGGTTAGAAACAGAGGCAAAACCTAAAACACTCCTCCCGGCCCCTCTTGCCAGGCTCAACTACTCCACTCCCAACTCTTCTAAATGGTTCTTCCCTCAGCCCCTAGCGGCACAGGGGAATGAGGAATAGGGACTGTGGTCAGTCCATAACAATTCCTCTCTGCTGCTCCTTCCTCATGTTTCCCCTGCTCCAGTGTGGGATCCCTTCCATGGGATATACAGTCCTTCACAAACTGGTCCAGTGTGAGTCCTTCCCATGGACTGCAATTCTTCACAAACCCTTTCCACAGGCTACTGTCCTTTAGGAACTGACTGTTTAAGTGTGGGTTCCCCACATGGTCACAGGCCCTGCTAGAAAACCAGCTCCTACGTGGACTCCTATCTATAGGCTGCAGCTCCTCTGGAGTGCACTCTCCATGTGCTGCATCTTCTGCCAAGGCATCTTCACCTACTGTAGTGTGGGGTTCAGTAGGCTACAGTGTTTATATGTGCTCTTCCATGGTGCTCCATGGGCTGCAGGGGCACAACCAGCTCCACCATGGTTTTCTCCATGGACTGCAGAGGAATGTCTGCTCTGACACCTGGAGCACCTCCTCCCCCTCCTTCTTCACTGACCTTGGTGTCTGCAGAGCTGTTTCTCAGATTTTTCTCTTCTCTCACAGCTATTGTGCAGTGTTTTTCCCCTTTCTTAAGTATGTTGTTATGGAGTCACCATCATTTTGGCTAAGAGGCTCAACCGTGCCCTGTGGTGGGTCCTTTGGAGCTGGATGGAACTGTTTGGAACTGTGTGTGTGTGGCAGGTTCATCCTCTTCCAACAGAGGCCACTCCTGTAGAACCTCCCTGCCAGCACCTGGGCACCTGCATCCAGCAAAGTTATGCTCAACAGTCTTCTAAACTTGGTTGCTCTGAGACCAGAACAATTACACAGCAAGGAACAAGAAGCGGGCGAGCTTCTTAAATTTGTTCCTGAAATGGAATCCTGGTCCTGAAACTTCATGCAGATACCAAGCTGAGCTGTGCCATACCTTCTTGCAAAGCTTTGAAGTAGTAGCTGAAACAATCACTTTAGAAGACCCAATAATTGTTTTGAGAAGGTCAAAAATTGTTTCAACCACTTCTCTGCCTCTTCTTACACCTTTTACAGAAAAAGACCTGAAGCATTGGTAATGGTTGGTATGCAGTCATTATGGCCTTCTTGGTGTTCTTTACACCTCTATAAAAAGCAGTATAAATAAAAGACTTCTACTTGTTTTTTAACAATCTATTAATTAATTTTTGTCAGTACAGACAGAAGCAAACACAAGTGCAACATTATTTGGCTTAAATTTTAACTGGTAAACTTATAGTCTGTGCAAACACATACCTATAAATATGCAAGGAATGGTGTAGAACTTGGCTATAAGCATCAGCTGGGTTAACAGGCTTAAAGGTATAAATAAGCAACCGCTCAAAATGGTATTTCAGGTATGCCATTCTGGCAATGAAGTAAGGTGTTAGGAATCCAGACCCTATCAAAAGAGCATGACATGATATAAAATGCATGCACAAGCAAATTAAGAATTCATTGTAATCATTCAGCGCTAGCAGCAATGGAAACATTATCACTGAACTTGGTATTATGAATATGGAAGACTATCAGGTAGTAAAGAATAACTTTTCTGTAAAAGTATTAGTAGGAAAGGAATGGTTTAACCTCATTAATCTTTTCACAGATGCTGTGTACAGAGCTCTTACATCCTTGGAGCACTGCTCTATCAGTCTCCTGCAATCTGTGCTGTTCTGTAGTGTAGTGGGTTTGAAAACATGCATATATTAGAATAGTAATACATTTTACATGTTGTGTTAGCTGAGGAACATTCCCACTGTTGTGTCCTAGAAAACATATGAATGTTCATTGTGCAGTCATTTTGTGTATGATATATATAGTGGGCATAGAGGTGTATACTTGAACATTGAGATATTCAGGATCATCTACCAACATCTAATGTAGGATGCGCTGCTCTCCAAGACTGTGACAAAATCCATTTTTCTTTACAAGGTATAGAAACGTATTTGACTTTATGTGAGCAACTAGTATAGGCCTTGCTGTTTAACCCGCGTTGCTAGGAGGAGTTACAGTGGGACGCATCATTGGCTCCCTGCCTGAAACACCAGACACACATGTTTTAAAATTGTCCTACACCATGTAGCAAAGTGAGACACTAGGCGAGGAGGGCAGCTCGGGACTGTAAGGAGCACAGGAGGGCTGTGGAAGCAGATAATGGGGAGGAACACCCATGGCGCTTAGACCACACTCCAGTTGCCTTCAAGGCAAAATGTTACGTTGGAGGATAAGACCTGTGCAAGCAGCATTTGCACTTCAATTCCATCATCAAAGCTGTTTACATTTTCATGACCCAGTCTGATCCTGTCTTTCTGTCCCTGTTTGGCTCCCCCAAGCTCCTACAGAAGCATCTCCTGTAGGACCATTTTTACTACACTTTCATCCTCTTCCTGTTTTTCAATTTATGTGCTTTCTTCCTCCACTTTTCCTCCTTTTCTTTCTCTCTTCTCTGTTGTGCCTCTCATCACTGCATTTGTATTCCTAGCTTTCACCTCTGTATTGTATACTTACTTTGCAGTTCTTGTCATCCCAACAACAAACAGACTAGTTGGGTTCTCCTCCTCCTCTTTCACTTGTCCTTTCCTTGTATTTTCCTCTCTCCTCCCTTATACTGGAAATAGGGTTTCTTTTCAGCCAGCTTAATGTTAGCATGACCAAGTAACCTGAACACAAAAGTGGGATGTCAAGAAATTAGACTGTTAGCTATACAGAATGGTGAGGACCAGTAAGTATTGCTATACTCTTAAAGGCCAGGTCAGACTTACACTATGACAATACGAAATGCAGCAGTACCAGGACTTAAAAAATGCTGTGAATCTTGTATTTACTGCATCCAGTTTCTAAAATAACTTTAGGGGCTGAGAAAATTTTTTCTGAAGCCAAGCTGAGTTCTTTAATTTCTTTGGTTTATTAAGGGATTTCCTGTCCCATGAAGTTCTCATTTACATTTTTTTTATGTTGTAAGAAAAGAATCAAAGGCTATAAAATGATGCATACACGAACATGTCAGTCAGGTGTAACCACACATACAAACAAACTTGCAGGAAAGGGGCAAACTTTCCAGATCTTCCTGCTATTCAGCCTGACTTAATAATTCCAGAAAATATGCTTTATCAGACTGAGTTCTTGGGCTCTACAGCAAGAAATGTTCCCCATGTTCAAGGGGATGTGATAAACAGAAAATTAATTTGTTGACTTAGTGGTCTGGTCTGACTTTGAAGGGGAGCAATCCCTCTGCAGGCTGAGCATCACTCAGATTCAGTGACTGGTGTAGGAGCTTGAGGGAATCCTTCCCATCCTCTGACTACAGAAAGGAAACTTGAAAGGAAGTCACAGCAAGCTACATGTGACATGCTTCAGTCTGCATTTTCACTTATCAAGTATCTGAGTCTACAAGATACATGACGAGCTGGTTATTTCCTCAATTGGTTGCAGGAAGCTGCTGAAATCCTTTTGCTTTTGAAATCACATAGATAAGTGTAATCACTGAAGAAAAGATTCTTTTCTGCTGATTACCTGCAGCATCCCATCATTATCCCATCTCATCACAGCTCATGATAGGTGATGGTCTCCAGACAATGACTGCATTTTCTGCATTCAAGCTGCAGCTAAAGAGGACTACTTTTCCAGGAAGGGCAATCCTTTGTACAGACTATATTAGAAAATCTCTAGATTTTCAGATTATCCAAAACTCGAAACCTTGTTGCATACTACAGCTGATATTATTTTGTATAGATCTCACAATATTAGAAATTCAGTTAGCTGTATGAGAACAGCAGCTTTAATTTAGAAACTATTTAGGGTTAGAGTTGAAGATCTCCATCCTGAATGCGGCTGTAGTACCAATGTCAAAAGATGAACCGAATAAAAATCTAGTACCTGTAAAAAAAAACAATTGGATTTTACTTTTTTAAAACTAAGGTCCACAGCGATGAGTTTAATAAACTTTACAACAGTAGTCAGTGGTTTTCTCTATGAGAGCTTCCTACTGATGGCTTGTCTACATAAACACAGTCTTTCTTTTATGGGTGGGAGACACTCCCTGTCAAAATGTTCATCTAAATTGGCACCTGTTTTCACTTTAACTAGGTCCTGACTGGTTGCCTTCCTGAACTGGCTTGGGACTCCTGGCTAGGGGAATCCTCTCAGCCTATGTTTGGCTCACCTAAGTCATTGCTTAGGTTTAGTGAGTCGCTGGGTTTAATTCCGTGGTGTGCAGAGGTCTAATGACCCTCTGGGAAACAGGACTGGGGATCTCTTGGCAATGATGCCCCGCCGTCCCCCCAGCTTGCATTCAGAAAGTGGGGAAGAGAAAAAAAAGAAGAGATGATAGTTACAAGCAAACAGGGTTTCTGTTATGTTTGAACAGTCCCACGTTCAAACAACAGCAGACTGATTACCTGAGTCCCTTAAAATTTGCCAGTCAGCATGACCAGCCTGCCTTTGGGATTAAAAGATGCTTCACTAGGCATATTAGAACAACTGCCTTTTAGAAAAATATCAGAGTGTGTCTAGTGCCTTGGAAGAGGCATAGCACCACCTCCCCGAGCATGAAGGTTTTGGCACATCATTGCTCATTGTCTTACCCCAAAGATATACTTGGGGAGCTCCTCTAGTGTGGTAGGAAAAAGTACGGTAGTTTGGAAACAATAATCTCTCCTTCTGTGCCAGAGCACGGGTCTAGTTGGTCCTGTTTTACTAAAAAAGGTGACAGTTTATCCATTAGGTAGTATTCTTTGAAAAATATATTCTTTTCTCCACAGGCAGCTCACATCCTAAATGTTCACAGATCTTCACAGCATCTATTTTTCTGCTGATTGGGGTCACAAGGTATCAACCTAAATTGTCAGAGCATGACTTAAAGTCCTGGAGAGGATGTTTTTTTTTTTCCTCCTGCTAAGTTAGATTGTTACATCCTGCCACTCAATTATCTTTAGTATTAAAACATATTTAAGTTCTGCCAAGGAAGCTGAGCATAAGCAAAATAAAACAGGATCATCTGGTTCTTCTTTGCATAGGGGTAACTTGTCAAAATCTTGACAGAGACTCTGTAAAACCACATCACACAAAATCAGGTTCAATAAACAGTAGCTAAAGACAGAAAATTTTCTTGCTTTGATAGATGTATACAGATTTTGCAGGTTCTAATTTTAGCTCTATAATTTACAATAAATATACTGAAAGCTTTATTTTATATTTTTGCGTGGAGAAAATATATTTAATGTCAAATTTTCTTTAATAAAAAATCAGGAAGTGAGAGATGTTTATTATTTCCTTAATTATTAAGAGTGCGTTTGCAGCGCTGCAATCTTCTAGGGTCTCGTTAAACAAGCAAACAAGAAGAACAATGGATTTTTACTCAGTGCTATGTAAGTTCCGAGGTTCTCAAGGTGTTTATTCCTGTAGAAGTACTAATAAATTTAATCAGCTGTTCAAGTGTACTTTGTGGCCTTTTAAGTAGTTTTCTGTGGTTTTTTTTTCTGATTATCACCGCGTTGTAGATCTGAATATTGGTCTTAATTTAACACTTCTCTTATTTAAATGGTCTTGAGTGGCATGCCTTACTTTGAGGGCCCTCTATGGCTCTCCAAGTGTCTTGCGCACAGTATAATGTCAAGTTACCACATTTTTGGAGGAAATAAAAGAAATTATCATATATGAATAAATTTATTTTCACAATGTTCTTGACCGTGGATTGTTACTGGGCAGTGGCTGCATATGTGTGTGTGTGAAGTAACACAGGATCTGGACAAATCCTTAGATGATAGCATCCATGATTGAACGTGTTTTAAGTAAAACCTTCATTAATGAAGCGAGAAATGTGAATTCGCGCACATTTCCAACACATTCAAACTTCAGCCTCTGAATGTTGTAAAAAGCTATGTGGAACTGATTCGTGTTCCATTGCTTGCTTTGGTCCTCTGTTTGGGTGGAAGAAACACAAATAAGTATAGGTCTCAACAGCATGTTGGATACGTGAAGAACCTCTCTGGAAGGACTGCAGACATCTCGGGCCGTGCTTTATGGGCAGGTGGGCACACGTTAAGCCAAAGCAAGTGAAGTGCCACTGAAGGAGTTGTACTTTTTTTTTTCCGAAAACGCCCCAGACTCTACTGGACAGTAACAGTACTCATGGTAGGATTTTTTTCTTTAATGGTAGATGCATTCAGAGTTGTACATTTAGCCCACAGGGTATGTGCTCTTGCTTTCTGTTTTCTTTCAAATTTCTTGCATTAGACCTCAGGGCTTTTCTCTGCTCACTGTGTGAGCAGGGAGCTGAGTCCGGGAGACTTGTTTTCACATGAGGAGGAGGATTAAGAGTTTGCTCTGTGGCTTCGCTTTAACTTTTCGCTGGTCCCCTGGAAGCCCACATGGATAATTCCATCTCCACAGATCAGTAAATAACAATGATAAGTAAGTGACAGAGATAATGGCTAAAACAGCTTAACATGACCCTTACTGCATGTTCAGCTACTGGCAGCAAATGCTCACGAACAAAACTGTGTAAGAATTAGTGAGACTAGATATGCTATCCTGCTTCCTTTGGGCAGTTAATCTCATTGCCAATCCGTTAGAATATGGATGTAGGTCACTTCATGTATAGAGGTCCTTTTGGTGCTCGGTGTCTTCTTTACAAGACGACACTGAAAATACTTGATTACAGCTAAAACTGATCATTTTAATGAAGGTGTGCTGAATCATAGTGGTTGCAGTGAGCTGCGCTGGGTACCTCATCAAACAGGCAATGGACAAAAATGCCTTTATGCCCTGGTCCTGTACTTACATGTCTGAGTTAAACATGTCCGTAAGTGTTTGCGTGATGACAGCTTATGTCGGCAAGTTTTCCTTTGTGGTGCTTGACCTGGGTTTTTTCTTGTAGAGAGAGAAGTAAAAAGGAGTTCGGTTTCCTAATGGATTCGGAAAACAGATGACTATCTTGTGTTTCTCACAAGTTGTGAGCTGGCCTGATACTTGAAATACTGAGGCATGGCTGGTCTTATGTAGTATGGAGCTCCAAGGAAAGCTTGGGACCTACGTTTTTGCCCAATAATAGTTATGTTGCCTTGTGGAGCTCCTCAGAGCTCATCCTGGTTCAGTGTAAACCCCATCCCCTCTTCCCCTGCTCCCCTGGTTAGTTTTCCCACTTCTTCAGTCTAGGACCACACTTTTACCTCAAACAGTAGGTTCTGGTACTGCTGCTGAATCAGTGGCTAACTACTGGCAGTAGCTGGTTAGGAGGTAAGTTCATATGTTAATGCTCCAAACATTGGTATCAGCTGACTATGAGTGCACGTTTTAGATATTCCCTGTGGCCCAATCAGCTAATGCCCAGTAGCGTGAAATGGATCTTCAAAAACAGAAGACATGAAATAGTTCACCTGGACTGCTCGCAACCAAGACCAGCCTTGCTTTAAACTACTCAGCTGTGGGATTGTGATGTAGCTATATGAGCCATTTTTAAATTGTAATTAAAGGTTTTAAAATGGGGTTTGAGTTCACTGAGCCCTCCCTCTTGCTTGATTAATTGGTGATTTATACATATATAATGACTTTAACTGACTTAGGGGGTAATTTATGTCATGATGTGCGTGATATATGGATCTAAATAGACTAAGTAGAGGGAAAAAGGAGCCATCTGCTCCCTCGAAAACCGTCCGCTGTCAGAAGGAAAGCACAGTGTTTGAAAAATGTGTTTAGAAAATCAGGAATAAATTTATCTAAATTTCTTGTGCTGTCTGGATGACATTTTCGTTGGGTATATATCGCCCAACAAACGAGGTAAGCAATCTGAATTTTTAACCTTTTGCCAAGACTTCATATTCCCTAAGTTGTTCAAAAGGCTTTATTTTTGTAACCATATACAATGTTTTTTGTCCTGATCTTCACAGTGCTCTTGGAACACTGTTTTTGCAGCTACAGGATGGGTACAGAGATACTAACACACCGCTGCCCAAGTTTAAACACTACCTGCACCAAACAAGAAAATGGAAGTGATATTTCCTGGGAGTGGGAGGGTTTTATTTAGGGCAGGTGTTTAAAAGCACAGTTATCATTCTCTGTGCTACTTACCTACATACTGAGTGGGGTTTGTCAAGTGAGAAATATCCTTGTGCCCTCTCTTATGCAATATGAGCAAGGCAGCTGTCATAAGAAAAACATTCAGGCATATTCTTAAATTTGCACATGCAAACTTTTGTGTGATCTTCAATAGGACGACTCATGTATGCAAACTTAAGCAAATGCACAGGCACTTGTGGGATAAGGGCTTAACTTTCTGCCTAAGGGGGAAAAATCATTGGACATAGATGTGTGCAGCAATTAAAATACAAAGGTGGACTGGTGTGTGCTCCACAAACTATAGACAGCAACTGCAAAGGCAGCTGCAAGTTCTTTTATGTTTTGCCTTGTCTTTTTTTTTTTGTTTGTTTTGTTTTAATACCATAGTTCTCTCGCTTTTTAAAATGAAATATACCTGCAGCGAGCTCAGTATTTAACAGCACGCTAGAGAAGACATTTCCTGCCCAAGCTGCTTCTAACGTTAGCCCCTCCTGGACCCTCACCGGTGTCTTCCGAAGCGCTTCCCCGCCAAGTACGGAGATTTTTTTTTTTTTTTTTTTTTTTTTTTTTTTTTCCCCCCGCCGAGCCCCGCCGGGACGCGCCGTCGGCCCCCGCGGCCCAGCAGGGGTCAGTGGTGCCGCGGCGTGCGGGGCCGCGGCCGCGGGGAGGGGCGGCGGGAGCCGGCGGGGACACCCGGGGCGGCGGGTCGGACCGGTACCGATACCGGGAGCATCCCCCCCCCTCACCCCACCGCCGAGGCCCGGGAGAGGGCAAGCGAGGGTCCGTCTCCGGCCCCGGGATGCCGGTGGGGTACGGTCAGACGCGGCGCGCTGCCGCGGGTCGGTCCGCGGGCTGCGGCGGTGCCGGTGCCGGTCGGGCGGGCGCGGAGGATCCATCCCACGGGCGGCGGCGGCTCCCCGGCCCCGGCAGGTGCCGTCTGGGCGGCCTCCGTCTCAAAGCCGCCCCTCTCCGCCCGGGGGGGAGCCCTGCGCGGTGGACGGCAGGAGGCGGCCGGCGGCTGCCCGTCGGCTGGGTCGGTCCCGGCTCCCGGCGGAGCTCCCCCCCGCCCCATTCCCTCCGCCCCTACCGGGGGGAGGAGGCGAGCGGCGGGCGGCGCCCTCCCTACGCGGCGGGGGGGATCCGGGGGATGGCCG
>JAHREE010000495.1:6680022-6807030 GCA_033628505.1 Tringa tobata
GATGGCAGCAAACGGCATCGCTCCGGCGCTTGAAGCCCGTGTTTGAAAAGCTGGAGGCTTGAGTTTATCAGCCCCGCAAGAACATGGTTTCAGCGCTGGATCAGGCAAAAAGAAAAAGAAAAAAAAAAATCAGCGCTTCTAAAATTTGTTTTTGGAAACGGCTGATCTATCTTACCTAAGACACTCAAAGAATAAAAATCCTTATACCTGTATGTTTCAGCTTCAATTTGGTGAAGCAATTGGGGAGAGGAGGACCCAAAGAGGAGCAGAGGGAATCTAAATTTAACAATGTAATTTTAATTGTAATCTGTGGCACTACCAGCTCTACGTGTATGGGGAATTGTCAAGCTTTGCTGAATCAACCGCCTGCAAATAGGATCATAAATCCGTGCTTAGCACAGAGGAGTAAGCAAATCATTGTGACGCTGGAATTCAGGACCCACGTAGGGTCTTTGAAGTCTAAGTTTAGACACTTCTTAAAAACTTCCCTTTGTATGTGCAGATGCAGCGATATACGTTAGGCATGCATATATGCTTTTGTTGCCTGTAAATGTGCAGCTGCAGAAGATGTATGTGAAAAGAATAATCTGCAAAGATAGTCCTATGTTTAACTTCCTGAGTCCAGACCCTAAATGATGACGGGTTTCTGCAGTGTAATAAAAATTAATGTCCCATGGGAGAGAAAGGCTCTGAAGATGTAACTTCTTTTTAAGAATGCGTGACTTAAAGTGTTGGGAACCATCTAGTTTGAGATGAGGGTGTGGTTTCCTGCCATTCTTAGTGTGATCTGAACGTGGTACAATGCTAAAGATTTCACCCCTTCCACCTGCTCCTTCTCTGTCTCGAATCTGACCGTAGAGTCAGTTGGTTGGAGAAGCGTGTGGATCTGACAGAAAAGTAGTAGTTTGCTAACATTTTGGGGTAGGCACTGAAACTGGACAACAGGGAACTTTAGGGAAAGGAGAATCTCCCTTTTTGAAGCAGCTTATTATTATTATATTTATTTATTTATTTTATTTTGAGATTAAATTTGTATAATGTGAAACCACACCCCAGCACTCTAGCTCCACGAGCCTTTGAAAGCCTACAGAGAGGGACTGCATAGCTCTCCCCTAGCCAGTGGTTTCCACCATTGTGTTCTCCCTTGCCTTTGTACTCACACAAGTGTTTGTGCAGCTGTGTGTGAAGAGCAGTGCATGTCCAGCTGAAGGTCCCTTTGCTTGGGTTAGTCTTTGGCTGGAATGGTGCCCTGGTCCTCTTCACAGCTGGAGGAGGGCAGAACGGGCTCTTTCAACACAGTCCTGGCTGACGCCCTTTTAAACTGCTCAGGGAGCGTTCCTCTTGTTTGTATTCTGCAGGTTTCCACCGAAGCTACGTGAATATTTCTTAGTAAAACAGGACTTAAAGTTTGTCGTGTTCTGTCATGTGGCACTTTGACCTTGAAATATGACTGTTTTGTTTTAATTCCTTTGTTAGCGTGCACACAGCTGAGAATGCAGTGTCTCGTATTTGTTTTTAGAGAATTTCAGCTTTGGCACTGAGGTATAGGTTATAAATGTTCTTATGTGAAGATATCCTTAGGACTTCAGATTCTGGATGTAATCTTTCTTTTGTCTTCAGACTTCTAATTGGGTTCACAGCTACACAGGAAACATATGGTTTTGGTACTGGTTCACAAATCTTGAACTGTTTGAAGAGCAGAGATTTTAAGTGGTTATGCAAGCAACTTTGTTCCCTTCTTTTTGCCCAAGCAGATGCATGTCTGCTAGAAATAAAACCCACAACTTAATAGCTATTTACTGTCTATGTAATTAATTGATGCTAGTGGATTTAGTCCTATTTGCTTTGAAGGGTGGAAGACCCAGCTCTGCGACTGTAGGAGTCCTGGGCAACTTCATTTCTTCATTGAGTCTGAAATAAAGGCATTAAGTAGATACTTGTTTCTGAACTGATGTAGAGTTTTGAAGATGCATTGCTTAGTTTGCATGGTAGTTATTTCTGGCTTGCTCTGCTTGACAGCAGCTATATACATCAAAATATGACCTTTTTTTGAATTAGGGGTTTTAGTAACACGTTCTTGGTACTACAGTGAGTTTTAAGTTGTACTTCAGATTAAAACGATGAGCAGAGGTGGCACGAGACTCAGACTTTGATTGCAATTTAGAGATACTTGTCTCTTCTCTCTGGATTTCAAAGAGCTTGTTAGCAAAGTGAAAGGATTGATTTTTTTCCTCTGGTTCCAAGTGGGGAAGCTGAGGTGCAAAGAGGTTGAGTGACTTTTCCAAGGTTGTGCAACATGTCAACGTCAGAGCCAGGAATAAAGTTCCTGGCTCTCTAGGCTGGTAGCAGCTGACCAGTCTGCTGGGGGCCATGCTCTCTGGAGGGGTTTGTGGTGATCTCTTCCTTGTAGTTGCTCAAACTGACTTCTAAGGGTTTCTTTCTGTTTTCTCGCTGTTACCAGTGATGTCTTCCTGTCCCTCCTTTATGTCTTTGTGGTTTAAGGTCAGAGCACTGTTGCATGAAAATGTGGAAGCTGGCTCTCCAGCCTTCTGGTTTACAGGAGGCTGGTAACAGCTAGATAATCAGGAAAGGGCATAAAATATATCATTATCTCAATTTTTGTGTTTCCCTATAGTACATTAACAGTGAGAGATACTTTGGAGAGTGCATGTTTTGAGATAATAAAGCAATGGCAATTGTTAGTCTGAAAAACTTTGGATTAAAAGAGGCTATTCACCATATTCTGGTAGAGTTTGTCTGACAAAGGTATATGGTCTTAGATTGGCGCAGCTTTTCCTCTAAAAAGGGTGTTCAAGATGCCAATTAAGAAAAGGGTTTTTAACAGACTTTTGCTACAAGTATGGTAAGAATCAGCTGTTACCTGAAAAATAATCATCTTCACATAGATTAAACAGTAACGGGCATTTTTATGGTACTCCACTACCTTCTAAGTAGGTATTTGTTGATGTCACAAGACGTGTCAGTAGTGTTTTGACATGATGCCTGATTGATGGGTTGTGGGCATAACATATTTCGACTCTGTTAAGAACTGGAGTAATTGTCCTTGCAGAAGCATACTGGTGTGCCTTGTTGCACAAACTTGTTACTGGAGGTCAAGGAAACCTCTGTGGGCCCTTAGAAAATACTGCTATGAAGCCTATTTATGAGTAGCTGTTTCAGAAAGAATGGTCATCCTGTAGTGTACATGTAACAGCAATTTAACCACTCTTTTACTTACTTTTCTTGAAAACATAATTTAAGGCAAATGTTTGTTTTCTTTTTCCTAAAGAGGAATATTATGAAACATCTCCGATTTTTTTTTTATGTCTCTCTGGTGGGAATAAAGTTCTTCAAAAAGTATTAACTACTTCTCCAGTGAGCAAGCTCTCTAATTAGTCTTGAGCCATCTGGTCACTGCACTTTTGAAGTATTCCATGAAATTCCTCTCTGAGCACTATTTTTGTGCTAAGTCCTATTTAATTTGACACGTGTGATGGACCAGCAGCGTAGTTTCATTATAAGAGAAGTGGTGAATTGGATAGATGCACTAATCCTTCCTGGAAGACTCCATTTACAGCATATGTTCTGTAACACGATTTTATTAGGTAGTAACACCTAGTAGTGATATTCTGGCCACCACACCACTTACTTGGTATGTTAAGGTGTTAATTGGCACTTCTGTGATCTACAGGGCTGTCTGGCCCTCCGTATGTGGCCCCTCATACGGAGATGTCTTTCATGGTTTGTCAGGTACACTTAGAGGTCGAATGTCTGTATAAGGTACTCAGTCTCAAAAAAAAAGTGTGTGTTTGTTATCTGGGAAATAAGCAGACAGATTTGTCTTTATGATGATCTACAGAGAATTTAACAAAATTAGATCTGGCAGTCTGAAAACAGGCCTCAACATCTCAACCTGGTTTAAAAAATAAGCAAAAAACCCACCCACACAAAAATACCTGAAATAGTGAGTGACTGATGCCAGGAACTGTGTTATATGGCTTCATATGTAAAATAACATGACGGGGTTCATCAGACTGTGATACGTGTTTTTAAGAAACTTACGGAATAATTGGCAGTATGATTTAGTGAGATAGGTAAATATGCCATTTCTTGGAAAGTGTTCTGGGGATCATTCTGGCATTATTCTTCCTTTTTCATGCCCCAGTGAAGTTTGTTGGGGTTTTTTTTTTGAATCTGAACAGTTCCAAATCTTCCAGGCTTCAGGCCTTTAGAATTTAGCATACACATAAACTGTGGGGTGCACTTTGGGATCAATCTAATTTAGCTCTGGAGACTCCATGGAATCAATGTGGGAATGGCAGGCTCCTATTTTTTCCCCTGGTGAAAGTGCTTAATGAATGCACATGTCAGCAGGAAATAGAGCCCTATGAATAGAAAGATCTTACATTGTGTTCATTATTCTAATTGCGAGTTAGCATTAAAAGTCAAATTGGTAGTCGTTTGCTGTGTGAATATGGAATGTATTCTTTGTGATAGTGGCTTCTGCTGGTTTATACTTTTACATTTTTTAAAAAGGAAAGCATCGTTCTGTGAGAAATTTTCTGAGTTCTGCAGGTACATTATTTCAGAAATCCTACAAATCTTTTTAATGGTAGATTGCTGTTGCTTACCACCTGCACCAATTAAAAAACTGTAACACTGAGGCTCAAGTGTACTAAATTATATTCTTTCTTTTGCCCTGTTTGGTGTTGATCAATAGATACTTTCAAGGCAGATTCTTCTAGATATTCAGAATATTGTTTTGAAAAGAATGCTTAATAAAAAGCGAATTGCTTAAAAGGACATAATCTTGAAATTCAGCTTTTTTTTTTTTTTTCAAACACTGAAAAAAGTATTTAGAAAACCCGATGCGATTCTAAGTCTTCTTGATAACCTTATAATTTCATTTCTTTATAAAGCTACAGTTTTCTGTTATGTGTGCATATTTTGCACCACAGCAGGGAAACGAAAAAGATAACATTGTCAAGCTCCAAGTGTAAATAAGTACATGTTTTCTTCTTTAATGTCATATTTACAATACATCTGAGGATTGTTTGTAACAAAAGCAACACAGTTTTTTTTAACAAAAATGTAAATTAATGGTACTCCATGGCACTTCCATATTAGAAAGATGCTGTTCTTTCTTAAATTTCTATTATGGGTATAAAACAGTCATATGATTACACACTGGGTGAGAGATGGTGCATGTGGAATTGCGCACTGTTTCTGTCCTCTGAAAATGGACTGAAATAGTGCACAATTCTGGTTAAAAAAGGATGAAAGGAACAAAAGGGCTCACAAACCTTGCCATTAACTACTTCTCAAAATTACTATCACATATTTGAAATAGATTACTAATTTCACCAGTGTCTTTACAGATGAGACCAGCAATTTTGAATACCCCAGGGAATAACCATAAAATAAATGAACACCGAGACACTTTATTTTCCCTGGGTGCACTTAACTAAATTAATGAAACCAGCGTGACAGCAAGAAGGAAATCCATTAACTTTTAAATGAAGTTACCTCTTAGTCGACCTGAGGTTTGAGCGAAAGTATTGTCAGAGGGGTCTGTTTTGCTCGTTTCAATGGGCAATAATTTCTTAATATAACTGGGCCAAATGTAAGCCATGTGAGGCGGCCTCTTTATTATATGCTTTTGGATTTCTGTAACTCAGAGTGAGCGTTTCTTATATTAGAGTATTTCGTACAGTTAAATCCCATCTGTTGATATTTTATTAATTTTAGTTTTCTTAGAGTTCTAAATGAAAATTCAACTGCAGAATTGCAGCCTTTCCCCTCCAGAAAGAAAACTGCTAAAAATTACCATGTTGTACGAGAGGACCTCTTAAAGAGACTGATTAATTTGAAATATGCTTCAGAAAGAGAATTTAATTAAGAAGCTATAGCTTTATGTCACTTCACGCCTTAAAATATCCGTTGCGAAGATGGTATTGAACACATATGAGAAAACATGAAATTATTTACTGATTATGTTGCATGGTTGCTAATATCCATATTTTTGATAGAAAGATGAGAGATTACTGATGTATTCTCCTTTCTTCATCCTTGACAGGTTTGTTTTGTTGGTTTTTTTTAATTGAAACTCTTATTTTCCTCAAGAGGATTTCATTTGTGTAATGGTAGAGCAGCTACAATAGCTGCATTCTATTCAAAAGTGAGATCTTTGCAAGGGAATAATCAATATATGAGTATAATTTTGCAGACTGTATTTTTAGTACATATTTTAGATACTGCTTTTTTGAATCAGATCTTGTGCTTGCTGCACACCAATTTAATTTCATAGTGTAAAATGAAGATCGTAATTTCAGTATTGACTGTGCTTTTGTTCCCACTTCTTTCTTTGCATCCTGTGTTGGGGATGGTTGAATGCTGTAGGCACTAAGGTCAAAGGGACATCCTTGGGGTCAACCCATGCTATTATTTAGAAGTGGAAAACCAATAGAAACATTGCAAAATGAGAGCTCTGCTCCTTTGGCTTTGCTGCAGCACTAGGAGGGAAACCTGCTTGTTTTGCCAAGTGGGAAATGTGCTTTTTTTTTTATCTCTGGTAGAAGGCTGTATTGCCTGGTTTGTGACCATAAATACTGATTTATTTTTCTTAAGCTAAAATTTTGGGATCACCATGAGTATACCATTCCTTGTTTTGCCTGATGTCCCCGTGGCCAGAAGCAGACTGAGCTTAGTGACTCTTTGGGAGGCAGGTGCTTTCTGGTAAGAACATGGGTCAGGATGTCCCATTCTCAGGTGCAAAAGGGAACACAGGCAGCAGTAATCACACAGCCAGTAGATTTGCATTCTTTATTTGAGGAAAGAAAACCAGCAGTATTGGGGAAGTTAGAAAGAGAGAGAAAAACAGTTAGGGATATGAGTGAGAGAGGAAAATAAATGCCGCGATGACAAGGGAAGAGACCTTTTGTGAAATGTAATTCTAGTAGTACCTTTCCAGAGCTGGAAAAAAGACCCCTCAGTAGTTTCTTTGAATTGATAGTGCAAATCATCATTATTGAAAATAACAACCAAAATTTAAAATACTTGGGTTGGTTTTTTTGATAATTTTTCATGTAAGACTTCAGTGAGTTGAAAAAACTTTAGTGAGTTGAATGCACTCACTAGGTTAATAGCATCATTAACCTATACTGCCAGGGTTATTGTATTAAAGCTTGGTTGTTAGAAGGTTCAGAGGGTTTTAGGGATGCATTTTAAACAAACCCGTCTTTCAGGTGGTATTTTTATTTTGTCTTGGTGGGACATGAGGGATGTGCATACAAGTGTAAAGTCCTCCTTCCTGCCAGGTATTTGTATTAGTTATATTTAATAAGGGTAATCCTTTACATTTTGTGAAATCCAGCTGCTCCTTCTGCTTACATTTAAAATATATAATAAAGTCATGATCATGGATAGTTACTAATGTGGAGGAAAAAGTGGGCTAAGTGTTTTTGTATTTTGTATGGTTCATGTACTTTTTATTAGTCAGTATTTATGCTTATATATTATTTACATATATTTATATTTCAAACTTTGTGGGGTTACAAGTTGCTCTCTATAACCCTGAAAAGAAGATGCTCTGTTTTCCCCTAGTTCCTGGAGTTTTGGATGTGTGGGTGAAATCTGTATGCGGTTGAGTGAGCCACTCTGATAATAAGTGGCTCAGCACTTTACTATCTTTCCTGTATTCTCAGGAAAATGAGAACTGAATGCACCGAGGGATAAATTCTTTGGCTGTGTGAGACAAAATGCCTTTTAGTAATGGAAAAGGAGGATCTTTTATATCTCAATTGCATGAAAAGTATTTGGAAGGCAGAAAACGGCGGTTTCCCTATGTAATTAGTGGTAAAATTTGGCATGGCTATTAACGTATGTAAGCACATGCTTTAACACTTTGCAGAACTGAAGGCAATTGAGCATCTTGCAGGGTTGAGCCAGAAGGAAGATCATCCAAATAAAAAACACTAGACCTGGTTCTTGGTTTCCACTTATGATACATTTCACTGTAAGTTCTCATTTATATCTGAGAACAGGTTATTTGTAGTGTCACCAAAAATATTTTCTATCTACAGTAATACCCACTTCTTATTTATTAAATATTGAAGATCTAGTTTCTTATCAATATTTTAAATAAATTAGATGTGGAAAAATTACAGTTCTGGTTTTGGATCTTCAGTTTTATTCAGATTGTCAGTGTCACTGTAAAAATTGTGACAAACTTCTTTCCTACATGGTGGATTGATGGTGGCTAGAAGGAATGTAATGGCGTTGAGTTCTTTTTCCCCTCAGAGTACCAGAACAAAAGTTGTCTTTTTAAGGGTCTGCATTCAGAACCACAAAGGAAAATGCACTTTATTTTTTTTTTTTTATGCCATGTGTGACTACCACAGGAAACTGATGAAAGTAGCTATTGAGAACCAAAAAAAAAAAAAAAGAGGAAGAACACTTACATGAGTAATAAGGAGTGAATTCAACACTGACTTACAACCTGAAGCAAATGGTTAGGTATCTGCAAAGACATAATCTTTGAATATTGAAGATATATTTTTCACATCTTCCTACTGGGGGATCTTAAGTTGTCTTCAAAACTAGCTGGTGATGGCCAACACCAAAGACAAAAGAGTTCTGCATTGGGCCTTTCCTCTGCTCTAAATGTGTTTCGGTGGTGTTACCTATTTGCTTATGCTATAGAAGATGGCTGTTGTTTATAAAGGATTGTAATCTTCTCATCAAGGCTGTTGAAGGGAAAGGAAGTCTTGTGTCAGAACCAAATGGGACTGGAGAGCCATGGCTGCTACCACCTTTCCAGTTTTTGTTCATGCTGAAGAACCATCAGATTGTTGTTTCCTGTGGTTTTCTGTGGCCGTGTCTGTGACCTGGGAGGACAACAGGAGGGAGTGCAAGGAGCCCCTTAAACCCTGGGCTGAGTGTTGCCACATCTGTGTTGCACGCAGCCCAGACCTCGCCCTTTGGGGGTCCTTTGAAATCTGCTTGATGCTGAGAGACAATCTTTTGTCTCTGTGGTCACTCTGTTCATTCAATATGCCAGAAGAAAAGAAAGCTGAGTCTCCGACTGTCATAACTCTGATTGTCACAGCATGACTCTAAGGGGTGAGTGATAACGTGTCGGGGTGCTTTGATGGCACCTGCGTTGCTGGGTAATGTTGAAGGCTGGCTTGAGCAACTGAAAGCAAGCTGCTTATAGTGGGGACCACGTAGCAAATGATCCCGACAACTCTGCCCGGATCTCTCTTCACAGGAAATCAGGGCGCTTTAGAAGAGGTCATGGGAGAAAGGTAGCCCAAGTTTAGCAGTGGTGATCAGGAGAAAAAAGCCCTGGGCAAATGAAAGAGAGATGCAAATTGACAGCATGGTTACACTTGCAAAAAAACCTTTTCTTGTATTGCTCTTTCCTCTGTGAAAGAAGGGAAGAAAGCCACAAGACCTTGTAGTGGAACCTTTTGAAGGATGTGTGAATGTCCTGACTTGCCCTCAGCTTTTTAGGTTTAATTTGCATTGCCTGCTTTGGGTAGGGGAGGAGGGAGTGGGCTTCAAGGTGTTTTTAAATAATATTTTCAGGATGGAATAAAGCCCTTAAGTTCATAAGATCAAATATTTTGCCTGTTTTGAAGTGGTGTCAGATTCTTCAGCCATATTCTTCCCCCTATTCTTTTTTTTTCCTCCCTAAAAGTCCCTCAGCAGGACCTATGTGTTCCAAAACACATGCCAATAAGCCTTTTCTTTTTGTGTATAATGTTTAAGTTGGCTGGACATTTCAGTTCTCCTTTCAGCATGTATGTTCTTCACCTGGAACATAGCAAGCTCTAAAGCTGCAGGATCCTGTTTGGAAACAAAAGCTTTTGGTGTCCTTCAAAGGTACCACATTTGTTCTGGGTTATTTTGAGTAGTATTTTGTTCTTCTGTGTTAAGGCTTGACAAACTATGGTGCCTTTGAAGTCTACAAACTGCCTTTCTCCAAAAAAGGGAGATATTTTCTGCTCTCCCAGTGCTCCACGTAGGTCATGGATGAGGTTTATTATTAAGAAAGTGCTCTTGGCATTGTGATTCCTTCAGCTGTTCCTCCAGTGTCCCTGGGCTCTTCCTGTGAAAGCCAGTTCTGTTCCTCAGGCAGCGATTTGGTAATAGGATTTCTTTTTCTTATGAAGGCAATAGTGAGTTACCAAAGCCTTTCCCTGATTTGGGAATACTTGAAATTGTGGTCCTGGTTTCAATTCCGATGAAGACAATAGATGTTTTGGTGTGCTTTGGCATCAACTTCAAGAGGAGTCAAATTTGACTCAATTTTTCTGTGAGCAGGCTCAATTAGTAAATGATGACGCTGAAAATAAGATGTGTTAGATCTTGTATGAAGATGTTAGATGTTGTTCACATGAAAGAAACGTATAAACTTTCTACCTCTTCAATAAAAGTTAAACTTCTTCTTAGTCATCCTTGGCCTTTCATCAGTGTTCAGATCTTGAGTCTAACTGAAAGCTGTGTTTGTTGCTTTCATGACTGAATCTTTATTCCGTTATCTTAGAACTGTATTTTCTCTTTTCCCAGTTTCCTGAAAAAATCCTGCTATAGAAGCAGATTTCACAAACTGACTCCTGAAGTCTTTGTTTAAAGACAAACTACAATGCAGACTATGTGTGTTTATGATGTCTGCTGCTTTGTGAACAGGTGAACGAAAGTCTGCATGGATGGTTAGAGAAAGAATAGGTTTATTTTTGATATTGCGTGTGTTTCTGTACAGAAATTGGAAGGCTGTTGGTGAAATTAATGTGTTTGGGATGGGAATCTATAAAATGTCAAAGGAAACAGTACTTCCTTTCTTGTGTTCTAAGTCTGTCTTTGCAGTGATTTGTCCTGTTCGTGTTTTTGTAAGAGCTCAAAATTCTTACTGTAGCATGCAGAAACTCCAGAAGAAGGCAGAAGTCCTGCAGGAAAGCATGGTTCTGGCCTGGCATACTTTGTTGACAGGAAGGTTTGATTGGGTGGGAATTAAACCACCATTGAATTCACCAAAAATGAATCAAACCCAGCTTTTTGTTGTAGATGTTGGGTTTTTTCCCCTGTATCTGAACCCATGGTATTTTCTATTTGATTTTTTAAAGGTTTTTTTTTAATTTTTTTTTTTTGTCCATGAGTATTACATAGATCAGCATTGAAGCTTTGCAGTAGTAAGCAGAAATACTTCTGTTGCTGCATGTGACATACATGTAGCGTGTTTATAGAACCCTGCCTCCAAGAATATCAATCCAGAACTTTTCATAAGCATATAATGCACCCAAAGAAACTCCAAAATCAAAAGGATGAAATTTTCTGCAGTATCATTTAATCCTACCATGTATCTTTTCTTGATGATGATTCAAAACAGCTAGATTTTTGTATGCCTGCTCTACTGAAGTTTAAGCATGAACTTGAAAATTCACAAAAGTACAAGCCAGAGTTCATTGCTGCCTTCACCTGTCTTTCAAAGTTACTCAAATGTATGCTATGCCCATCTCCATCCTCAATTTGAGGTGATTATTCTGTGTGTGTTTGTATCTAATCCACCAGTGGATTGATGTAATTCTCTTTAAAGTTTCTTGTCCCTTTGCCTATAATGGATTAAGGTTCTTCATCTTAATATGCATTTTTTCCTCCATAAATCTCACCACATAGAGCAGATGGAGCTAGCATTATTATCTGTAAGAAGAAGAACATCTAACAGGCTGCTGCTTATTATCTAGTTTCTCAAGCTTGCTCTGATTCATATTCCTTTCCTTGCACACAGAAAGAATATGGGATAAGAAAAATCACTTGAACTGTAGAAAAGTAGTGTAATTGAATTTTGAACATTGATTTCTGAGTGTGCAGAAGATGAAGCGAAAGAATGTACTCAGGCAGTAAATTGTAGGAGCTGGCAGAGTGTACAGTGCCTTTAAGAAGCAGGTGCTTGCTATGAAGTTCACCGTGCATACAAATGTGCTTGCATTTTGAAGTCAGTTAGGAACAATTATGGGGGAACCGGAAACCTGACCAGCCTGATACAGCCTTTTTTCTATTCAGTACAGGCTTGCAAAAAGAAAAAAAAAAAATCATCATAATACAGGGAACAGGCGTGATTCTTCTTAACTCTTTTAAGTCTGAAGCATGAGGGGGGAAGCCAGAAGAATGATTTAAAGGAAATGGCAGTACTGATTGTTTTAAATATACACAAAGGAAGCCTTGCACTCTGTCAGGAGCACTAGCCGTTTTCAATCTGGAAGAAGGGAGCGAACGTTTTAATTAAACAATGCCTTTGATTCTGTTAGCTCACGCTCCGGCATTCGCCATACCTCATGGATTGAGGCGATTGATTTCAGGCGTGCAGCTGTTTCCTCCTGCACGAAGTTGGGGCTGCAGTTCTCGTGGAGCCATGCCTTCTTCTGGCACATGGACCAGCGCGGGAGAGGAGCGGGTCAGGGCGGAGGAGGAGAGAGGACCGGCGGTCAGGTTCAGG
The DNA here is from genome assembly GCA_033628505.1 of Tringa tobata. Classification (NCBI taxonomy): domain Eukaryota; kingdom Metazoa; phylum Chordata; class Aves; order Charadriiformes; family Scolopacidae; genus Tringa; species Tringa tobata. The sequence goes on from JAHREE010000495.1 coordinate 6,692,519, forward strand.
GAGCGATGTCTGTAGGCAGTGGAATAGCCCATTAGCCCGGGGTCTTTGCTCAGCTGGGATAAATTTGTAGAATTCTGCTGTGAGTAAACTGCGCCCGGCGTCCGCCCCAGATGACACGTGGGCCTTGTGAGTAGCTCTGGATGGTGCACATCAAGTTCTTGCACGGCTGTCACGATTTTGGTTAAGGGATGTTCTGTTTTCGTTGCAAAAAAATAAAAAAATAAAAAAATTACAAAGATGAACCAGCATGGAAACAGTTTATACCCATACAAATTTTTGTACTTACCCAGTTTAACCTTTCCTTAAGTGGGAAAGATAATAGTTTAGCGTTAGCAGCTGGCCCGCCCTTGCCTGGGGCAGGCTGGGAGGGATCTGTGCCGTGGTTCCAGGAGCAGGGTGAATTGAAGAAGGTTTCTAGGCAAACCTGAAGATTTTAAGCTTCTCTAACACAAAGCTGCAAAGGTGGCTTGTCTGCCAAAGGCCTAGCAGGTAATTCCGCAGTAAGTGCTGATCTTATCAAAACACACAATCTATCAAACCTGTTTGATCAACCCATCAGCCCTGCCAGCCCATCAAACCCTCAGACCTAAAGATTTTCTCTGCATGCACACATTGTCTTTCTGATTAACTGGATGTGCTTTCATGGGGAAAAAGAAATAATATAATCTCCCTGTAATCTTTTCGGCTACGCATTATGATAGTGCTTATGTTATATAGGCTACCTCATGGAAAAAGGAATGTGTTGGAGAAGGTTAAAGGACCTTGAAACATATATATATATATCTTTCTATGCTAAGGATTAGAGCAGAAAAAATATTTTGGTGAAATAACAGGCTTGTTTGAATCCTGGTGGAACAGATATTTTTGTGATTTTTCTTTCTTAATCTAATTCATTTAAGTAGAAGGCTGGATCTGCTTAAAAGGATTTTTTATTTTGAACAAAGGTTTGTTCTGGATTTGAGCTCTTGCTTCAACTGGGAGTTATATCCTCCAGTGAGACCTGATTAATCCAAAATAAGTCAAGTCAGTGATTAGGCTTTAGTCAGCTCACACACGCTCTACTACAAGAGGAAAAAAGACGACTATGCTTTGTTGGTTCATCTCAAATGTCATCTAAGCAATAATGTATCAAAGCAAAATAAAAAAAATTCAAATCAAAACAGAAATAAAATAGGCATATGAAAAAGAAGAAATTAGAAGGATCCGATTTTGGTGAGGAAGATTATGTCGAAGTCAATGGGGATTATCTCGTACCACGTAATCATAGGCAGGATTGGAATTGTACACAAAGGACACAGGCATGATACTTGTTTTCAGAAGTATTCAGGTGCTTGCATAAGAGCCTTTCAAAAGTCTTTTCTAAAGAGCGTGCTTGGCACTCAGGTAACTCTGCAAAACCGTCTCAAGGCCTGAATTACCAGTTGCAGAGTAAATATCAGTACAACAGTATCACTTACATCAAGGTGCCTTTATGATGCCTGGTGTGTGAGAGCTAGACCCACGAGCTGAAAGTGGGAAGCAGCATCTCAGCATTATGAGTTGGCATTTTTGTAACTCAGTGCTAGGAACAGAAGATAGAGGATTTTATGCTGTCGAGTCTGTATTTTTAACGAACAAACAATCCCAGTTAATTAAATGTGGATTTAACAGTTTTAAGGAACAGCTGCTGCTGACACAAAGAAATGTTTGCCTCTAAGCAATACTGTAATTCTTCACATAAGAAGATATTAAAACTGTATTTCAAAAGGAAGGTTTGACTGTCACAGAGTCATTTATGTAGTGACACGGAGCTGAAAGTTCTGTGATTCAGGGAGGTGTGTTACCCTATCTAAAATTCAGTTCTCCAGTGGCACTACAGTATCTAAGCATTTTACTTGCATGCAGTATTTGTGCTGATTCTTACAAGTTTCTCTCGAAAGGTTTGGGCACATGGTCAAGCTGGTAAGTGGCTGCAGTAGCAATCCACATACATGAACAGCAAATATTTAGTAATTCAGTTTAGTTTAAGTTGCAGTAAGAGGATTTAGTTGCATTACCTTGTATTTGCCGCTGGCTGAGAGCCTGCACCGGTTGTGGTGTAGCGGTGGTTCAGCTTACATAGCTGTCTTCAAGGGTCTCTGATTTCTGTCGGAAGGCTTCAAATCTGGAGTGCTACAGTCTGATTCTTGTAGTGGATTTCACTTGGATGTTTTTGTCAATGCAGAGTCTTGGAATTTCTTTCTTGCTCTCGTTTAAAATAATTTAAACTCTCTGTTGTCGTGCTGCAGGGAGGAACTCAAAAGCATGAACCCCGCTGACTCCTAAAACCAGTAAGCCTGCATATTTCTTTGAGGAAGCTCAGAATTAGAGCAACTGTTAGGATTGTATTTTATTTTTTTTCCTTGAAGGTAAAGTAATAATTTCTCAATTGCTAGGATTGCTTCCGCAGAGCGATAGGGTTAGAAGGGAATTAGATGAATAGGATATATAGACAATTTATAGTGAATTAGCATGGTCACAAATATGTGGTTTATTCTTTACAGGTTCTTTTTAGTCTGATCTGTTTTTGAAAACCTCAACTAAAGGAGCTTCCCAGGAGCTCAGCTGCAGTCCTTTGTTACTTTTCTAGTCAGAGGGCTTTCCCTGACATCTAGCCAGGATCACTTTTGTTTTCAGTTAAGCTACTTTCACTTTTTCCTAATGTCAGTGGGTCTGTGCAGAGAGTACATCTGATCCTTAACCTTTCTTAAAAGGCTTTTTTATAGTATGTTAGGAGACTTCATGCTAGGAAATGCTGGAAGCTCTGACTTTGGGCAGGGACAGGCACTCAGGCAATTGTCTGGCACCCAAGATGGGGGACATTACACTTATATGGGGCATTAGGTTGTACGCAGAAATCTTCCACTGCCATCTCATATTCATGTACCTAGGGAAAATACCAGGACTGGTGTGCTTTAGCTTAGCTGTTTCTCTCCTGCCCAATGTTTTTGTGTACCCCTACGAAACTTCATCTTTGTTTCTGCGGTGTATCCTCACCAAAATTCTGCTTTGCAGTTCCGTTTTGCCTTTCTTCAATAGTTCTTCTTGTTCTTCTTGCCCTAAAGGGGGCCTGCAGCAGAGATGGGAGGGACTCTTTATCAGGGATTGTAGTGATAGATCGAAGGGTAATGGTTTTAAACTGAAAGAGGGGAAGATTTAGATTAGATATTAGGAAGAAATTCTTTACTGTGGGGGTGGTGAGGCACTGGAACAGGTTTCCCAGAGAAGCTGTGGATGCCCCATCCCTGGAAGTGTTCAAGGCCAGGCTGGATGGGGCTTTGAGCAACACAGTCTAGTGGAAGGTGTCCCTGCCCATGGCAGGGGGATTGGAACTACATGATCTTTAAGGTCCCTTCCACCTCTAACCATTCTATGATTATTTCCTTCCTGGATGATTAGGAGAGAGGACTAAATTAATCTAAACAACCTTCTTAGTCTCCTCTCATGTTTGTTTGTTGTTTTTTTTTTCCTAGTCTGGTACGAGAGAGACAGAGGCTCCACAGCAAGTACATGATAGCACGTACCTTGCACTGTCAATGACATAAAAGCAAAAAACTTTGAGCAACAGTTATATCCATGAGTAGAAGGCCATGCATAGATTCCCTTTCTCAATGTGTGCAGCAAATCAACTAATGTACTCAGCACATTTCAAGCAGCATATACTTTTATGCTCCTGTATGGATGCTCTTATTTGAGAGGTTGAGCAGCAGTGGTCCTTGCAGGCTGCTTGCCCGTAAGGGTTATGGTTCTGCTGTGTTTTTCTGAGAGTCTCCATGACTCCATGACTTAACCTTGTGACTTTGCAACAGCTCTGGCAGCTTCTCCCTCTCCTGCTCCAAACCACAAGGCGCTTTCCGAATGCGTATCATTATCTCAGTGCTTCATGTTGGCTGTCCCTGGAGCTATTTGCTTGGCAGAACGTTGCCTCTTCCAAGGCAGCTTTAAACTGAACCAGGCTGGGATCCAGCAGAAATCCACGAGATGTGATATGGAACAGTCTTCTGAAGAAGATGACGAGGAGACTGAAAACTGGTAAGATCGGTCTGCTGGCCAAGGCCTTGAGATGGTGTGTAAACGAGCAGAGTGCAGTTCTTGCTTCTACCAGTCTGACCCCCTTGGGAGGGTCTGGACTTCAAGTCTTTGCACTTAAGAAAGGGGGAAATAATATTCCCCCCTTCCTCCCTCCACTTTTTCTGTTTTATTTCATTATTTTGACTTTAATTTCGGGGAGTTACGGAGTAGTAGATTTTTTGCAATTGCTACCACGGGGAACTATGGTACTTTGGCTGTCTCTGTAAATTATGATAATGGTAATAGAGCAGAAGGGGCAAGGGATGTGAGGGGAAATAAGCACTGCGGTGTGAAACAGCTACTTTATATTTTAATTAAGATGGATCTTGTCAGATATAAGTCCTTTCACCAGATACAAGTTCTCATATGGTTCTTTGTTAGAAGATCTGAGAGGACCTTGGAGACTGGAAATGTGTTCAGGCAAAAATCTGGAGTTTTATTTAACCTCAAAGAACAGGGGTTGACTTTAAACAAACCCACAAAACAGAAGCAGGGCAAAAAAGTATGCAAACAAACCTCACCACCAGTTCTGCCAACTTCCTGACCCCTCTCCCCTTAAAAAATATGCCTGCAGCCATAGACAGATTTATTTCTCTCTGAAGACTTAATTTTGAAGTTTGTTGGCTTGGTTTTATGCATCTGATTTTTGACATCTCCAAGACACAGTTACATCCAGTGAACCTTCCCATTTTAAAAATGTTGTATGAATTCACTTCCCAAAGGTAAAACTCATGATTTTAGAAAGATTTTAGAAAACTCATGGTTTCTAGAAGAACCCTCTGCTTTCAGGAGGTTCCTCGAAGTGAACTCAGGTCTTCCACTGACGAAAGCTACTTGCAATTTGGTCTCGGTCTTTGAAGGACATGAATGTGTGATGGCTTTTTATTAGGTAGTTTCTCATCTTTTATATTTGAAAAGTTCTCCAGTGTCTTTGTGGTTATGTTATTATGACAGTATGACATTAGGTTGAATCTTTAAATAGTATTAACCACCCTTCCTGCCAACTGCTATCCAGGCAGCAAAACTACAGAAGCAGAAAAAGGGTGCTGAACCAATATTTTCCAGTTTGGGTTCAGTTTTACTGAAGTTCTGTAGAACTTCAGAATAACAGTTTGGGTTTGTCTCTGATTTGGCTCTTGGTTTGCTGAGATGCCTGCCTCAAGTTACTTACCTGATGCATCCCTTGGGGAGGAGGAGTACCTTCATTCTCAGCACTGGCATCGCAGTTGAACTTTTGTCATCTGGCCCTTTCTTTTAGGATCCAAAAATCCCAAATGCAGTAGAAATACGGCAGAGGTAATATTTCCTTCCATTCTTGCTTCTTCCCGCCTAGACTTCCTAATATTTGTACCTGCGGCTGCGGAGATGGGAAGGACAGGAGGTATGGTACAATGACCTTTGTAAAACTATTAGTGCTCGACCAAAGTAAGAAGAAAAATGTTTTTGATTAAGAGTGTATGTGTTCCTTGAACTCTCTCCTAATTACAGCCGCATATTTCTCCTCTCCTGACTTGGCCCATCCCTATCTAAGGTAGCCTGAGGTCTACTTTAATTTACTCCAGTTGGCTGTGATTCCTGAGGAGTCGTGTGCCACCTGGCTATGGCTAGAACAAGGCTTATCCCCGCCGCTCCCTTTCTCCACCCTGAGCAGGCACTGTGGGCAGCAGTGTGTGGGAGATGGATCTCCTGGATCACAGCCTGCCAGGTTGCCCCGAAGCAGGGAACCCCACTGGAGAACTTGCCAAGAGTTCCAGCAACATTTCCAGCTGTTTGGGGTGCAGAGAAGGCCTGCTGACCAGCTCCCAACGCTCCCACATGCCCATGATGAAAAGTTCAAATGCTACTATCCAACGCCTTGTAAATTTAAAGACAGGCGGTACGACTTCTGCACTGAAGTCAATGTATTTTGTCAGGGACCTTCTCTACTTAAAACTCCTTCTTTAAACAACACTGTAGTTTGTAAGTCAAAGGTGTTAATGTTTTGTCTCTGAAGCTTTTGCAAAAATGTTACTTGCACAAGCAAAACCAGAAATATTCCGAAGAGAAGTTAGTTGCCTTAATTTACAAGAGATGAGTTTATTTGCCATCTTACTGAAAACCTATGCCAGTGTTTCACCAACCTCATTGTAAGATATTTCTTCCTTATAGCTAATCTACATCTACCCTTTTTTTATTTTAAAACTGCTACCCCTCATCCTCCTGCTACACTCCTGATAGAGTACCTCCCCATCTCTCCTGTAGGCCCCCTGAAGTCCTCTCTTCTCCAGGCTGAACAACCCCAACTCTCTCAGCCTGTCTTCCTAGCAGAGGTGCTCCAGCCCTCTGATCATTTTCATGGACCTCCTCTGGACTCGTACCAATGGGTCCATGTCTTTCCTGTGTGGAGGGCTCCAGAGATGGATGCAGAGCTCCAGGTGGGGTCTCATGAGTGTGGTGTAGAGGGGCAGAATCACCTCCCTCGACTTGCTGGCCATGCTTCCTTCAATGCAGCCCAGTATACAGTTGGCTCTCTGGGCTGCCAGCGCACATTGTCGGCTCCTGTCCCGTATGCCCAAGTCTTTCTCCTCAGGGCTGCTTTCAGTCCCTTCATCCCCCAGTCTGTATTGATACTGGAGATGTCCCTGACCCAGGTGCAGGACCTTGCACTTGGCTTTATTGAACCTCATGAGGTTCACACAGGCCCGCTTCTTGAATATGTAATATTATATATATATAATATGTTATGTGACTTCATAAACTCACATTTTTAGCCATTTTAATCCTAAAAAGTTGTGTATTGTTTCATGTTTTCCAGTATCTTTTTTAGAAAATGTAAGGCAGGACTTTCAGTTATGGTTTTCAAGTGTCAGTAGCATATTTGGTATCTTACATAGCTTGGTAGATCTCCATTGACTGTGCATTAAACTTGTAAACTATGGAGTTTGTAAATGTTCCAGAATAGATCTTTCATATGGTTTGTGTTATTTATATATATTTTATCTAGAATTTATCAGTTTCTTTTCAAGTGTTTTTTCTTTGCAGCCTTTCTTTTCCAGTTCAGCTACTGTCTGTTTTAAAATGTCATTATTCAGTCTCTTCTCATTGCTTGTGTTGGATACTAGAGGTGATTCTGGCTCTGTAATGTTCACACTGAGATGAGTTTCCAGGTATTTCTGCCTATGACATGGGAATACAAGGTATCAGGGAAATCAGGTCAATGGAGACAGAGTTGCATGCCCCAGTGGCAAAACCTTTGCAATGGCAGGGAGCATGAAATCTCCCTGGAAGCAAAGAGCTCATTTGTTTTTGGTTTCTGAATGATGGTTACAATGCATTGCCTGGGTAAGCCAGGTGTGGTTTTGTGCTTTGTTTGTGTGCAGTGGTGTGTTCTGAGCAGATGCAGAAGCAGACTGGAAAGCCTTTGGATATAAACTCAATATTCCAAAAAATGTTTAGAAGTGGGTTTACAGCTCTTGGCGTACATTTTAAATAGTTTGGGGGCTTGTGAAGAAAACAGCAGTATTACAGTTCCTGGTTCATGACAGGTTTTGTGGAGCATCACTGTGGAAATAATCTGTCTTGACATGACTGCAGGGTGCCAGTCTTGGCTTGATAAAGTCAGGTATGCTTCTGATGGTGTCACAAACGAACACGGTCTTGGCTAGTTTTAAAAGTGAGTAAACAACAAATCTCAACAGCACATCTGGGTCTGTTTCAGAGAATTTTGTAGGTTATAAGTGTGGTTATCAACACATCAGTAACTTTCTGGCAGAGCAAATAATTTTTTTTCCTTCATACCTACTTGGGCAAACAGGGACTGCCAAAAAGCCTCTGTTTCTAGATCACTTCTTGCAAATTACTCTGTCCTGTATTCTGTTTGTGAGATGCTAAACCAGCTTATCCTTTCACCTGTGTAATAGCAGCAAGCCATGGAGAAGGTAGGGACTGGAGAAGACATGGGATTTTTGTCTCATAGGTGGTGAATAGTATGATGGGAATACAAAGCCAATCCGGGTTGCGTGCTGTATACGTCACCTGAATGGGAGTGTTCTGTAATTAGACTTACCGCTAACACCCAAGGAGAAGTAAAAATTATGCTTTTAAAACCAGTTGCAGATAAACTGCACCATGAATTGATGCCTGACGGGCTGTTTTCTGTCCTTTTCCTTGTGCGGTGCACTTTGGTGGCTGCTCGGTTCCTATTTCATCCCCATTTACCTGCACATGACTCCTTCTCCGTCCTGAGTGCAGGTCTGAGGACACCCACCCTTCCATTTCCGACCTGTGCTCTTTCAGGTTTGTGGCAGTAATAAAAAGTACTTACTTTCAGGAAACGGGGTTTCAGGGTTGAAGTCTCGACTTCGTTGCCCCACGGCGTTGAGAGTAGACCTCGGCTGCTGTGGTTTTGTGTCGCTCTATCGGTGCACGAAGCTCAGTGCACGACTGCTTTCGGTACAGCTCAAGGCCCTTTGGTCTCAGGCACGTGGCTTTCAAGCAAGAGGCAAATTTCCCGAGGTCGTTTCCTCATCCACTCGTCCAGGCAGATATCCCGCAAAAGGGACCCCCTTCAATTTAGCCTTTTCCAAATGCACCTGTAATCCGTCGTAAAACTTGGCATAGGAAGGGTCAGCAGCGTAGCGGGGGTCAGAACTGTTCGGAAGGAGCTTAGAGCTGATGGCAACTAACAAAGCCACCCCTTTTAATAAATCCAATTAGCATTTGTACAATTCGTTTCCTTTTTTCCTTTTTTTTTTTTTTTAACCAATCCATTCTGCTCCTGGTTGCAGACTTCTTTTTGAGGAGGGGAATGGAGAGGATTTTTTAAAGTATCCGTTATCTATTTTTGGTGTAGATTGAATTGCTCGTGACAAGTGGAGTTGTATGTGTGTCTTGCATATGTACGTCCAAATGTGACGCTTTAAAAGCATGAAGCACTGTGTGCCTGACTTATGAAGATAACCGTGAACAAGGAGTTTGTGGGATCTGCTATTACTCAGGTAGATAAATTTGAGTTGAAATACAGATACAAAAACCCGTCAGAGAGGGTGAAGTCTGAAAAGGCCTGCTCAGAAATGGCTTTGTTTATTTCATCTAAAGAATTTTATTTTTTTTTTATGTTCTTAAAAAGTAGCATCCATAGAAGAAAATACAGTGGTTGGTTTTTTTTTTTTTTTGTGACAGATTGTGTCAAATTGAAGTGAAAACCTACCATCACTGTGAAGGAAAAGTATTTTGTTTCTGCCTTAAGTGCTAATTTCATTACAGCTTCAAATTTGGAGTGATCATTACATAAACCTACCCATCCTTTAGCTCATTTTTGCTGGCTTATATAGTTCCATAAACTTGCAGAGCCAGATCTGACAGAACAGCCTGTCTGCTAAAAGAACCCCAAGAAAGCTAAGTGCTTAAAAATTGGCATTCATCTTCTTTCAGACAAAATGCATCAGAATATTCCTTTATACCTGAAATGAAATTATTGTTTTTTTTGAGCTGCTGTCATGTTTGTTCGATTATTTTACCTTTCATATAATGAAACCCAGAGCCTCAGGACATCTACTGACATTGTAATGCAATTGTAATGGAATATAGAAGTAATTTTTCCAGCCCTTTCACATTGTTCCTGCTCATTTGAGAGCACCTTTTATCCATCAGCATTTGAAATGCAGTACTGCTTTCTTGCTATAAACAATAGGACTTTTCTGTGAACAAATCCTAAAGACTAGTGAAGGGATGTAGTCTGTTGGAAATAGAGAATGATATCTTGTATTGAAGTGGGAGGGGGGGGATGAAGCGACCCAGTGTAACTGCTGAGTAATCATCCATGCTCTTTGAATGACATTATTTAATACAGCTATGACATAAAGCACATATATGAGTGTTATGTTTCATGTAAAATTTAGCTTACCTTTCTCAGGAGGAGACCCACAGAAGTTTCTGTAGGTTCTGCCGCTGCCTGATCCAGTGAGAAAATCTGAGCACCACCAAAGCCAGTGATTTGATCTTGGGGAAGTAGAGATTTTCCATGCAGTAGTGCCTTTTCACCCCTTCTGGACAGAAAAAATAAATAAACTCCCCCAGCACAGAAGCCTTTAGTTTCAGGATGGCACCCCTCCTACTCTCATGGTACATAATTTGACCATTCCCTTTCTTGGTAATGTGCTTCTGCGTCCTTAGCATTGCTGTTCAGGAGGATTATGGAGACTTTGACTGGCAATGGGCCCTTCTGCTCTCCCAGTGAAGGGGGCATTAGGAATGAGCAGTGATATAGGATGTCTGTGGTCGTGTGAGTGAAATGGGGCTTAATCTAGAAGAAACAGAACCGTTGAGTCCTGCTTTGCCTAATGATATGTTTGACAGAGCACGTTTATATCCATTTTTTCTCCCCTTCATCCTTTTCCATTTCTATGCCAGTTCAGTACCCCTGTCTTCCCCTCCCATGAGCAGTAAGGCTCCGGGTAAACGTTTATAAGGTGAATGTAGCAGGGGAGAAGTGGGCATGGTTGGCAGCACAGGGTTCAGGAGGGTCTGCTGGACTTCTGCTGTCAGCAGAGAAGAGGTGGGAGAGGATGCAGGGATGTGGGCAAGGGCAAAAGGGGAGCACCTTATGCGCAAGGGGAGTGGTAAGAAATAAGTAAAGGGGGATAATACCTAGTGCACGGGGAAAACCATCTGTCTCAGTATGTGTGGAGCTGCATGATAGACAACGTACCCTGGGAAATGCCCTCAAACAAAGAATGTTTTGCAGCTCGGTGCAGTTGATGTCCATTAGCAGAACAAGAAGTCAGGAGGGTTATTGTTACTGATGCTGGGAACTGGTTAGGCGTATGAATGCAGCTGGCAATGCTAGAACAGACAGGCACACGTCCTTCTCTGGAGCTGTGATCAGTAGCTACAGTAAGTACATCATCCTTCGTTTGAGGGTGACATCCTGTTAGCTCGTCCTGAGCCAGAAGCCATTCTGTCTTCATTAGTTGGTGATAATTGAAATGTATGCGGTACTGCCTCTCCAGGAGTTTGTGCTCCGTCTTTAAGAAGACAGTGATGAGAATGTAAGGTTACAAGTTAAGAATTACTGTATCACCTGTTAGGTTGTTCGGCATGTTTATTATCATCACGGGTTTTGTTGTTTGGGTTTTTTTTTAATATTTAATGTAAATTTGTGTGGATATCTTTCACCCCTTTGACCTTGCTCTCTCTTCTTCTGTTAGAAAGCCGTCTGTCAGACATCTTCGTTGTGCTGATGCTGGGAGGCACTGACTGAGTCACCCCTTTAATCTCTTTCTGATAGACTGAATATTTCAAGTTTCTCTTGCCCCTTCCCAAACCACAAGCTTTCCAGAGTTTCTTGGTTTTGTTTTTAAAGTCCAGTCTGAACCATTTTTAATTTCTTGAAGTATAGATGAAAGAACTAGGTATGTTTCTGCAATTATATGGAAACGTTGCTACCTTGCTACTCAGATACTTTGCTGTGCACAGGGCTGTTGTATTCTCCTCTGCCCCCACTTAATAATTGCATCACTGTGATCTCACTTTCACTTGCTTATTCGTGGTGATGCCCAGGACTCCTTCAGAGCTGCAGCTTTTCAGGACCCAAACCTTACTTCATAAAATTGGCATAATTTTATAGATGACGTTGCCCTTTGCAGTTGTTAGAATGCATGCTTTTAGAAGAGCCTGTCTTAACAAGTGACTCGGGTTGTTTTCGCAAATAAATGGCTTGCCTCATTATTTGTCACTTTAGTAGTTTTTGGGATGTCTACAAATTTTACTAGGGTGGTTTTATATTATCTTACTGGTCGTGGATAAACTGTTGCAAAATCCTGCCTCAAACTGTAAGACAGTTCTCTACTAAAAACTATATTTTGGGATTTATAATTTGCCCCATTTTCATTTAATTTAATTGCTAGTATTTTTTTTATAGTGTTACTTTTCTAACATTTTAACATCTAGGGCCAGTAGGAGCTCACCAGTACAGTACTGCAGTTATAACAGGCTCCTAATTTTGAGTGTGTGTGTGGGAAAAACAGATCCCTATCATAATGCCCACTTATTTTATACAAAGGAAATTGCTGATTTTTATTTTTTTTCCCCTGACTGTGGTTAATTATGTTGGGGAAGGAAATGTGGCATATGAAATTTCTGGTGCTAGGGCTGAAATACTATGAAACCTCTAAAGTCTTACCCCCTCCCATCCTCCACAATCGTATCATTATTGAACCATATCACGAGACTCCCAAAGCCTTATTCTGTTTTCTGTTTACACAACTGTCTTTGGCAGTTTTTACATGGCAAGGTCTTTGTAGCAGGGGTCTGCAGGGATGGAGGAGGAGAAAAATGGAAAGGAAGGAGTGGCAGACAGGAGCTGCTGTGGACTGATCCCAACCCCTGTTCCCCATCCCTCTGCACTGCTTGGGGAGGGGAGCAGGTAGAGGAGTTGGAAATGAAGTTGAGCCTGGGAAGGAGTGGGAGAAGGCATTTTAAGTTTTGTCTTTGTTTCTCGCCATTCTGCTTTTATTTTAAATTGGCAATAAGTTAAATCACTTTTCCCCAAGTTGAGTCTGTTTTGCCCAGGACAGTGACTGATGAGCTATCTCTCTGTTCTTACCTTGACCCGTGAGCTTTTAATCTTATTTTCTGCCTCTGTCCTGTTGAGGTGGAGGAGTGAGAGAGCAGCTGGGTGGGCATCTGTCAGCCAGCCAAGTCAACTCACCATAACAATAAAAAAATTTCACAATAAATATTAGCAGTTTTATTTCCCTGAATTAGAACAATAATATGTTATTGTAAAAGGTGATGATAATGCTGCTCATATTAATGAATAACAGTATTAGATAAATGGAAAATGAAGTCATATGTGTTCTTGCCATAGTCATGGTGCTCTCATGTGTCTCAATAGCCATGGAGATGACTCCTCTCCCTCTCCAGTTGTAGCATTGAGTTGACACATTTTGTTTTATTCTACCACTATATGTAGTTCAAAAATACTTTGCCATCTTTCAAAAAAGGAACTAATTCTAACAGGTATTTATGCTTGTTTTAATGATCTTTAATTTTAATACTTTTAATGCATTTTCAACTACAAATCACCTTAGTCTAGCTGCAGAAGGAACAATTTTTTGATACCTGATAATTAATTTTTTTAGTTTTATATGTCATTATAGACTTGGTGTAAAATAACTGCTCTTTTATGTTTTTTAGTATTGGTTCATCATAATACTATTCTTCCTCTAATGAAAATAAAAGAAATTGAAGAAAGGAGAAAAAAATGCCAACATTTACTATTCATGGAAGATCGTTGTAATTGTTTCTTACTGCAAACTCCAGTCAGTGGGTTTTGAAACAGCATATAAGAAATTAATGCTGATAATGACTTACGGATAGTTTATTTTGGAAAGTGACCAACATAAAAGTTTTAAAGCTTTGAAGAGCAGAGGGTGGTAGATGTATGGATGGACGGAGAAAATTCAGTACTTTGTAAGGTGTGTTTGTATTTATCTGATAATACCTTTAGTGTTGACATACCTGCTCTACTAAGAGAGGACTTGCTTTTTGAGTCTTTTGCTTTCTTCTTCTCTGATTCTGTGCCCCACATAGGCTTACTTTGTCACTGTAACTTTCTTTACTATATTTAATTTAACAGGCATGTATGGTGGGCTGTAAAGAGTATATCCTCTGTCTGCTTCATTAGTCTGTCTGTAGAAGCATCATTTTTTTTNAGAATATATAAATGATATAAATTATATATTTTCTTTACAGAATTCTTTATAAAATAGTAAATTAAGAAGTATTAGAGATGTTCCCCGAAAGGCATATAAGTATAAAGTTTGCAGGAGTACACTGGCTTGAAAGAACCTTTCCTTTTAAAGGTTAAACTGACAGAGTTGTGATGGTACGTAGCACGTTATTAGCTGAGTCAGGACTTGAAAATTGCCTTGCGTGTTACAACTAAGAAACATGTCCTGCCTTTAGAACTATCAGGTTTTAACAAATTTGGGCTTAAAAAAATTAAAAGTAATTAAATTACTCTCAAGTGTTTCAGAGATGACTCTTGATGTGTGCAGATGCTATGTGGTCTGCCTGAGTTTTGCAGGCAAGTAGCACTTGTTTCTCCCTTAGGAAAAAAAAAAAAAAAGGAAAAGAAAAAATTCAGATAAAGATACTTGAAATTTGGTATTCAACTTAGTATTTTTCAGGTACTGTCTTTCTCATTTCCATATATAAATGAGGGATGAAGAATAATCTTAGCTTTAAGAAGAAAAATTGGTATATCTACAAATTTGGCTGTGAAATGCTTGAGCTATAAAGCTATAGTAAAAAGACTGTCTATGTCTTTTAACTAAAACTACCCGTAAGAGATTGGTTTTCTTTATCAGCAGAATTTTTCCAAAACATATCAAATTTGGCTCTGTGACATAGATGGCAGAAATTACCCCATTAACAGCTACAGTTCAGTGCTAAGTTCTGACGTATCTGCATGGGTCTATTTTAAATTTTGCCCGTTCATGAGTGGTAATTACTGAAGAGTGAAAGATTGATTTCCAGCTTCTGTTGGGACTGGTTTGCTTTCCTCATAAAGTTAGTAAGTGTAAGCAAATTCAGTGTTGCATTGCCTTTCCCAGAGGAAAGTCAAAGCATTGTTCTGTTACAATAGAGGTGATTATAGCTAGCCCTCTTTAAGCTGTCCAAACAGTTTTCTCTGTTCAACAGTAATAGTTCATAGTAGTATGTATAGCTAAATTGGTTGCATGAAAACATGAAAGACAAAAGTAAATGTAAGAATTGCAAAGTCAGTCATCTGTGTTATAATTAATGCTAAGCTATCAGATCATACTGTGCTCCAAATGGCTCCTATGTGGGTCACTGAGATGCTTGTGCCATTGTTTCAAAGTGACCTGTTGGCAGCACAGTAATTTATTGAAAGTAGGCTGCTTGAACTAAGAGACTTCTGTTAATTATTATTTAAAGGAACTCATGACAAATATTGCTGGCCTAGAGTTTTCTAACTATTCTCTTTAGAAACTCCTCAGAGGTAACATTTCTGGAAATTGTGTTAAAGGTAAACAGAGTTGTGATTGCCTTTATGCATAACCTATCTTTTGGTGTGTTTGCTTTTAAAGTTAAGCAGACTTGCTGATTAAGACTAGAATGTTTCACTGTAGTTAAAGAGTTGTAGTTAATATCTAAGAGCTTTGGGTAACTTTTTTGAACTCCTGCTTTCCTTTTATATAAACATAAGCAATATCAAAATGAACATAAAATATTTTTGAGGGGATAGTCTTTCTGAGTGTGTAAATTGTGAATCAATCATACGCTATCACACTTTACTAAAAATAGTTTTCAGTTTGTGTATTTACACCTTCAAAATATGTTTTCAAAGTTAAAGTGAATAGCATTCAGCTAAACAATATGTTGTCTTGGAACAGTAAGTGTACTGTTCTTAAACTTTTAATAAAAAAGTACTGATAAGGCCAGTTGACTACATGTCTGTACAGGCTTTGTTAGGAGTTCGGAATTTTGCAGACCACTTTCAAATTGCTTTTTTTCCAGTGTTTGTTGTCATAAATTTCTCTTAGTATTTTCTGTATGAGGAAGAGGTTTCTTACTACAACCCTTAAAGCCAGTGATAGGGGCATCCTTGCCACCAAACTACTATTTCCCTGAATTCATGTGCAAGTCTAATTTCAGCCTGATGCAAGTCAAGTGATGCAGCGTTACTCTCTTCTGTAGGATGAGTAAAGTATATCTGTTAAGTTATATGACAGTATTGTTTAAGCTGGAAGGAACCTCTGGACGTCATGTAGTCTAGGTGCCTTCCAAATTAGAGCAGATTGAGCAGATAGAGCTCAGGACGTTTCTCAGATGAGTTTTGGCTACCTCTAATGGCAGAGGCTCCATAACCTGTAGGCAACTTGTTCCTGCAGTTACTCACTCTCCGGTAAGGAATTTCCCTTACTGCATCTTGTGATCATTTCCTCTTCTTACTGTGTGTCTTTGATGAGAGTCTGGCTCTGTTGTCTCCTACTGCAACTATATCCTCCCTTGACTTCTTCTCTGCAATGTGGACAAACAAGTTCTCCTAGAGACTTGTTGTGTGTTCTTGTGCTGTAGCCCCCTAGCCACCTTTGTGGCCCTCTGCAGAGCTTCATCCCAGCTTACCTTTGTACAGGAGTTGGGTGAATTTGTTGTCATTTCCTGTTGTTTCTAACCTACCAGGGAGCTTTGTTTATTTTATGACTGTAAGACGGCAAACATTCCTTGCTTTTATATTAACACGAGGGTAGTAGAAAAGGAAGTCCAAGTTGAGTGGAAAACTCAGAAGGCATGCTGGGTTGCCACTGGTGTGTTAATCTGTGTGGCTGGGGTACCGGGACACTTTACACACTCTGCCCTTCAGCTGAATAACAAAAAAGTGCTGAATTGCACCCTCACTGAAGCTGCACTGGACCATCTTGTGAACCACTAATTTGGGGTGTTCATGACGAGTGCTGGTGGTGCTGTGTTTGATTAATAGATCGTTATCCTCCGTACCCTGTTTATTTCTATTTAGTGACATTCCAGCTGTAACAGAAATGTATGGTTTTGGTCTGCAAGAGCATATCCTTGTAATTTTTTCTGGTTGAGTTTCATCTCATTTCTATTGATCCTGTCCTCCAGGTGGTTTTCTTTCTTTAAGATGAGTCTATCATATTCCTTGGTACTTCTTAATTGTAGACTGGGATTTGTATTTACTGCAGAAATTAAAAAAATGCTGAGTGATGTATGTTCCACCTTCAACCTTAGAGGAACTTGTTTTGGTAATGCAGCTTTAAAAAGCTGCATTTTACTTTAGCCAGCCTGTTCTGTTTTACTAAACTATAGTTTATCCAATTTCATTAATAGCACCTCATGTGATACCAAACCAGATGTTTTACTGAACCTCAGACTGGTGAGATGTACTGTGTTTTTGATTCTTTAAATGAAGGATGGTTCCTTAGGATACAGGAAGAGCCTATAACCAGCAAAACTGTGTCTTGTTGCATTCTGTTTACCTTTGTGGCATTGTTTTCTTCAAAATTGTCCTAAGTTTTGCACGTTAGAGAAACCAGAGACACAACCCATTTTTATAGAAGAGGAAGCTTAATCAATGTGATATAATGCAGGCAGCCACTACAGAGTGAGGAATAGACATGAATTTTCTCGTGCCTGCCCATACGTAATATGCAAAAAAGCTACCTTTTTATCTCTCTCTAGATTATGATGATAATAAATTATCAAGACTTTTGATGTGTAACTTCTGATGCTGATGAGCCTAGAACTTTCCCAGAATGGTAGAGGCGTGAATATGCCGGATTGGCTGCAACCATTCTTACCTATTTCAGGTCTGTCTTATGAAGGCAGGCAAAAATAGGCATTATAATATCTATTAAAAAACTTGGAGGGAAATACTTGTCCTCTTCCTACTTTTAGTGGCAATCTACTCTGCTTGTTATTTTTAATGAGGCATCTGTTTCTCAAGTAAATTACCGGAAGAATTTGGCAGCAAACTAGCCTTTTCCATAAACCAGAAATCTTAAGACTTTCCAGTCTAAGTTCATTAGGTCTTAAATTAATGCTTAATTTGGTAAATGTTATCTGTTTAAATGCTTCTGTGAAATAATTTCTTTTTTTTGAGTAGTATCTTGTTTGTGCAGTATATACAACATTAGGACACAGCGAGTTGAATGTCTGCTGTCAAAACAGCTATGTCACCAGTTGGCTGTCAAACAGTGAAATATTTTGAAGCCTAGTTATGTCACTTGGTTTGACAGTGGAGTTATATACCTTCTCTCCTTCATGACAGATCTGAGAGAAAACAGTGTATAGAAAAACATAGTAAGGCTTTTAGTATTCTGCTGTTTGGTATACTGACAATGTTTTTGACTTTTCAACAGCTATACATTTAAGCTACTCAAACATTTCCTTTGGATTTGTCACCTGGAACAGTACAGCCAACTGCTTTGTAACAGTTGTTTGAACATTGGGTGTTTTCAGGTGTTGTGAATGAGGATCTAACTGAAGCTATTCTAATCTGTTATCGACTGAAGACGCTGGAAAGCCTTGACTGCTCAAGGACTTGTTGCAGTAATAATACTAAACAGATGGGGATTTTTCTTTTGCTGTTGTTCAGTTAATCTGTGGCAATGCATTTATGGTCCTTAATGAATTAACTTGAAATTGGGTTTCATGACCAGGATTATATATATATTTTTTTTTTCTTCTAACCTGAAAGAAGCAATTCCATCATGAATGTAAGGTTCACTGGTGTATATTTGAAGTGTAGAGTTCCTTAGTATAATTTGGGTAATTAACACATTTCAGCTACTTGGTATTGTGTGATGATATTATGCCTAGGAAGAAAAGGCTGAATCCTCCTCTGTCGTAGCTCAGCTCTATTGACTTAAGTGGATTTATGCCAAAAAATAAGGGGCCAGTGAATACACCTATAAGCATTTTGGGGAATAGGACTGAGGTACTGAGGGAACAAGTCCAGATAAACCTTTCCTGTCAGATCAGAAGGAGCTTTAATTATTACTAATAAAAATACGTGTGGACAAAAGGAAGTCAATACAGATGTGCAAGCATATCAGTCTTTGAATATTAACATAGTCTTGCCCTCTTACCTTAAATGTGAGGTGTGTTCTAGTTTCTGTAAGAACATGCAGTGTTTTTGTTCTTGCCAATTGTTCTTTTTAAAAATCAAGATTTAATCCTGTAATGATAGATTAAAACACAGCGATATAGAGGGCATATATTAAAGCATTACCTCAGGTATATAGGGATGAGAAACTGCCCCTCTCACCTCAAAACAGTGTGGTTAATCAAATCATTTGGCCGAAGTGATAATTGTCATCCTACTTAAGTGGAAAGCTCCAGTGTTGCTTGGGTTATTGCAACTCTGAACAGGATAACAGATGAGTTCCCTTTGTTTAGCAAGACAGTAGAGTCAAATGCTTTTTCTGCTTCAAAAATGCGAAGTTGTCAGAACCAGCCGCTCTGAATTGAGAAAAATGTGTGTCTTGGTTTCTGAGTACAGCAGCCTGGATGGACCATTCTCAGTGTAGCTGTGCAAGAGGGGGTGATGCTTCCTCTTATTCACTCACTTTCCATTGTCTGCACTTGATTATCATACTGTGCTGCTTCTGTGCCAAAATGTGACATCCCCAAATCCATCAACTCCCTTTCTGGAGGAAATGTCGACAGCTTATTTCAGGCTTTGATAATGTCTTCAAAGCCTGGTGTCAGTGCAGGCTTTCTTCACAGTGTTCCCAGGAGAAGTTTTTGCTCTCGTGGCAGGGAGTGACAGCAAGGTAATAGCTGAGTTTATAAACGCCTTCAGACAACTCTAAAGTGCATAGATGTGAAGAGCTGGAATGTGAAAAAGTGAGAACTTCTTCTGGGAGAATGTCTGAGTTTATCTAGGACAAGACAAACTTTCCGTGTGCAACTGTGTATTTTCCATATTTTGTTAGTTAACCTGGATGATCTCTGACAGCCCTTCTATCAATGAGGGTTGTTTTGGTTTTTTTTTTAAATTTAAATTAGAATACAGGGGTGATACTGGGATAGTGTTATCTACTCATCCATGAGAGAGAGCAAGCACTGCCTTTTGTGGGGTGTTGCATGGCAGCAGGTCTAGGCTTGGCCTTAGAAGTGTCCAAACCACTGATATTAGGTAATGAACTCCTTCTTAATAACTGGATGAATGACATGTACATGACTGGCATAGAGTTGTATTCCTCCCAGGCTGAAGCTAGATTTAAGTCTCGTTTTTTAACAGCATAACTTTGTCAAGGATTTGGCCAACTTGCTGTTAAAATCCCATGCGTTTTGCATAACTGGATATACCAAGTGCCTTGGAGGGCTGTGCTGGGGCTGGGGTAACTGATCACTATCCCAGTGTAACACGTGTGGCTTGGGGGGCTTACTCATTTTAGTACTGATTAGATACCTGCAGCCTAAAATTCTCAGTAGGTTTCTGACAGAAGCATCCACAGGCTACGGTTAAGTCAAAATGTGTTAGATTTGCACAGTTTAAGTGAGAGTTCTGTGCTAGCCTGGTTAATTTTCAGTGAAACCAGGTGAGTTATGCTCCCAAGAGCAGCCTGGGGGGAGTAGGAGCAGCTGTGTAGGCTGGCATCCATCATCTCTTCAGCACAGGGAAGGGGATGTGTGGGCACCTTCAGCCACTGGGTGGGCAGTGTCTAGATTTGTTACAAGTTGAGTGAGACAGTCCTTGAGGACCATTGTTTTGTGGGCGTTTGAATTGTGCAAAATTGCAAGACAGAGTTTACAGGGCAGGTGAGTGAGTGCCTTGGTCCTTTTTTTTTTTTTTTTTTTGTGGCTGAGGCATTGTGGTAAGTCATGGTGTCTTGGGAGCAGAGCCCGGGAGAAACAGTGGTGGGATGGATCTTTATTGTGGTGTAGGTAGATAGTGGGCTAACACCTGTTAGGAAATAAAATGTTTGGTTTAGACTTTTATGGTGGAAAATTTTGTCTGAAACCTACCTGGGAGGCTCTGACTCAGGCAAGGCTGCACCTTTCTGTAGGAAAACAGTCTGCTTGCACCTTACTGTCTGCCCTCATTTTATTAGCCACATGGGATAAATTTTCAGATCTCACCCTGTCTGGAAGGCGTCAGTATTTTTTAAAAAATACAGTTATTTGGAAATAATTCAAGGTATACGCTGCAACTGTGTACATTGAGCGAGAAATATATTCTAAAATACTGATTTTGGGTGTTGTCTCATGTAACAGTCCTGCTGTGATTATTGTCAGCAGAGAAGTTTTGTGAGTTAAGAAAAAAAATATGCAAAAATTAAAAATCAAGGAAGGGTGCTTAGTAATATTTCATACTGGAATATGAGTGTCACTGACTTCGTAATAGCACTTCAAGAAGCTGTACTTGGGCATATCTCATCTACTAGCCCATTGCCAAAGTGATGAGTATAGTCATGGTTGAGTTCCACGTGAAATGGCATGCCTTACACACTTACAGAAATGGTGCCTTTTAACTAAAGTGCAAGGGGGAACCTAGGGGCTATGACTTTATTCAATCCTGCTGAATATGCTGCTACTTTTACTCTAAATAAACCATATTATTTTATCCTCAAACAATCAGATCAAAACTGAAGGATCTGAGCCTCTTGTCTTCAAACAAAAGGAGTTTTTTTGCCTTTGCATTTCCGTGTGAATAGGATCATGTCCAAATCACACAGTAAGCTATATTTAATGTAAACAAAAGTAATGCTGCCAAGAGTCTTGTATTCAACACAGATCAGAGATGAATCATTTTGTCTTCAAAAATGATTTCAAGTGCATTTCAAGCAAGCTAAAGATGAAAATAGTGATTTTCTATTTGAAATTTAACAGTCTAGTCTGCAGAACATGTTATTATTTGCCTGCAGGGAAAGAAGTGCACTAGGCATGTCCAGTACTTTAAATTATTTCACTTTAAAGCATGACCATCTGAGGTTTATCTAGTGCTCTGTGGCAGGGTACAAGCTCAACAGAACGGAGTATATTCTGATGTAGACTTCTGACAATACCCTAGTGGCTTACCTGCAAGTTTGTGATTTCAACAGAAAAGTTTTTACAATCAGTCTTCAGTTTTATAGTTTATTTTATTTTGACTACAGTCTTCAGTTTTTACTCTGTTAGATTATTGGGAGGGAGCTGGGAGCTCTTTACTGGTTGGGTCCAAACAAAGGTTATTAACCTCCTGACTCCAGTAGCTTCACTGTGAACAATTGTTGACCTTATTTGGAGTTCAGGCTGAAGGCTTGAAATCTTATTTCTAACATTAATTTAAAAACCTCTGCCTCAAAAGTCAGTAATAAAATTCATATTGATTTAAACAGGATCAGGTTTTCACTCTATCAAAATTCCCTCTGAGTGAAAAAGCTGGATGAGTTATTTTCACGTCACTGGTCGATTCTAAACAGAATTTTTTTGTCTTCTGGTATTAATCGACAATTTTTTCTAATGTGAAATATGTTTGTGATTTCATGTCTCTTCAAAAAGCTGTTTTAAAAACTGTTTTCCTTCTTGGGTGAGATGTGTGAGCAGACTCACAGAGCACAGCAGATAGCCACCCCCATTAGCAAAGCATAGCATGCCTGAGGCATTTTCTTAATTAACCTCTTGAGTCTGATACACAAGATGCTGCAAGGATGCATTTTTCATTAGAGCCACAGTATTTAGACTATGAGCACTGAGGGGTTAACTGCTCACATCTCTGTGAACAATTTTGTTTATGAACAAGCATATTTGTTAGTTTTGTACTAAATGTAGAGAAGGAAGGGTCTAGTTTTGCAAAATTCTATGTGCCATGTTTGTGTATAGATCTTTATGCTAGGTTTATCACTAATCTGCCTATCAGCTGGGAGTGCAAAATTTAATCCAATATTGCACATGTATATATTCTCTTTATATAATCTCTTTATATTCTCCTTTATGGAGATGCATTACAGAAGTCCTGATTAAGTAAGGGTTTTGGTTTATTTTTGTTTCTTTTGTATGTGAAATATTTTCATTAGCACAAGTAGGCAGTCACTATAGATATCAATATATATATATATCTATATATGATGCTTATCACATTGTACCATATATAAGATGTTTTGTTTCTTGTAGGTTCCATATCAAAGAACAAAAAACTTCTGTTGGAATAGATTTCAAAGCCAAAGTATAGTAGTTCTTTGGTTTGTGTCCTTGCGTTAAAAATTCCTTCAACCCGACAACCGTGATGTGTTAGACATTTATTAAAAATAAAGAAATTATGGTAATTTTATTTTTATTGTTGAGTTTACAAGTTAATCATGACAGGTCGTACATACTATTTTAGAAAAAACATTCTGGATGATCTTTAAAGATATGCACTGCATATAAAATCTTGTTTTCTATGCACAATCAAAATTGTGGTATATCTGAAATTTTTACAGGTCAATAAAAAGATTTTTCAGAAGGCTGTCTAGAATGTTATATGCTATAAATTTTCAACAAAGATTTGGCATTGATGGGCAAGTAGCTAGTGTACGTTCACTGCTTGAACAGTGACCTACTGTTCCTTGTATGTGAACATGCAAAATTGTGTTTTTCGGTATACATAATTTTCTCAGAGTCTATAAAGGCCCTTCAAAATATACTAAATCTTTTAGGGAACAAATGAAGACTAAGCAGTGTTAAAGTAGTGTCCTTGTCTGAATGGCTAGGATTAACATCAAGTTACCACTTGAAAGGTTTAATTACTGAAAGGGGGAAGGAACGGAGGTCACAGGGAAAAAAGAACTGGCTAAAATATGCCACAGTTTCCCTCAAAATCACATGGAATATTTTGTGAATTACTTTTTCATGGGAAGAGAGCTGGGTTATCACTGCAGTTCAATGCACAAGAACTAGTTCAGAATAATACTGATTTTTAAATAGAATTTCTGAGGAAATAGCTATAAATTCAGTCTGAAAAGCTTGTGTGATCTTCCTGAATGGAAGGTGCTAGGGAGAGGGTTGTTACCACTACTGAAGTTGCTGGGTCTCTTTGTAGGTTTGCCAGTTAGCAAGTTTTGAACTCTCTGACGAGTTATGTTATTTCACAAAGTTTCATTCAAAGCAATTGAGTTATTTCCAAGAGTGAAGCAAGAAAAAAGATTGGCTGTCAAAGAAAAAGAAACCCAGGCAACTTTTATCTGAGAAACCCTTGAAGCAAAGACTTGATAATTGCTATCCATGTGGTCACCATGCCAGAGATGTGTTTTTCCCTGTTCTTTTAAAGACAATAAGCCCATTTGTGATGCTGAGATATCTCTCTCACAGAGACTCCCTCAAACTTTGTCAGTTAAATCCTGCAAGGATGCTATCTTACTGTGTCGTCTGTGGAACTGGTGTTTCTGGTGCTTGCGTTTGGGCAGCAGAACTCAAACCAAATTCCTGCATCTGGAGCCGTCGGGCGTGTTTTTACTCTACCTGTCTCACAGTGCAACATAGTTGAGAAATTTCCTGACGGGATTCATGTGGGGACAAGGGCCAAATGGCGGGAAGGAGGGAAGAAATAGGTTGGAGAAGGAGGACAGCAGAGGAGGGAGGACGGGCCTGTGATTCAGTGCACAGGGAGTTCAAGGAATACACAGGGGATGGCAGGTTGAGGGAAGCAGCAATGTCTGTGACAAGGTAATATGAGCATGGAGGGCACTATCTAGAAAGAGGTGGTAGGAAAAGACAAGGAACCGGGAAGTGGTTAGAGAAAACAGGAAAAAAAAACCCCAAAGCCCTGACATGGTAGGTAGGTCTAATTAAGGAGCTCAGGACTGTCAATCAGGGAAGAAGAGTGATGCCAAGGAGAAGACAATAGTCCTGTGTGAGCCGGGGATGGGGCAAACAATTGGTGGTAACACTGGCACAGTACATAGAATCATAGAATCATAGAATCATCTAGGTTGGAAAAGACCCTTGGGATCATTGAGTCCAACCATCTACCCTACTCTACAAAGTCCTCCCCTACACCATATCCCTCAGCACCACATCTAATCGTCTCTTAAACACATCTAGGGATGGTGACTCAACCACCTCCCTGGGCAGCCTATTCCAATTTTCCAATCCTATTCCATACTTGCAAGAGGCTGGATTAGCAGTTTTCAGGCTGCTTTAATGCTTTAAATTTTTATTTTGTGTGGTGTTACTTGGACTTTGCACTTGCCTCGTGTGTTTGTTTATGAGCCGGGATATCATTCTTCAAAAAAAAACCCCACCCTGGCTCAGATTCTGGTCTATCTGGAGATGCAGGGCCGAAATCTGCAGTGATTCAGGAACTGATGGACAGCTGAATGATCCAGGAATTGACTGACAGCTGAATGCAGCACCTCTTGCTGCGAGCGTGGGGGCCGGCAGTGCTAGTCAGAGGGTGAAGAGCTGTGACAGACACCTCCTTTTCATCCCCCTCTGCTGCTGCGGGTCTGTTAGACTCCTTCCTTTCCCATGGAGGGGCTTTTTTTTTCTTTTTTTTTTTTTTTTTCAGCCGGGGTTGTTAAAGTTGAATGCAGCCCAGTGCCAGTAAAATGGTAATGTGACCCCGTGCGGTGTGTGGCACTGGATAGCAGCTCTTGGGGACAGCCAGAAACTCTAGAAGGGGCAGGAGAGAATGCAGGTGTATAGAGTTCCCCATTAGCAGCCATTACACCCTGCTAATGGATAACTTATTCCTGTCCCGGTGCAAACAAGTTGACAGGGTTTTTGTTGTTGGTTTTTTTTTTTTTTTAATATGTGGCGTTTGCTAATGAGCAGATCTAGAAAACTACTTTTAGAACAGAAATACTCGCAGCGCAGCTCTCATACGGAATGTCTATTAAAAAAAAAAAAGAAAAGGCATTTTTAATACATTGAAATCCTTAATTTTTTCAGACAAAATTCCATATGGTTATTATGAGAAATTTTAATGAGAATTAAGTTTCCAGTAGAATCAAATTGGTTTTATGGGAAGCACCGTGGCAATCGAGTTACCAAAGCTGTGCAGGAAAAGTATGTACATTTTTGAGGATAGCAAATGTATCCTTTTACTCCTTCTGTGAATGTTGCAGAAGTAAGTAATTTTCTATTGTCAGTCAAAATAAAAAGTTAAACTCCATCAAAGCGGAAATAAAACTTGTAAATAATTAAAATCATACATTTTGGACAACCTTTTGGGGGATGTGGCAAATCATTATTACATAGACTGTAAAAGGACAATACGTGTTTTAGTGAAAAGACATTCAAATACAGGTGAATCTTAAACTGAAAGTCAGCACTTCTATATGAACTACAAGTTTATATATTAAAAAATTGATGTTGCTTGGCTGCAGTCTAGACTCAATTGAATTCAGTACTAAAATACCCAGTTTGCAATTGACAGGTGGAAAGAAATATCTTGACTAGCCTGTAGGAGAGCAGCAAATGAAAATACCATGATGTTTTCTTGGCAGGCAGGGGCTCTGCACGCCCTGATTAGGGATGCTCCAGCAATAGACCACAAGCACCTGGAGAGGCAGGAGACAAGCACACGTGAATTTATAATGCATGCGCTTCTCATGCACTCTCACAGATTTATTTTAAATGATTCCCCATGAATATGGAAGGCGATGCATCCCTTTGGACCCTCCAGAGGCTGCCAAGACAGGAGGAGGCCCTTTTCTCTCGGCAGCTGTGAGCGGCTCCGTGGTCGAGCAGGGCTCTCAGGGGCACGTGGGGGAGGACGAGAGCTCGTGTCCTAGCCCTGGGCTGCCTGGCAGGGTGGGAAGGGCATCCCAGCGCCCCAGCTGCTCTGCTTCACCCCAACCTCACCCTCCCGCACCGTGCCACAGCCCCCCGTGGGCAAACCCCACCAGCAGCACCAGCAGCGGGGCTCTGCCCTTCCTCCCCANCTGGAGCATCCCTAATCAGGGCGTGCAGAGCCCCTGCCTGCCAAGAAGATACATCAGCTTTGTGTGAAAAGTACTTTTTGAAAAGTAGAAAAATAATAGTAACCAACATCTTAACCATTCCAAATGAGTGGTTGTATGTGGTATTTTTGAATTTCATTATTTTAATGGTTTCTTACTTTGTTGTAGGAATTATTCAAAGTACATGGGAATGATTGAAATGATCGTTGGCATTCAGTTCTTATGAACATCTCTCCAGAAGAGCATCCATGGGCAGGGACACCTCCCACTAGAGCAGGTTGCTCAAAGCCCCATCCAGCCTGGTCTTGAACACTTCCAGGGACGGGGCATCCACAGCTTCTCTGAGCAACCTGTTCCAGTGCTTCACCACCCCCACAGTAAAGAATTTCTTCCTAATATCTAATCTAAATCTCCCCTCTTTCAGCTTAAAACTGTTACGCCCCATCCTATCGCTACACTCCCCATCTGTCCTGTAAGGCCCCCTTGTAGGTACTGGAAGGCTGCTATAAGGTGTCCCCAGAGCCTTCTCTTCTCCAGGCTGAACAACCCCAGCTCTCTCAGCCTGTTCTCATAGGAGTGGTGCTCCAGCCCTCTGATCGTCCTCGTCACCCTCCTCTGGACTCACGTTAGTGAACTGGGTAATGTTACTAATAGGGGATAGATGAGTGAACAGATTTTTAAATTAAAGTGGCATGGCCGGAAGCCCTTTAGTTCCTGTCATTTTAGAAAATATTGCTCACGGCTGATGAGAGATCAGTTTTAAAGCATTAGTAAGTATTTAATTATACTTCCAAAATTTAGTTATCTTTCCATTACTTATTTACTTCCTTTAATCACCCTTTAATCCTTCACTCGATTTTGATTCCTGCATTTCTTACAATGTGTGTGCATGTACCAATTGCATTACTATGCCAAGTAAATATAGTTCCTTTTTTCTTTTCCCAAGAAAGGAGCCGACTGAGCTTACGTAGTTTCTCATAAGCCAAATATTTTGTTAAATATTTCTTTTTAGCTTTTTTCTTCTATGTATTTTTTCTCAGAGTCAAGTAGATCAGTTTACATCTATCTGTGTCAAAGCCTCAAAGTGCACTCTAGCCAGTATTTACAAGGAGAGAGGTTTAATTAGCTGGAGCCCCTGCTCCCAGGAATCTTTCCCTCTCTTAAGGAATTGATCCCTCAGTGGATTTTAAAAGGTATTTGTAAATTTGGGACGGATACACTAGTTGCAAAACCAGACAAGTAAGATGCACTTTTGGACATTTTTCTGAAATAGCATTTTCTAACTGGAATGTTTTAGATTGACCATTAATAAAAACAAAATGAGTTTACAGGCATCTTAACATACAGCACTTAAAAGTCAGATTACATCCAACAGACAGATTAGGCGCTGTGTCGAGTTCTTGGGAACAGAGATGGGGAGGTCTGTGCATGTGTCTGTAAATTTGTGAGTTCTCATGAAAAACCTCTGAAAGCAGGTTGTCATGTCTGCTGTCAGTGAAAGACAAGGAGACAGGGAGGGAGGGATTAGTGCAGTTTGGATGGCACGTTTCTATGTTACATACTTAGGGCGGACTGTGATATTACATTTGCGTGTGTTAAACCCTCAGTTTCTGCAAGTATTTACTTGTGTAATGTTATTAGTTATTTACTAATGTTAATTCTTGTCTGTTTGGACATGCATTCTGCAAATTAAGGTCAAGCTGTTTTATCTAGGTGGATATTTGTAAATATTTAGCATTGTTAATTTAAAGATTTTTCTCTGCTTGAACACGCGGTTTGCAAATTGAGGTTGACTGCCTTGGGGAAAAGGAGTGCTTACTCTGTGTTGGCAACGAGCATCAAGAACTTCAATTTTAGAGCCTTGTGCCTTGCTGCATTGATAGATGGAAGGTGATCATAGAATCATAGAATCATCTAGGTTGGAAGAGACCCTTGGGATCATCGAGTCCAACCATCTACCCTACTCTACAAAGTCCTCCCCTACACCATATCCCTCAACACCACATCTAATCGTCTCTTAAATGCATCCAGGGATGGTGACTCAACCACCTCCACAGGTGATGGAAACCTGTGGTGGTGTCTGGTCTTTTCTGAGCTTGAGATAAGGGAGAAAAATGGGCAACGAAGTACAGTGAGAAAGTACTGTTTGGAGACAACCTTTTCTCTTACGCATCTACCAGGGATGGGATGAACTGGTGGCTCTGCTCATCCTCAGCTGCATGACTGTACGCTGCTTTTGTGCATATTTTTTCTTTCTTCTCAGTAACCTGTACTTAGGGCAAAATACCACAGTTTGCTCTCTGAAAAGGCTGCGTAAAGTTTGCTGTCTGGAACATGTCTGCCTCAGTATCCCTGCCCTGCCCCAGTGGGGAAAGTGCCAGAGACCACGCTCCATCGCCAGACGAGCAGAGCTCCTCGTGAGGGGACCACACGGGCAGGAGCCATCATCTAGCGCAGAGGTGGCAGACCAAATGCACTTCCCACTTGGAGAGCTCGTTAGCAGCGTAACCCTCACAGTCCTGAACTTGGCGGGGAAATGCCAGGGTGTTTGTTACACAAGCGTTTCTGAATGTCTCGGCGTGGTTGTGTGCTGTCCCCCCCAGCGCCCTCCGTGGTTTTCCACACTCTGATATAAACTCCCTTGCTCAGCATTCGAAACCTTCCACTCTTGTTGTGTATTGTTATCTCTTACCAGTATGTAAGCAGAATAACTAATTCAGCATCAGGTGTGACTTTCCAATAGACTCCAACAATGGTCGTGATAGGGCAAGGCACCTCAAAAAGCAACCAAAGCTTTAAACCTTTTTTTTTTTTTTTTTTTTTAGCAAAGGCTTATGAATTCATCTGTACTTCCTTAGCATTTATGAGGTGGTAAGAGATAGAGTCTGTGGATTTAATTACTTTCAGGAGAAAGGTTTCATGATGGCTGCTTGAGTGAAAATAAGCAGTGTGTTTTTTATTTTGTTTTTAATAAAAGGAGGCTTCACTACCTACCCCACTTTTCTTCCAAGAGACAGGCTAACATGCTGTTGAGGCAGACATTGCTGCACATCTTGCTTTGTCTTTAAATTCAGTTAACGTTGATTAGGGATCTGATTTGGCCTGCACTGCTGTGTACAATACAAAAGAGAAAATTAAAAAATACCCAACTAGAAAAATCTCACTAAAGCTAAAAGCAAAATGAGCAGTGTGGAAGATAAGGATTCCTGGTGACCAAATATACAGTAGTGTATGTCAAAATATAGTACTGCATGTACCAATTTTAAAAGAACAATTTCTTTTTGATTAAAAAAATACAATTAAATCTGATCTCTCCTGAATGTTCTGGCTGTCATTTTCTTTAGCCAGTAGAAACCTGCCTTTCTGGTTTATGAGCCATGGTGCTAACATGTAAAGCAAGATGTTATGACTCATTCAAACAATTCTTTGTTCTCTCTTGAAAGCATTGCTGATGATATTTTCAAATATACTTGGGTTTACCCCTAAGAATGTAAGCCTCTAGCAAGTCTGAGCTTAATGAAAGGCAGATTATGTAATTTTTGCAATGTCATATGATATGAATGTAATCTTGTTAACATCTTTTGTTAATATTTTTGATAGCTTTAATATACAGGTTTGCTGAATTTTGCTGTAATTTTATCAGGCAAAATAAGGTGGCTTTTCTTAGTTTGCAAAACTTTCTTCAAATGCAGTAAAAATTAATTTCAGGGCTGAGAAGTGGTCACTTCGGGATTCATCAGCAAAACTGCTTCCTTAACTCCATCTAAGGGGGCAATTTACTTGCAGGAAACCCTGGAATCATGAGGCTTAAAATGAGAACTTTAATGGAAAATGAGGTTGCAGTGGTTTCAGCAAGGGTCAGTGTTTTACCTGCAGACTGCTCCTCTGTGCTGGGAAAATACGAGGTTAGGAAAGGTGAGGTTGGAGGGGCGTGGGTATACCTGCTGGCTCTGCTCTCACCCTGGCAGTTCCCTTGTGAAACACTGCCTTGTGTACACACAGGCATTGCTGAAGGATGTGACAGGGACTGGCGAGGAGGGCTACCGAGACTACTGCACACAGTCTTGTTTTGGCTGAGGATAACCGAAGTCTTGGGGATCTTGCTGCTGTAGAGGTGGAGGAACCCCAGCCATTGTAAACTGGGTGGTTTTCCTCAGCCTTTGCCCACAGCTGGACCACCCGTTTCTGCAGGACCTGCAAAGATGGAAGTGTTAACTGAGCTGTGGCAAGAGAGGACATTAACAGACATTTGTGTTTTCTCTCAGTCTGGCGGTATAAGTAAAAAGCAGTTAAAAAAGTTTTTTATGCATTGCTACCATTTATCTGTGAAAGGAAAGAAGGGAGTCTTTAATTTCAGCCAAAGCAGGTGTGAAACGCGTGTGTTTCTTAGGGATAACACGCTAGCTTTAGCCTCCATGGGAGGAAGGCTGACCCAAAGGCAGTTTATGCAGAGCACATTGCAATCCTCAGCTGACTGAAGAAGAGTGCTTCAGAAGGCTAGCTGCATCCTAAACTGGTGCGGAGTTATGTAAGTTAAAGTCCTATAAGACTTAAGCTTCTTTGTTATGTTATTATCTTTGATTACACCCAGGAGCTTGTAAGTATTATTGTAAGATGCCGGAATGGAAAACTGACAGCTCCATCTTTGCTGCTGGATTACTATTTCTTAGTTCTGCTAATAAAGCTAACTGACGCTATGAGTAACGTTACTGGTTGGACAAAGAGTGGAAAGCTCATTGCCAGCAAACAGATTTGAGCTTCTCTGACCGCAGCAGCTCAGCTGTGCCTTCAGTGGGCATCACTCCGTGTCCCCTGTATGCCGTGGTGCAGTCAGCCCTTTTTTATGCCTGCTACAAGGGTTTACTAACCACATTTTGCTTAACTATGTCAAAACCCTGTGGCTCTGAGCAGCTGATGGTGGAGTCTGTCTATAATATTCTTCTAATGTTTATTACCTAGTTGGAAGTGTTGCCATCATTTATCTGTGTGGGTCATTTGGAGTTAGGCTTCTTTTGAGCTTTTCCTGTGCCTGTTTCTAGAGATGCCTGCCCAGTCCTAGGTTCCCAAGACATGGTTGTACTGTTTAAATGCTAGTGGAAACAGCTCCAGTGGTGAAGGTAATTTGCCTTGTGTGGCGTATGATGAGATAACTACGTGCTTTTTAGTGGGACATCTCTCCTGCTTCTTTGAATAACAACCGATTTAGAGTTAAAATGAGGCAGGACAATTGCTGCTTCAGTCTTGAATCCCTGCTGTCTAATAATTTAACCTTTATTTTTAAATTTTTTTAAAAGGTGTGTTTGTTTAGTGTCTTTTTGCTGTAGTGCTCCCGATAGTGACTCCATAGCTGAGAGGGGCTGGTTCTTGTCTCACATTGTTCTTACAACCCAAACTCAGTTTCTTGTTGAGGAATCTGATTATAAAATCACTGTATTCCTCTGCTTTAGCCAAAATGCTAAAGTGAGATTTGGTGAATTTCTGCTTACCTTAATAGTGTTTTCCCCCAAATTGATTTCTGTTTGGTGGCTGATCATTAAGTCTCACTGTCCATGCTGAGGGAATATGTCATTACAATGGCTTAGTGTAAGCAAACCTGTATGATGGCTTTAGACTGTTACACACTGAGAACCTTTCAAGAACATCTCCTGGCTTAAGCAAATGTATAGTAAGTCTGGTGAATAGCATGAATACACAATTCCCAGCCTACCAGAAATGTTTGCCTTGTCATGGCTTGCTTAGAGCGTGAGTGTCCATCTGAAATCGTGGTATTGGCCCTGCTGTGTGACTAGGTACAAATCTTGACCAAATGCACCTGCTGAAAAAAAAAACATGGGTGCATCTTCACTGTTGTTACGTGATTGATACTTCACCAGCCAAGCTAACTGTTGTGATTTTTTAATCAATATTATTTGCCATTTTAATTTTGAAATGATTTGTTCGTAGGCTAAAAAGTGAAATAGCACAAAAAACATCCCACAGCTTCCTCCTCCTGTTTCTTTTCTCTCCAGTGATTTTACTACAGTCTGGCAGTTTATACAATATGAAGCAGTTAACCAAAACCTAATTATGAGTTATGTCCATATTTTCTTGTGGAATTTAGGGCTGTAATAGTGAAAGGCTCTAATTGATTCTGAGAGGAGATCATTCTGTGTAATTACTCTCAGTCTTCCTGGTCTGTTTGTTGTTGGCTGCCAGGCGAACCGACAAATAAGAGGCATTCAGGTGGAAGTGGGCTTTTTATAATGCATTCTCAACAGCACAATGTTGTTTGCAATATTGTCCCCAGCATTGTTTGCAAATACTGATGTAGACCCTTAATGAAGTACTATTCAAGAAAACAACAGGATTATTTCAATTCAGGGTGTTGGATTATTACCACTTCTACTGTTAAAAATATTTTAAAAGAAAACAAATAAAACCTAAATAACCTAACAAAAAAACCTAACAAAATGTAACAAAAAACTAACAAAAAACCTAAGCAAATAAAATCTTCTTTACAAAGAGCAGTAACGGAGCAGCTAATGATGTATAATTTAGATCTTGAGGGCAAAGTTTTGCCTTCTGATCTTTGTTGTCAGAATTTGAGTGACAGCCCTGTACTGAAAGGAAAAGTATGACTTTTGAATTAAAATAAATAATAGGGATTAGAATTTTGATCAGAGAACAGAGATCTTCTAGAAAAATGCCAGGTTCACCAGCATCGTGCTTATGCAAGTACACTTGAGCGGGTTTTTTTTGTTTGTTTTGTAACTATTGACCTGCCAGCTACCTAATAGTATTTACAGAATGATTGATTGAACATGTATGAGGACAAAATATTTTCTTCTGTACAGCTGAAATTTTTGTTAAAGGCACTGAGAACTGCCTCTTTTTTTTTTTTTTTTTTTAACAAAGCTAACTGAATGCATGAATGCCACTGCACATAGCTGACAAAGGCAGAGCATCTTTGTGAAAAGGCTCTGTAAATTCTTTCCCACAGAAGTCAACGAAAGGGTCGGTTGTCCTGGGCTACGTATTTCGTCACTTAAACCTAGTGGAGATAGATTACTTTGGACTGCGCTACTGTGACCGAAGCCATCAAACGGTGAGTAAAAGACATGGCAGATTGGGTTTGTCCTGTGTAAAAATTCACCCTGTTTGTGCCTTTTGCCTGTAGAGCATTAGATTGTTGTACTTTCATTAACTTTCACTATCTCCTGGCTCAGGTTTCCAGTAATGATTTGTTTGCATTTGTTTGCATTAAAGTCTTGGAATAGCCATTAGGATCTGAGGAATGGAATTGAACGCAAAATGTTGTTGAAAACCAAATGAAGAAAGTACGAATAGTATAAAATTATAGTATGAAAGCAGAATTAATATTTTTCCCTTTTAATACTGTGCCCTGAAGCTTGGTGTACTATGCTGTTTGGCTTCGCTTGGCCCTGCAGTGTCTGGGAAGCAGTGTCCCTGAGCGTGTCACAGGCCGCTTCACTTAGACCACTTGCTGAACGCCTCTTTCAGAGCCTGTGGTGTGGTTGTTGTGGTGGCTGCCCATTCACCAGCAGAACCCCAGGAGTCAGGGTGTTGGCGATGACGTTTTCTCTCCACCTGAACCATCTCTGTGTCCTTCAGCCCGTGCTCTCTTGAGCCTTCTTGGTAGGGACTCGCCAGATGTCTGAGAGCTTTTTCCACCAGGAGATTACAGGCCTAAGTAGGCAAGAAGGTCGAAACCAAGACTGAGATGTTTCAGCCAAGGCAAGCATTGACTTGGGGCAATGCTGTCTGTGGTGCCCACCCCCAATTCCCCCCAAATGGCCTGTGCAGGGTTACTGCAGTCAGAGGTGAGGAGCAGGGGATGCTCAGAGGGTGGGGATGCTCAGCGGTTTGGGACCAGCGCTGCATTCGTAGGGTGGTCTTCATGTTACCTTAATTTTATAAAGGGAATAATGCCTAGCCTGTGGTTAAATTAAATCAAGCAGTTATGCTTTTAAAGTCACTGTCGTGTGCTGAGAGTACCGCACAAGACCCTGACCTCAGGAGATTTCATGCTTCATGTAAAAATAATAATAAGTTAGTGAAAATGGCTAAATACTTGCCAGTTTCTTCTGTTTTAAGCAGAAGTTGAACATGTAGAGACTGAAGTCAGAGCAGTATTAGCAGAAGATTATTGATTGCTGCTCAGAGCTACAGACCGCCCCACTCAGTATACCTTTAATTTTGTGCCATAATCTAGATATTTATTAATTCAGTACCTTGATAAGCTCCTAAACAAGTTTAGTTCCATGGAGATGGAAGTCAGATTCAGCTGTGAACTGAGGGTAGACTGTTAAAAATAGTATTTTTGATTTCCTGAGGAAATTGAGGTGTATTTTTTGCTCTCAAAAGTGTTTCACTTTTTCCTGTAGAGGCAAATAAAACAGAAATGGCTATTACTGGGAATATTTCCAGAGGCATACACACTGTGTATTTAATGGTGTATATGGCATGAAAATATGAGAAGATTACGTCTGTTCTGTTTAACACATAAAGGCACATTTTAGGATGCATCCTGCTAACAGAGTAGGTGATTTGATTGTATGATAGCAGTGCATTCTGTATTATGGTGGTGTGCATGAGCTGTATGTAGGCCATAACCCCATTAACTCAGCCTCTCCAAATGAAAATACAGCCTTTTTGCCTAGCGAAATTTACACTCTAGCAGTGTAAATTTAACGTTAGCTTTTGTCTTTATTCTCTGGCCAGCACAAGGTCAGGAAGCCACCACGCTCCTCAGCCTTTCCCCATGGGATTAGGAAGGCGTTCATCCCACGTCCCTCCTTTGCCTGCTCTTTGCACCGACAGCGGTCATGCCGTGGGGATACGGTTTGCGCTGTGGTGGACATAGACCTCCAGTTGTCTCTACGTGGAGGTCTGCTGGCCCACGTTTTGCCTGTCTTCTGCGCTGGTGGGCAGGCGTTCTGGTCCCCTGATGGGGAATCCTGCCTGCCTGCCTGCAGGTTTTCTTGGCAGGGAAATCCCAGGTGTGTGGGAGAGCGATGCGCACACCGGCTGTGTCCGGACACGCCGCTGGGAAGCAGCCAGGAGGTAGAACCAGAGACCACAACGGTGGGCCACGCTGCGGAGAGCACCTGCCCTACCACCTAGGTGCTGCCACAGTGACCGGCCCGGAGTTTCTGCTGCAGGCTCTGCACCTGGGCTGTGCCCTAGCAAAATACTATACAGAAAAATGCCTGTTCCTGTTGTTGGTCTGCGTATTGCCTAAATAGGAGTTGATTCTTTTATCTGGAAAGTTCACAAATGAGTAAACCTGTGCTTCTGTGTTTAGCTTTACGTGTTTTTATGACAATTGCTGCTAGTTTGCTATTGTTGGTGAAATCCTGCGAGTTCTTCGGAACGGCCAGCATAAAGGGAAAGCTTCCATGCAAGAAACACCACCTTGTGCTTTAGCTGTAAACATACATTGAATATGGCTAAAACTCTCTGGGCTGGTGTGGGAATTAGTTCTGGGATGCCTGGCAAAAAGCCTAGATTTGAATTTTGGATTGGATATGTTTTGGATTGGCCACAGTAGATTTCCTAAGGGAAGGGGGAAAAAAGGTTACCTTGCTAATTAGTTTTAAAACCATGTTAGTCTTAGATGGAAAAATGTGTTTGGAAGTTTGTCTGCCTATTAATACATTGCTTGTGGTGCGGAATATTTTACTGTTTGCTCTGTCAGGTTTTTTTGTCATAACATATATTTAACTGAATGATGAATAAAGCAGGGTGGACAAAACTATGTATTTTAAAGAACACAACCCAGTCACGAAAGAAATATTTTTTATTAAGGGTTTGAAAGAACTTGTTTAGTTATTTTCCCTATTACTTTTGCATGCCTCAGCACTTCCAGGTGGTCTTTTAAGTGCTATGTTGGTGTGCTACCTCTTATGTGGGTGGTATAATAATTATTTTAGTAGTACCAGTAGGGCTCTAATCAGTGAACAGAGTTTCACTGTGCTATGCAGCACATGAATGCATAACATTAAAATGGTCTCTTCCTGAACAGCTAACAAACTAATTAGCAAGTGAGAGAGAATAGCTGGATGCAGCAAACATTGACAGAACTGGATGGCGCTGGGGAGACCATCAGCAGTAGGATAAAGTATAAATTGGATGGCGCTGTCTCTAGGGTAGTAATTGGGTCGTATTACACAAATTTCTCTTGATTGATATGCCAGGTTCCCCTGAACTCTCCATGTTAAAAGGACAGTATTTAATCTGCAAAATCAAGTTCTTGAAGGTTAAGGGTTGCCAGGACCCTTTCTCCATGAAGTATGCAAGCTTTCCGTGTCTTGTCCTCTCAACAAGACAGGAATCCTAAGGAAAAACAAACAAGTACCATTTAATTTTTTTTTAAATAAAAAAATTAATTATTAAATTATTTTAATTAATGTAATTAATTAAAAATATTGTGCTGTAAAACTGTGCCAGAATAAACAGATGGGTTGAGCTAATGCTATGGGTTGTCAGCAGTGTTTCCCATCCTCCTAGTGCCTTTGTTCACAAACTACATGGTGCTTTTTAATGTATTACACGAGTACCTTTTTTTTGGTGCAAGTACTTTAAGAGGAAGACTGGTTTTCTTTGAGTGCCACTGAATCTGTCATTGTGCCTCATCATCAGCCCTTCACCTGAGCCCTTTGCACTGCTGCGCAGACTGCTGACACCCAAGTTAGGCTAAGCTGAGACAGATACTGTCTTTATGCTTCTCTGTGTAGATGCTCAGCTGGGTCCTGGTTGACAGGGCATCTTTGTCTTCCGCCTCATCTGCCAGCAATGCAGGACGTCGTGCCCCATCTGGTATCTTCAGGCGAGACACGATCACCAGAATCTGTGTTGCGGGAGCTGAAGGTGGCTTAGGAGACTCTTGTCCTGCCTTTTACTCTCTCATCGCTTTAGTATTTGGGGAAAACAGTGATGTACCTCTCCTTCAGTGGAGGTAGGTTGCTGTTGGGAGGACCATGCAGGTCTTCTGCCCCTCTGGCTCCCACTGTGCTGCAGCTCCCGGGCGCTCCCCGCGTAGTCCCTGTGCTGCTGCCTTTGTGGCATCTCCAGTGTGCCCTGGGATAGTCGCACTAATTACTGTTCTGGCAGGAGGCCAGCGTTTTCTTGAGGCACACAAAAGAGAGAATGGAAATGGCAATTTTAACGCGTAATATCTCGGGAAAAGCTGAGCAGGATTTGATGAGGGGAAAGGTACTTTTGAAGCCCAAAGGCATTCCCTTGTCAAATCACAAAAGCATGCTGAAAAGAGTCATGCTATTAGAGTTTCTCTTACAAAAAAGATTTTGAAACTCCCGTATTGCAGAAAGCTAAACGACCAAAAGCATTTTAAAGGTCTGTTGATAATAAAACTTTTTTTTTTATTTTTTTTTTTATTCCAGAAACCTCACAATTTTACTTTACAATATCACATCGGTCAGGTTGCCCCCTCACCATCCCTAACCAAACTCTGGTGCTAAACCTGCTTAACCTAAAGCTGCAGGAGGCATGTCTGCGCTGTACAACAGGCTGCGATGCAAATACCCTTCCTTGCTTACCTGATACCACGCTAATCTGAGCTGTTGTGTTCACGATGTACAGTGTACTGGTGCTCTCTTAGGGCTCTAAGGGGAGAAGTGCAGATAGAAAAACCCGTATCACCATGTAAATTCGGCGTCGCAGCCAAGCTCATGCCTCCAGCCCCGGTTATTTCAGGTGCAATGCTGTGTGAAGCCGTGTGTGCTGCTCCAAGGCACGGAGCTAACAGGAGACGTGCAGCGCTCTGCCTCGGTACCGTCCACCCACTGTGTAGCGTAGATGTGGGGTTTTTCTCCCCTGCTACGAGGAAGCTCTGCTCTGAGCATACAGACCCGAGAGCCCGGCGGGTAGGAGGGATCCCACGGCAATAGGTTTCGCAGCTGCACAGCCCAGGTCTCAGTTTCTCGTGGGGCTGGACTTTCTGCTGTGAGTCAAGTGTGCCACTGTGGTCGGTAAGGTCAGCTGTGGCAAAGCCGGGCACAGAAGCCTATGCCCTGGATTACAAATCCCTTCTGTGCAAACTCATGTATCTGAAAGATGTTTCTTGATCCATCCAGCGTGATGAATAGAGTAACTGCAGCGTGCTCAGATTGCCTGGCTGGGTAGGGTGACAGATTGCACAGGCTCAACTATATAGCTCCACTATAAAGGTAGGGCACGACTTGAACAAAAGGTCTGTTTACAATCAAAAATGTCTGCTCTGTAGGGAATTACTGTCACATAATGTGTTGTACATTTTAATCTCAAGATCTTAGAAAAATAGATGAAATGTACTTAGTTTCTGTTTTGTATGGATTTTTGCATTTGTCTGGATTTGACATTTGCCCATAACCATGGTGTACCAAATTACCCAGAAAGAAAAGGGCTCATTGTGCTTGTTAAAATAGATGGCACAGCCAGTGAAACAAAAATGGAGACTGATAATATTGATTAGAAACTGGAAATTTTAGAAGGTTGTAAATGGATTGAAACAACCTAGAGAAAACTAACGGTCAGGTGAGTTAAAGACGGTAACAGTAAACTTTTAGAGTATGATAGGATCAACAGGAAAAACACTGGTGGTCTAATGCTAAATATAACGAATATATCTTAAGGTTCTAATAAAGAAAAGGCAAAAGTATTAAATACATATTTGTATTTTGTATCTAGGAATTGCCTGATGATTTGTACATTTCTTACATAGTAAGGATGTCTTGAGCTTAGCAGATTTAGATGCTTTGCACTGAACATTTGCAGAAAAAACTGCCAAAAAATATTCAATTGTTAGTGAAATTGTGGAAATTGTTAGTGAAATTGTGGAATTGTGAATTGTGGAAAACTCTTGATAATTTCAGATAATAGCTCTTGATAATTTCAGATAATAGCTGAAAAATACTGGCTTTTCTCTCGAAAGTTGTGGTTTTCCCTGTTGGGAATGTGAACAAAAACTGGCATGCGTGGCATGGTGGATACAGCTTCCTAAGAATCTAATCAGATTCTTAACCAAGACAGCCTAGGGTTTAGGTTGAAGTTGATAGATTTTTCTCCACCAGACACTTCATCGATTGATACCATAGCAAACATTTTAACCTAGTTAATATTTTGTTTCAAACAGGTTCATGGAATTTGACCCAGGTTTAACCCTATGCAGATTCAAGGAATGAAGATTCCAGATTTGGGGAAAAATGTTTGCAGTCATTTAAAAGGGCTAAATATGAAATACTGTGTGGTGCTTGGATGCATACTGCTTACACATCTGGCTCGTATGGGTGCCAGATTTATAAAAGTACAAGGGACAATACAGCCTTATATATGCTGTACCTTAAAATGTCTTTTTTAATAATTTCTACCTAAAAACTAAAAAGGAAGTCTTTTCTTCAGTAATGCTGTACATTTATAATCAATCTTAGTGAATGAAAAAAATACTAAATTAATGTAATACTGTATGGTCCTTGTAAATAACAAAAATTAAACTAGTAGCCATCACTTCAGTAATTGGATATTTCATTGATTAGGACTACTTAGAAATCATGATTATTTTTTTTCACCGTTTCATGTGTAAATACGCAATTCCCCTTTCAGATTCACAAAAATTGTCACCTGCAGTTGGATGGGTGTATGCTGGGCCCTTCACCTCTGCAGCAGGGGTGAGCTGTTCGTAAGTCAGATAACCCTTGCTGTCTGTGCAGGAGAGATACAGGTGGGAAATCACTGAGAAATGGCAAGCTGGCTGCCAAACAGATAAAAAGAGTGCGGGTGTGTGTTGGAGCTACTTTGGCGTTCACGAATGTAGGGTTTGTTGTCAGCACCTGCTGTGCAAAGCGTATTGGATTAATAAGACACTCTGCCTTTTTTTGTTCCATTTCTCTTGGCACTTGAACAAGTGAGCTCCAAACTGTAACTACACCCAACAGTATTTATATCTATGTGCAAACATTTAACATGCACCTAATGCACATTATTATGTATGCATGGGTATGTATGCTTAGAGGGCTCTGTTGTAGGAGTTCTTGGTTTTGGAAAGTTCTCATCTTGATTGTCTAACACTGGCTTGAAAAATGCCTTTTCATTATCCGTGAAATTCCATTCATGTTTGGCTTATAAATAAAATGTTAGAAATCTCCCTTTCCTCCCCCCACCCCTTGCATTCTTCAGGAAAATTTTGGCAGCCTTTGAAATAATAAATAGCTACACAGTGATTTTAAGCGTGGGTTTGTGGCATCGCCACGGTGCTAATTACATAACTGGAGAAAGGAGAAGGCAGTCTGGATTCTTGCCTCTTCACCACCACTCTCTGTCCCAGCAGTAAACTGGCTGGAGCTGAACTGTGTAATGTCACCCACCCGGCACAGGGTCTGGATGCTTCCAGGTGCCCTCAGAAGGTCATGGTTCCTCCTGCCACCTGGTGCTGGTTGCTCAAGCAGGAGTAGCAGCAATCTGTCTTACGGGGGGTGAGGGCTCAGGGTGCGGTTCCTCCTGCTGGCTCCATTTTGGGGGAAGGAAGCCGTACAACGAACCCCGTTTGCTCCCTCTCCTCTCTTCAGATTCCCTCTGAATCTGAACTTGCAGTTTTCCCTCGGAATTTCGCCCCCTTCCCCCAAGCTTAGAAATTGCCTTCAGAAGACCATACAAAGAATATAATTTGATTTGCAAGTCAAGTGCGGCCTAGTGACAGTTAAGACTCCTAATGCAACCCTCTGTTGATTGTATCACCTACAAGTGTCTTTAACGACCTGGCCCAGTTCTGGGTTGTCCCATGGCAGCCCATGAATCATATGGACACAAGAGGCGGTGGAATTCAGATTGCAGAGACAACCAGAAATCTGTAACTTTTCTGTCCTTGACTTGCAAACTTGAATTATGACCCATCACTACACATTTTTATGTTTTACTTACGAATCATTGATCTACCTATGCATGTAATGCTAAACTGCAAAGAGGACTGTAAGACAACATATCTCGAAGCCAATTTCAGCTCACTTCAGGAGAACTTAATGAAGGAGTTAGCCTGTGATAGGTTTTGATCTGATTTTGAAACCCCTGCAGTGTAACACAAAGCTGTCAATGATAAGCAAGGTAGCTTGACAATGTGTTGTTCATACTGCAACACCAGTTTTGGGAAGAGGTCAGACCACATTCTGACCACATTGCGTAGCCAGAATGTGGACTGCAGAGTCATTTTGCCTTTTTTTCTGCCTGTTGACTCTAAAATGTCTTTATCAGCCTATTGTGCTAGCTCAGATTGTTGCTGATAGAGAGTTCTAGTAGGATGTTTGAACAAGTGTGACAAGTTTTTTCCTTCCCGCCTTCTGTTGAAGTTAAGAGGGTTTATATTTGAATAGTTATTGGATGTATGCAGTATAGGTATGTAGTGAGTATTTATCTTTTTTTCTTTCAAAATTTAGGAAATTTTCTTAACAATCATTCCTTTGGGTCTGGAATAGCAATGACCAAGAACACGGCATACAGCTGTTTCTATTGCAGGTGGATCAGCAGTGAATGGAAGTAGTTTGTTTTCACATTTTGTCAAAATAATTATGGTTGTTTACAACCACTTATTAAATTACTTGCTTGACATTTCCATTCAAATGCTTTGTAACATTTTTCCCTCCCTTCTTTATACTACTCCTTGTAATGGTGAAATATCCTAGTCCTGAGGATTACTCTGGATGGGGGCACGGGGGAATTTTTTGATTAATCATTTTATTCTTATTCTCTATAGGGTTAGCTCAGGGGTGCAGGTAAGGACTTTCTTTATTAATTGGTTTATGTAGTTCTTCAGTTAAATAAGGTGTGGGTGCTAAGGGAGTAGATTCAATCTGCTTCAGTTTTACTCTTTATAGGAGCTGTGTTCTGCGGCCTTTTTGTTTCCAGTGTTTTAAGAAGGTATGCCAAACTCAGTTGGCCCAAAAAGTTTGTGTATGAGGGAAGAAGACTGAAAAATAGGAAGATAGGAATGGTCTCAGCAGCTGCCTCTGCACTTTCTGAATCATAGATATGTCAAGCTAAGGAAGAAATAAGTTGCTGGAGGTATTACAAGAGCAGGATGCAGGTGACCTGGATAGCCATAATGAGAAGTAGACTGCTGGGCTTGTGGTCAGCAGTAATATCAGAATAACTTTTATTGGAAGTTTGATAAAGGCAGGGCAGAGTAATCAGTGAGAAATTATACTGCAGATTGTCTGTTGACCAAATGGTATGGGAACCCATGTAACAACTCATTCCTCTGTGGTGTACTAAGCTTACCTTGATCATCTCTGACACGTTTGTCGGACTAGACCTATAAACTATCTGGTGAAAGAGTCGGTGCCTTCACTACCTTGGTGCCAATTTCCAGTCACCCACTCCCCCTAGAAACTGTTACTGAATTGAAACTAATTTTTCTTTGCTTCTAGTTAAGCCAACCTCTTCATACTTAGTGGACATGAAGAAAACTTGGTAACTATGCTCTTACAGCAATTCCTCCGGTGTTGGAATACCGCTGTTAGGCCTATTCCCCCCTACAGCCTTTTTGGTTTTCAGAAAATAAGTGAAGCCCTTCCATTCTTTCCTTGTAGGTCATGTCTTACCATGCTTTGTTGTTCCTGTTATTTAGAGTTATCCTGCTTAGGCTAATCTCCCAGGAAGAAAATAGTAGGGTTTCATGCCCATGTACGAGCTACAGCAGATGAGGCAATGGGTTCTTACAATGACACTTCTGTAGAGCCAGCTTGTCACGAGCCTGAGATGTGGTGGCTCTTACCACACAGATGTGCTTTCAAGAACACTCTCTGCCCCTGGAGAAGATACGCAACGTTAGACTTGTACAGACAGTGTTTCTCTGATCAGAAACTGGACAAGGTTTGTTAGCAAACTGAGTGTGTTAGTCAGTCAATGTATGAATAAATATAGAGTTGCAGTTGTTCTGTACTAATTTTCCATGTTAAGTGACTAATTTCCATAATTATTTGTCTCACAGTACT
This sequence comes from Tringa tobata, assembly GCA_033628505.1. Lineage (NCBI taxonomy): Eukaryota > Metazoa > Chordata > Aves > Charadriiformes > Scolopacidae > Tringa > Tringa tobata. The sequence continues at coordinate 6,735,987 of JAHREE010000495.1, forward strand.
GGCTGGATCCTGCAAAGACTCTTGCTGAACATAAGGAATTGATAAACAGTATGTATTTAATTTGAACTTTAAGAATGTATCTGAAGATGAAGTGACAATGTTCCATATATGCAGCCTGTACAATGTTCCTAATCTAGTTGCAGCAGATTGATAGCTCTTCAACAAGTTTATTACTGCAGTTCATAGCTGTATCAAAATTTCACACACAAATTAAACATACCATAAATTTCCAATAATTTACGTAATTTTTGTCCAAAGATTTCTCTGTGCTTAAATTTTGCTTTAGAATAATAAATGGTGCTTATTCTTAACTTGGATAATTAATTTTATAGTAGCTGTGAAATATCTATCATACTGTACCATACTACAAGCAACTTAGATTTCTTTTTACTTCAGAAAGTAAAAGTAGTGCCTCTTGCTGATAACAGTGTGCTGTTACTGTCACTTTTCAGATATCACAGATGCAAGATCTGTTATTTTTATTACACTTAATGAACATGATAAGATTATTTTACCTAAGAATTTGGAAGCCGTATATATTTCTAAAGAGATGTAGAGGTGGAGCATGCATGGAATAGACGTAGTGGTAAAAATTTCGGTACCTATTTAACTGAATCTTTTGGGAGAATAACATTTTTAAAAGATGAATTGGAAAAGATTTTCCAAATGTTTCTTGCTTAAAGTGGTGCATAATTAAAGTTGCTCTATACGATATTTGAAAGTGTGGAAGGGATTAGTACTCAGTATTATTAGTTATGACAGGGAATCACATTTCATGCACAATTGCATTTTTCAAAAAAGTTTCAGTGGAAAAATTATCTGAAGGTCAAAATAAAACTGTAAAGAAAAACCCCAACTTGGAGAAATAGTAAGTTAGCAACGAAATCTAAAGTTAAATCTTCAAAATAAGCAGACTCCAAGTAGACAGGCAAGCGGTGAATAAACAAACACAAGATGAGAAAAATAATAATAAAAATCCTTTTCTTTTTTTTTTTCTTTCTCACGTGTATTGAGTGTAGATATATGGATTTGCTATGTGGATGTAAGATTTTTTTTTACAACTTTCAAATTTCATAAAATATTAAGATAGGTTTCTTAGTAGCTGTTTTGTAGTCAATTAGGAACAGTTCATAACAATTAACAGTTCATATCAACTAACTTTTGCACCAAATATTTTTTCTCCCCTCAGCTGGGCCACCATACACTCTGTATTTTGGCATTAAATTCTACGCAGAGGATCCCTGTAAACTTAAAGAAGAAATAACAAGGTACAGTATTTACTAAGAGTATAGTTTGTTGATTTCAGGGTAGTGATTTGTTCCAGTCAGGTGCATATTGTTGTGGTGTGTCAGGGTTGGTTTTTTTTTTTGCTTGAACATCTGAACATTTTTGCTTGGACATGTATGTATGTGTAAGAGCAGAATTGCGACTAGCTTCACAGTGGTCACTGTGGACAACAATTTGGAAGACTAAAATGAAAAAGTGCTCTCTGGTGCATGAAAAACCCAAAGAGACTTGCTGTACGTTTGTGGTGGGTTTTTATTTATTTATTTATTTATTATTTAAAAGAATGCATTGTCACATCTGCATTTATATTGTGCTATAATCAAGTTTGGAGTTTACTTGGATATCAAATGCAAACACAGGGAATTTTCTGCTTTATTGGCCATAGCTTAAATTACAGAACTGCTTTTCAAGAAGATTTTTTTTGGTGTTTCTAAAAATATGTGAAGGAAATTGAAGAGTTGCATGCTTTTAATACTTTTAACTAACCTTGGCCTCTATAAAGTACGAGGATGCACACAATGACACATGAACACACGTGCGCACAGACACATACATACACATGCTTGCCTGAACTCTCACACACATGGCTTTCTGTTGGCTTTATTTATGAAAGGTCTCAGACAATTAGTTTTAGGTTCAAAAGGAAATTTGAGAATTTGGATAGGTAGGCGGACAAAATTAGTGTGCTGGCTTCCATTAATAAATGCCAAAATATTTCTTTTGATGTCCTAGGAATATGACACATGAGAATTCATTAGAATGCAGACAGTGTTTTTAATTTTCCTCAATCAAAGGTGGCAGTTGTTGCAGCACAGACAGAATATTTTTCTTGTACCAGAGTGAGAAAATTCTCTTCTTTCCATACTGGCACAGCAGGAATGGAAGCCTCCAATATAACAAGATCGGGGCTGGCCTGGTAAAAATAATAAAGAAATAAAATTTAAAATAATAAATAAATAACTTTGCAGGTAAAAGAGCACAAGCTGGCTGCAATGTGATGCCCCAGTACTGTGAAAGTTTGATGCGTTTTTCCTGTACTTTTCCAGAAGCACTTTCAGCCTTGCTCACAGGGGACGATGGATGACCCTGGGAAGGGAGCTTTGGCCGCCAAACCTGTTGTGGTTGCTACCCGGGAGGCAGGGTGGATTTCGGTCTGGGAAATGACAGGGGCTAAATTTTCAAAAACTGTTTATATTTGCCTTGTGATAAGGTCAGCCTGTGATTTGCACTGCTAATTAGGTGTGCAAATCTAGTTGAGAAGCATTTTAGTATAATTGGTAAGCCTCTGTTTATGTCTGCACAGTGTTTGGTCATGCAGAATTTGCACATTTAAAGGTACAAAGGGAGGGCATAAGAAGGCCGTGTGCTTGTATCGACGGTCTTCAACAAAGCACATTGAATAGTCAGATGCCCTCAACATTTCTGAGCATTTAATCCTATGGGCTATTAAACCTTGGAAGGAAGTTATACCTTTTCAGAAAAAAAAATACGAAACCAAAAAACCAAACCCAAACCCAAACATCCCCTTGCTTCTGCTTAGGAGGGATTAAAAGCCCTATTTTTCTTTATAATAATAATTTTCTACCTCAGTGTGTTATTCTGGTGATGTTTTAACCATTTTGTGCTAACTGATGTGTTTCTTCCGAGCATGTGTTTGTTATTTTAATGGATATGAGAGCGGAGTCTGTTCTTATTAGATGTTGATGATCTGTGGCATTACATGATTACTATTTGCAAATAATGAAAACCTGTCAAATTTGTAATTGCTTCACAGCAAAATCTATCTGGCTTGTAGGCAAAGGCTAACACTGCGGTGATTCATATTAACATTTGCTGGATGTGTTTGCTAGAGCGAACTAGCGCTTAGGCACTATTATATATGCATGACAAACTTGACAGCGCACAAGATGAGAGTACTTTAGGTACAAGTTTGGACAAAAGGCCTGGCTTTCTGAGGAGCTTAGGGGTTTTCAGTGGGAATTGAGATCCTTCACTTTGTAGGAGTTACTTAAGCACTTAACAGCTGGCTCTGACTGTGTTTTGCAGTTTCCTCTCTGCTTTATTTTGAGACTAAGCTATGAGAATGCAGAAATACAGATATCTGTGACGTGGAAAAGACATTTGTAGCGTGATCTGGTATGGAGCTCTGCACTGTAGAGACGGAGAATTGCTAACAGAAAGACGGGTGCATATCAGAAATGCGTTTAACGTTAAAAAAAAAAGATGGTGTGCACTCCACAGTAGATGTAAAATCACCTTTTGTCATTATCATCATTCATACAGAGAGGATTTGTCTAGGTAGGACTGGCAAGCATGAGCTACCAGCAGTGCAGAGATGCTGCATACAGTGAAGAAACACTGAGTGCATGTGCTTTGTGTTGCCTCATGGCATTCCCAGAAAATTCTTGTGCTGTGCCCTGGTCCCTTAGGGGAGAGAGTATTAGCCATTTTTTTTTTAAGGATGGATGTTCCTACTGTAATATCTGCCACAGAACATATTCTGGGGGATCACTAACCAGAAAGACACCAGTATCCTTATTCAGATTCTCTTTTGGGCTGATAAAGTCTAGTAAATTTGATTGGATCTTAAATGCTTTGCGGATCAGCTATCATGTAGCCTGCAGTTTGTGAAATTCCCTGCAATCAGTGTAGATGCACTTTAAACTTACGCATCATTCCAAAGTGCTTTCATAAGTAACTTTTACTAACACAGAACAGATTACTTGCAGTGTCGTTAGATGGCTTTACATAGATAAAGTATGGATGACTGTTTTTTTCTTAAAAAAGTTACCTTCTTGGTATTGTAACCTTTTGTATGAAGTTGGTGCAAGAAATTCATTTAGAATGATGTGACACACTGCATATATCTGTGGCAATAAAATCAGACAGGACCCAAACAGCAGTTAAAAGATTTCCTATAAATTAGTATGGGGAGCTGCAAAACAAAGCAACTCTTCTGTATCATGGCTTGGTTTCTTCTTTTTTCCATCTGTTTTGTGCATATTGTTTTGCTGTAAGTGAACTCAGTTCTGTAAAAGTCAAAAGAGAGAAATTATATTTCTAGTAGGAAAATGAATTGTATCTGCACAATATAAGCAGATGGGAAAACTGCAGAGTTCTCCCCTACTGGGTTCATTCACTAGATTAATCTTACTTGTTACTTCAAGTTCAATAGGGGAAAAATAATTCAGATAGAAATACAGTTTTTGACTGTCACATAGTTATGGTACGTGGTATGTCTTCAGTAAACTGGAAGGTAATGAAACATTACTTGCTGCATCAGATTCAATACTGAAATAATGGCTTTGTTTTCTCTGTGTGTTTTAGGTATCAGTTTTTCTTGCAGGTCAAGCAAGATGTTTTACAGGGCCGCTTGCCTTGTCCAATCAACACTGCAGCACAGCTGGGAGCATATGTAATTCAGGGTAAGTTCTGTCCGGCTGAGATCTTATTTATTTTAATCCTATATTATGATTAATTTTACATGGTGAATGAAGATTTCACTAACAGTTGATGCATTGATTTTAAACCAGAACAAAATTAATATGACTGATTTCCGCTAAAGAATTGTAAATAGATGACACAGATAATTTAGAAGCAATATAGAAGTTAATGTAAAGAGGAAACTGAAAAGTCACTCTGAAGAGTCTGCCAAACACTTTTGCATTGCCGAGGAAAACACTGTCATGTACTTAAGACTTTATGACTTGCTCTGCATTGCATATGGAGTATGACAAAACCTTCATCGGGCGGTTTACAGATTTGATGGGCTATTGGCAGCCTCCAGCCAACAAAGTCTGTCAAATAAAAGATTCTTTCAAAAAAAATTACATTATGTCAGTTTGAATGTGCCTGTGCTTGAAGGGAGGATGTGTTTTGACCTGAAGTGAAGAATTTTAATTCTATCTGTCATTTATCTGCATTTGCCCATCAGTAGTTAGCTTTTCAGGAGTGTATGCTATATCCTGCATACTTGATAGAACTAGCAATCAATTAGAAAGAAACTGTCTGCCTACCAGTTAGTTATTCCTTTCACAGTACAGCTTGAGCTCTGTATTCAAACACAAATGGTAACCAAAAATCGTATGATGAGCCATGCTGGGACCTGTATCTGTAATTTGTTCTAATTTAAATTTAGGTTTTCCATGAGTGATATGTATTAAGCAAAGATGATTTGTATTACTAGTGTTCCAAGTGTGACTCAACAACACTTAATACAACATAAAAAACAGTCCTCCTTTCATTTCCATTTTAGAATAACAAGGAGGAATAGCTTGTGTATGAAATGGGAGTGGACATTATACAGAATTTCACGGTGTGTTAGATGTGTTTCTGATAAGCTAAAATTTCAGGCACTTTTTTATTTTTGTAAAATTATTTCTAACTTCATTTTGCTGTCTAAGAAATGTGACACGTCTTACTCTGTAAAACTTTGCAATGCACATTTCACTTTACTGGCATATGTCCCTCCCTGAAAAAATACTGCAAGTATGAAGCAGGAGAATATGTAATGATGGTAACATCTTAACCTTACTATGAGAAATGAGTAAAAAATTGTTGTCCTTTAATCATTTTGTAAGGTGGTTAGAGTATGGGAAGCTGTTGTTTTGGTATAAAATCCTGTTCCTGTGATTCTAATCTCAAATATTGTATTGGAAAACAATGAGGAAGCTCACATGAGAGAGGGGACTTAAGGCATGGCAAAGATTACATACAGTGGGTTAAAGTTAGTCCTGGCACCAGCAAGCATACATTCCCATTGACTCTATAAAAAGCTTTGTCATATTTAGGGCCTGCAGTTGTTCAAAGTATATAAAGACACCCGAGAAATGTCTGTGTCAGATACTGAAAATATCAACCCAAAGCATCAGCACTGAGGTCAACAGCCTTTCCAAGGGTGACATGCCAGATCGTGTTTTTTTTTTCTTTTCCAATATGAGATAAAGTGTGTTTGTGGGAATTCAGTAAGAGCTGAGAAGCTCTGCTTCTGTCATGATATCAGGGGTGTCTTTCCCTGCGGAGCTCGCAGCTGCCGACATCCAGAGGAGGAGCCTGGGCCATGTGTCCTCTACCCATGTCCTGCTCCAGCCGTGGGCCCTGCTTTCACCATTCAGGTTGTGCCCGGGTATCATCTTCAGTCTCCAGGCACAAGAGTCCTCCTTTTGTGGCAAAGACTGCAGACTATTATAGTGAGTCTGTACTATTTTTCTACTGAACCTGGAAAAATCAGTGCCCGTGGCACAGTTTACAGAATATACGTGTTTTCTTACTGGGAATGCTGGAGTTGTTGCTGTTGTAGTTGTTCCTGTTCCTGCTCATGCTATGGGCAAGAACTACATCGTTTTTACAGAGGTTTTCTAGAGAAACTTCTCAACATCTCTACTGAGCAGATTGTTTTGTTCTAGAAACTTCATTAAATTCTGGAAAGAAACATGAGTTATTAGATGAGTCTTTTTCTTCTTGGCTCTTGAAGCCTCCTTTTTGGCTATGTTTTTGGTGTAGTGGGCATTGCATAGAAACCTTCTGTGAAGCTTTCCTCAGAGAAGCCCAGTCTACGCCGATTTTAGTCAGGATTATTAAAAACTTGAAATACTAACTTCCACAGACTTTCTCAGATACATGCAATTACAGCTAAGACCAATAGAAGTGAGTTCTGATGAATATGCATATTTATTTTATAATTGCATGGCAACATGTAAACTGATATGACTAATGTACGCAAATTTAAGGTTGTTTCCAAGAAAATTGCATCAGCTATTCATTAGGTCCTTTAAGGAAATTCTTTTAAAAATCATTTTGATTTTGAAAGTGAGTTTAATATTCAGGAAATAGAGAAATTTTCTATTGAAAAGTGAAGTCTTGTGTTTCCTCGCAAGAAACAATGCTTACCCTTAGTACTTTAGGTGTCTCAGGGTATTTGTTTTCATTTGCATTCACACACTAATGTTTATGTTAGGGTTCCCAGCAAGAATATGGATCAGCTCTGTCTGTAATATTACAGTTTACTGTGAGTGCATAGGTATTCCTAGAACTAGACATTGCTTCTACACTTGTTTTACATATGCTGCCAAATAATATACATCATCAAATTTCAACTTTGCTGCCTTGGACAGAATTATACTTAGTCCTATAGAAGTGGTAGATGTCCTGTCAAAAGCTCTAGCTCTTTGAACCTTCCATTTCTCTTTTAAAATGATTGAAGACATTTTTTCTTGGTTTTATGTGCGTTAATATCAACAGTTGGGTACTTTCTTTTGGTTTTTTTAACTGACTGCGTGGTAAATTGACAGTCAGTTGGAAGGAGGTGGCTTGGCAACAAATAGGCGGATTGTATAACTTGTGTTTTGGTTAACGTAAAGCGTTGAAAATAGGTGACCTTCCTTCTCTTTTTGTGTACTCTAGCTGAGCTGGGGGACTATGACCCGTACAAGCACACTGCAGGATACGTCTCGGAGTACCGCTTTGTTCCAGACCAGAAGGAAGAGCTGGAGGAAGCCATAGAGCGGATACACAAAACTCTGATGTAAGAACTCAGTACTGTTGGGGGCTTGGCAGGTCGCGTCAGAGTTGGAGATGCTTGGTAGGTGGGGAAGGGAGTGGCTTGTGGTGCAGAACGGAGCTCTCTAGACGCAAGGAAAGAGCACAGGGCATCAAGTTATGTCCCTCAGAAACAGAAAACATTTTATGTTAATTGGAGTTGTTCTTCTAGAAACTGTGTAGGAACAATAACTGGGAATTTGGTATCTGCCAGGCCTAGGTACAAGTGTTTCAGAACCAGCAGTTTTAATAGCACTCCTGTTTCCTCTTAGTTTTGTAGTGGAAAAGAATGAAATAAAAATCTGTGAGTTCAGTTCTCTGTTCCAGGACAGATTTCCTGCATAATTTTGGACAAATTGCTTATTATGCCCGAGCCTCACTCTACCATCTGTAAAATGGGAATAATAACATTTATTTTCTTCATACTGCCCTATACATTCAAATGAACTGTTAGGACAAAACTACTTTTAATCTAATAATATACAGCACTTGGTACAATGAAGCCTCTATTTTCTTGCCAGATCCTTAGCTGGGGTAATGAAGGAGTGCTTGTTGCAACCTGCATGAATCTTTGTGGGAGCAGCTCACGTTGCAGGAGGTACCAGGAAAGCAGTTTGTATACCCATGGTTTAAGTGATAATCTCAGTTGCAACATCTGTGTGAATTAAAGACACAGTTTGGTTTTACAAGCATAACGTTCTTTCATTTTATTAACCAACATATCTTACATAAAACATGTTGGCAGTGGTCAATATAATGGATACCACTGTAAGGAAGAACATATGATTTGTAAGAAAAAAAGGAGCACCTAGAAACAGAGTCATCAGGCAGCGCTGAATAACACAGGGCATTCAAAGTGCTGGTTTCTGGACAAAAACCAAATTCTAAAACTTTGCATGTGACCTTAGAGCAGTGGGAACACAGGGTATCTGGTGAGCCTCGAAATAATTTTGGTTTAAACTGAACAAGGCACTACAGAAGTTCACAGGCATTGAAACAGTACTTGGTAACATTTCTTATGTATGAGAAGGAGCTGAGAAAGGAGGAATAAGCTAGAATTATGATACTTGGCAGTTTGCAGGATGAGAATATTAGGCACACAGGAGACAGGACAAAGGAGAACTGCAGACATCTGCAACATGAATGCCAGCAGACCTGGTAGACTGATGCAGACCCAACTTAACCTTTGCAAAAGTTGGAAAAGACAGATTCATTTCTATAATAGAGACTGCAAAACTTTGATTTTCCATCTTCCAGTTATTGGAATAATAATCATCTTGGACACAAAACATATGAGTTGCACTGTCATTGACTTTCTGGATAATCTCTGCCTGATGGTGGATCCCAAGACGGTGCTTTGGGAGTCAGTTGATTTTCTGTCAGACTGCGATTTGTGCATACAATGCCTTCCCTTGCTTAATTGTCAATGGAGCGGGGAGCAAAACTAATAAGGACAACCAGGAGATGGACTGGAGTGTCCAACAGATAAGCAAAGCAAGATAAGAACTAGTAACCTCTGGCTCCATCAGGGCTGTTGGTGCTTGAGAGAGGTACAGCAGCAGCAACATAGAGAGGAAAAGCAGCAATCTTATAAGGAAGTTGGAGGGAAGAGCGTACTTTCCAGTGAAGAAGGCAGAGCCAGAAAGTGATCCTGTGTGAATATATCTTAAATACTACATGCATTTGCAGCGGTTGTGTAAGTAGTCTTCTAAAAGAAGAGGTTTAACTCTACATTGCCTCTAGGTGTACATATGATATAAAAAAATCCCCAGCAATTCAGAGCCACTTTTTGTCCCAGTTACTCACTTTTAGAAATGGTCTTCTACTTTCAGCGAGATTAGTTTTAGGCTGAAGTACTCTTGGTGTATGAGTAACAGAGGCCAAACCACCAGTCACTGTATGAAAGCACTGGAAGTCAGAGAGATTTGGCTTCTCAACCTGCTGCTCCAAATATTAGACAACAGTGCCTTTAAAAATGCAAGGGTGAAATTGGTTTTAAAAATTAAATGTATGCCAGAAGTTCAGCTATACATAAAGCCAAAGTAAACATTTACTTGCTTATCTCCAAGTTCGTGTTCCTGGTAAGTCTAAAGAAGCTTGTTCTAACAAATCCAAGTTAGGTGCAATTGTAATATAACGATTTATTAAGATGAGAGCAGTAGGAAACATTTTATGAGTATGTTCATCATACCTTTTGTCTAAATAACATAGAGATAATCAGAGCTAGCCATCTTGTATGTAGATATAGATATCTTGATTCTCTTGCTATAATGAAGCCACAGTCTGGATAAAGGTTAAGTAATTTCTTGCCTGTAGTTTTGCATGTTAGTGTTATTTGTGCCATGTTTAATGAGAATAGATATTAACTCAGAGACACAGCTGTTCTCTTGGAAAGCTCTGTAAGCAGAGCCTGTGCCAGTTGCCACATCGACCTGAGCTTTCTCTTTCAAGGAGGAGAGTCTGTTGTTCAATAATGGTTTCTATGTGGTTGCCTGACTGCGCTATAGTAATAGATATATTATAGAGAACCATACTATAGGTCCTTTTAAAGTAAAAAAGTACTGGTTTTATCTGTTCTAGAGAGTGGAAACTGAGACACAGAGAGTTTGTCTGGTTCAGCATCACAGAGGTTGTGTTTGAGAAATGAACTTGGGATGAATTGCTACATACCAGGCCACCAGTACTAAGCAACCTTCATTCCCCTCTCAAGTTTCTGTAGTCATTCATGTAGTAAATCAGATTAAGACCTGTTTGCCTCAGAAAGTTTATAACCTTGATGATGCAGAAGCCAGGGAACAGCGGTTGCAAAACGGAGGGATAACTGTATTAATACTATCTCTCGTTTTTTATATGTGTACTGTCCTAGAGCTCTGATACTCTCTCACTGCTTGGCTGCAGTTAGGTATCAGGGATTTAGCAGGGTCAGAAAAGAGAGTGAAACTAAGGTGTACTCGTTGCTAGTTCAGTCTGACTGTTGTCATCACCACTGCCAGCATTGACTCCTACACAGCTCACAGCGGTCTCTTTAGTTAAGAAGTTGGAAGCTGGAATGGCTAAGGGCATATCCCAAATTGTCTCACCTACCAGAGACATTCTAGGGACAGGTTTGTGATACAGTTTAGAACTTCTTTGCCCAGCGTAGAAGTGCGGGGTTGGTGGGTTTTTTTTTGGCAAGACAGTACAGTAGCTTTCATAGAAATGTTAAAAAGGAGTGAAGATGAAAATGCAGCTTCAATTATCTCGGGCTTGCAGCAGAGTGTCTTGCTCTTCTATCAATGGCAGTTATTAACAGAAGAACAAATTAAATTCTGAGGATAAGTCTGTTAAAGGCTTTGAATTTGTTTAGTCATTTTGTTCTTTTTGAAAATAAATCCTTCATCAGTGATGTCAAATTTGTTCCTGGTAGCCAGTTTTTTTTCCCACACCATGTTTTCCCCTATTGTTTCCTACCAGCATGCAGGTGACGGTAGTTTTTAACTGATGAATAGATATTTGCAGATAGGAAGGCAAGCTGGATCTTTGAAATTGATAATCTCGAGACAGACTCCAAACTTTGTTTTCACAGTAGTTGACTCGGATATTACCAGTTGGTGTTACTTCCTGTAGGCAAGGTTTTATGAAGAAAGGAATATTTTATCTGAAGTCGTGAACGCTGCTTTCAGAAATCCTTTGCAGTTTCAGCTCTGCTGTGGGGAAATAATACCCCAGTCAGTCATTCCATGCCTGCTTTCATACTAATCATGCAGTTATTGGAAAAAAAAGTTATTTTTTATACTTACATACTTAAGCCAAAAAATGGAACATCTGAAATGTGCTTGTGACAGCAGGGAGAAGATTAGCCACTGTAGTAGGCATACATTGTATATATGATAGCATATATCTGTGGTAGGATCTTACAGCAGAGAATTTAGTACAAGTCTGTGCCTACTGTCCAGTCTCACTTGGAGTGAGCAGAAGTACAGTGCTGAAAGGAGAATGTCAGTCTAAACAAATAGTAGGAAGGGTTGCATACCTGCCCAGCAAAAGTGCAAAGTTCTTATGCAGAATTTTGTTTACAGGGGTCAAGTTCCTGCTGAGGCAGAAGCGAATTACTTAGGGGTGGCCAAATCCCTGGAAATGTACGGAGTGGATCTCCATCCTGTTTATGTAAGTAATGTTTAAATATTCTAAAATTGGTAACAAAGAAAAAAAAATATTATTGTACTAATGTGGGGGAGAGTATTTATATAGTTTAGTTGCCACAGAATAACTTGAGACACTGTACTTAAATGCAAAGGAAGACATGTTTACAGACTGAAGGGATTCAGTCATTCATACACAGAGAAGCCTAATGGTTTTCAGATGAAAGGCTGTGATTGTATTACACCTATAAAAGACAATCAGTTATACTCTGGAAAAAAAAATCAGATAAATGAGAAATAATTAGTGCAAGTGTCAGGAGAGATGAGAGACGGTTATAACCTTTGTCTTTGACACAAGAATTTGCACATTATTCTTATGTGAATAACAGCAAGTGTGTCCTGAAACCTTTTCAATACCATTGCAAAAACTAGGGAGGGGTAGCAGCAGCACGTCTGGCTTTTTAAAATATTTCTTGTGAAGGTTTTGCTAAAGACCCGGAGTACGTTTCCAGCTTTTCCTGTGGTGTATCATGCAGCGTTGCAAGTTACCTGTATTGCCTCAGCAAAACCTTCCCCTTCTTTTGTAAAGTAGCATGTATGTTGGGATTGGATCCAAGTCGTCACCCGGAGGCTATGTGCTCCTGGTGGAAACATCATTCTATCTTGTTTGAATAATTGCGCTTGTGGCAGGTTTTTTTTTTGAATAAAAGAAAATCAGAAGTTCAAATGGGGAGTTGTAATGTAGATAGCTTACTGAGTTAGATGTCAGTACTTTGTAAAACTACTTGAAAGAAAATAAAGAAATCAAGATACTACCAGAAGATTAAGTATGTATTTCCTGCTGAAAACTGTGTAGCCCGCAATATGAAGTATTTTTTAATTCACCCTGTGGCTTAATTGTAATCATATCCCATGCTCTGTGCCTCTCCCACCCATAGAAAGCTGGGGGAGTTACTGGAACAAGATTCAACATGATACAACAAAATTGTGTTACATTAGCAGAGGCTGGATTGTTTTTTTCCCCTCTTAGCTTGTTTTTGCTGTGCAATGACATCCCTGCCTGGGTAATGAGGGGTGAGTTGTAATATGCCGAAGTCTGACCTGTGAATATCATAATTTCTATTTACATTACAGCAGCAACAGAAGCCCTCATTTGAGACTGAAGCTGCACACACAGAAAGATTTAGTTCTTCTGCTCGTTTGGTCATATTAAAATTAGAATCGTCTTTAGCTGTTCGTTCACTGAGGAGGGCAGGCAGAGCTTGTGGAGGTGTGTGTGAGCTTTCTCACACCAGGACACTTTCTAGTCAGTCCAACCGATGTTGGTTACTGACCCTAAGCTGGGGAGATGGGGGCCTTCAGCCACTCGGCACCAGGGTTTTCACACTGTTCTCTCCCAATGTGGTTTGCAATTTGGATACTGGCCTCGGGAACAGTTTCCTTTGGAGGTGATGATGCATGTGGCTGTTCATTTCACGTCACTACCCATTCATTCTGAACAAGAAAAAGTGCTCTGAGTCTCTCAAAGGAGGTCCTTCACTTGGTAGCAGTGTGCAGATGATACTCTTTTCAGAGGTAGAAGGCAGCTGTGAAGTTATATTATAGTACAATAGGTCAGAAAATCACTATTTACCTTCAGCTGAAAGTCAGGATGCCTGTTGCATTCATGTGTGAATAAAGAGTTTCGTTTCTGAGTTTTGGCTGTTCGCCAAATAGCCAAAAAAGTAGTTCCTTTTTCACTGTGGCATGTGGAATCTCCCATTCTTTCCCTCGTTGTTGTTCTTTTCTGCCCCTTTGCCTCTGTGCTTACAAGTTTTCCTATAGGAGTTTGGGTCAGTAGGGCAAGTACAGTATGTTCAAGTCAGTTCCCCAGGCTGACTTCCACACTACTGCAGTGATACAACCTGCAACTGTACGAATGACATACGTTTTTATTTTCTAGGGTGAAAACAAATCTGAATATTTTTTAGGATTAACACCCATAGGAGTTGTTGTCTACAAGAATAAAAAACAAGTAGGAAAATATTTCTGGTATGTATAATTTAAATGTGCAGTCTGTGCTTAAACAATAACAATGTTGTTGAATGGAAATGTATGGTTTGTGGTATCTATTTGAAAGGTTAATTGTATCAATAAAAAAAATATACTTGGAATTCCTAATCTTTGTCTAGATTATACAGATTTTTAGTTCTTTGATAATCCAAATTTTGAAAAAAATAGTTCACCTTTACCATAGTTACTCTGAAATGTTTAAATACTGCTAATTCTCTGTTAGTATCTGGTGCATACCTGAAAAAAAAATATTCTACCTATGAATTCCTTTGTGTCTTTGTGTGTAAATATATACAATTTTATATTTTATTATGCATGGAATTGAAGTCTCATGAAGTTCTATCTGTCTTTTTTTCCAATATTACAGGCCTAGAATTACAAAAGTTCATTTCAAGGAAACACAGTTTGAACTCAGAGTCCTGGGGAAAGATGTAAGTTTTTATTTAAGCCTAAAAGAAAAAAAAAAGTAATCTCAGCTCTAATGAAGTGGTGAATTTGTTGTGTCCGTCAAAGTCTGATTTATTTTATTGAAATTTACTGCAATAAACCATCAAAGTGAAATTAATTTTATTGATAGTTACTGCTAGAAAATTACCTTATCCTCAGTGGTCCTGTTGGTGCTTGCAGTTTTATTAAAAAAAGAGGAAGAAGAAAGATTTTCTGTCCATATTTTGCGGGCAAGGGGAGAGAACTTGAGCAGAATGGTACTGAAGTAGGAATTTTATAACAAAACTTTATCATTTTATATTGTGCCCTGGAAACTAGAGTCGGCGACTTCTGCAATACCTTGTTTATAGTGTTACATAGTGCTTTTAAACTCAGCTAAATCTACAGGGATCTAATATTAACCAAAATGTGGATGGAGGAAAACTCACAAAGCTGTTAGGCACAAGTAATTATGTAGCTTGGAAGCAGAAGAAGCCACATAATACAGGTTGAAACCCATTTGACCGAGTTTAACTTCATTGTGCTGTTAGACCAATTGAGAGAAAACAATATTGTTCCCAGTGCAGCAAGGTTGGTAGCAAGAGAAGAGGTTTTAAGGTACAGTCAGTGGACAAAAGAGAAAGAGATTTTCCACCTATGAAGCATGTAGGGCAGGGGGAGGAGGAGAGTGTTGAGGATGCAGGGAAAATTATGAAATGTAGTAGCTGTAGTCAGTCTGTGGTTTTTGGTATCTGGTTGAATTGCAAGTTTAGTTTGCTGAGTTCCTTTTTGAAGATACTTTGTAGGTCTCTTTGGAATGTCAGGACTGAAAGTTTATAGTTTTGAAGGAGTATTAGCCTGCTGATAGTATTCCCCTTTACTGATTATCAGTGTATCTTCATTTATCTATGTAGTGCTTGTTAGTTTCATCCATGATTTTTCCATGAGGCCACTTGCTATGTTCAGTACATTCTGGGAAATGTAAGTGTAACGTTGACTGGTTGTCTTGTTTCTGTCATGGGCAGCATTTTTTGTGCCTCTGCAGATGTACTGGCAAGTTTTGCTTTTGTTACTCCCAAGTGGTTTGCTTCTATTTGGTGTGGTGATCTCTGGGAGGTTTATTTCTGATGGTGTTGTTGAAATCGGAGAGTTGTTTGAAGGCTGCGGAGAGGTTGGGAAAACTTTTCTCAATGTTTCATGTGAAGGGTGAATGCCTGTTCATGTATAAACAAGTCCAAGTTTGACTTAGAGTGAATTGCATTGAAGTGATGCTGTAGTTTCTGTTCGATGCCACGTATGTGTAGTTTTTGTCTGAACCACGTGGAATTGCAAATGTTTAACACGCTGAGCAGAAAAACTGGAGCTTTGGAAAACGTGCTTAAGTTGAGGCTGTGAACGTTGATGGCTGGTGAACATTTACTATTGTGATCATAAGGCAAACACTTTGACAGCACTTGGTAGTTTCAAGTCTCAACAGGTACTTTTAGGAACTTTTTCAAGAGAACAGTAAGTACAAGGGTGTGTACTGTCATTAAAATCCTCCTTTGCAACTAATACTCATCTGAAGTATTTCTACAGTGCTTCATATCCTATCAAGGTTAGGAAAGGCCAAAATGGCCCAGAAAAATCTTCCTTTTTAAAAAAAATGTTCTGGTGGCATTGCTTTGAAAAAAATTATGTATTGGAGTAAGTAATCAGTAGCCTTTGTCTCTGGATTGCAGCTGTCATAACAATTTATGCTGTTTGGCACCCAGAGGTGGAAAAGCTCGTCAGTTTATTTCTATGACTGTATGTTCCAATAGTCCTCAAAAACTTAATTCACAAATTTCTTTTATTCCTCCTTTTTGTTTTTGGACTAAATGCTATCATTTTGTCTTTCCGTGTGGGACATGAGTTTGCAGTAGATGATAGGAGAGTAAGCAGGCCATTTTTACTTCATCCTGCCTCCGGGGATATCACTTTATGGCCCAGGGAGTTGGCAGTTTCCTTGCTTCGGATGTGGTATGCCAAGTCTGGAATGCACTACGTGTTTGCAGATAGTTGGAGAGAATGCCAAAAAAGATTCAAGAAGAGAAGAAATGATGAACGCTTTCCCATATCCTAGATGGAGTTTTATGGTATATGGCAAAGGAGTTAACATCATGGAATAAGAAGAGCAGATTATTTCTGAGGATATTGAGTGCTTTTGTGTGAATCACATTTTCCATACTGTAGTGAAAACTCTGTGCAGGCTGGATTTTGGTTCAAGTTTCCACACACTAGCTACCTTTATTCACTCTGACGGGCACCTTTCACAGGTGCCCCTGCTCATCAGGAGGAAGCTGTTGGTGCTTTTAGCACTGATGAAGTGTTGCTCTTCCCCTGTATGGGGGTTACTTGTGGTAACTTCTTTGTTCTCCCTTTCAATAAGTTTGTCTGGGTTTTTTTCAAACACTGAAAGAATTTGAATGTGTACTTCCCACTGGAGTGGTAGAAGTGGACACCCTGATCTCCTTGGCAGATAGCAGATGTGGCAGTCTAAGTATGTGGGTCCATGTCCTTAGGCTATCTAAAATATACGCTGTGGGGTGCCTGTGTCAGCTGTGCTTACGGATGCTGAGTTTGTTGCTTACGTGGCTTCACTTTCCATGAACTTGATGATTTACTGAGAAGAAGATATTTATGCTTACTGTCTTATAAGAAAGATGCTTCACCTTTCCTGTTCTGTAGTGTAATCTCCTGTACTTTTCCATATCTCTTCCATGAGAACACTTCCTCTATATTTCACTTTATATTTTTCCTGCATACCTGTTGCTATTATGTGCAAGCATGACTATTGGTATTTTGGTTTTATCTTTCGTTGCTTTGCTTGTATTATATATTTTCTCCGTAAAGCTCTTTTTATTACCCCTTCATAAACAGAATATTTCCCTTAATATTTGGTCATCTGTGACTTATGGTCCACGTGACCTGGACCAGCTGATAGAAACTCTTCTTCAGTGACGTTAATCCTTGAGTCAGTATTTCATTGTCCCCCGAGTGGGCCCATGCTGTAGATTCTGAGCTAGAAACATGTCAGGCTTTCCGTGAAACCTCTGTGTATCAGCATGAAATTAGGAACCCTTACCCTGTGGGGACCTCACAGGATTCCTTGAATGTGGCAAACAAAAGCAAAGAATTTCTGCAGATAAGAATAGTGAATTTTCCTGCAGTTTCCTTTAAGAAAACAGAGAGATCCATCTGATGCCTGTGCATGATTGCTGGTAGCGTACCTCTGTTGAGCAACCTTGCTGGAAGTGATCCAGCAATACAGGTGGCTGCCAAAGGCCCCCCTCCCTCTCCCAATGCTGCAGAGAGGAGCCTAATCACAACGGGTGCACGGTGTGAAAGTGGTTAATTGAAGGGGTGCACAGCACACCTCCTGTGCTTTCCCCGTGTGAGGAACACAGCGTGCTTCCTCGGCTTCTCTCTCAGCTAAGGACGTGAAACGAAACCGAGAAAAACATGCTTTGATAGATTGTGTAGGTTGGGAACGTAAATGTAATAATATGCAGGAGTGAGAGATGTGGAGCTTTTTTGCCTGTAGGTACCAAGTGCTTCTGTGTTGTTCCCCGCAACCCCATATTGTTGTCTGTAGCAGCGCCTTTAACTCTGGTTGCACTGTGTCTGAACATGCAAGTGAATGATTTCACTCCTTCGCAGAGTTTATGCAAAGCTTCTGTACTGGTTACTTTTCATGTTTCTCTTTCACCAAACCAGAAAGTGTTGAATGTGCAAACCCCTTGCTTTCATTACTTTTTGTTGTCAGAGAAGGCTCTTTTGGAATTCTGAAATTGTTGTTTCGAGGGATTTTGAAATTTGGGTTCTTTCAAGTCAAAAAAACCCCCCAGCTGTGCAATTAAAAATTATTTACACATTTTCAGGCCATGCCTTCCTCTGCAGTCTTGCTTAGGCAGATGAAGAGGCCTGGATCAGCTGAATTTATAAGGTGAAGTTGGTAAAGACTGCTTTCAGGAGCAATACCAACCACTGATGCATGCTAGAGGAGCTTCAAGGCAATTGCAAAGCACATGATGCTCCCCATTCTGGTGGCTGAAACTTTTATAAATACAAGATTTTTGTGTTATCTTAAACAACCTCAGAAAACCCGGGAAATATGCTTTATTTTTTTTAATATGCTTTTTATAAGTGTCAGAAATCTGAAAAATAATTACATTAATGAGGTGGTCCAGCTATACCCTTTCTTGCCTTCCCACATGCTATATTCTGTCTTGAGTCACATGTTCTAGGCAGGAAATTTTAGTTTGTCTTATTTCTCTCGCAGTTCCTTCAGAAGAATGAATAGAATTTGAAGAGATGTTCCTCCTATTCTAAAGTCCAATTTATCTTGATTTCAATTCCAGACAAAACCAGTCTTTTGATCTTTTCTTGTGGTTTAAGAATTACAAGTGACTTTTTCATCATTTGCATTTGCCACCACTTAAACCAGAATGGTAGTGAAGGGTGGAGCTGAGAAGGCATACTGGTGTTAATACATCACATAGAATGGTTTTGGTTGGTTTTGGTTGGTTGGGGTTTTTTTTGCCTTTTCTTAACCATTTTCTGAGCCATCGCAGAAGGACTGTAAGATCGGTTCAAGGCCTGATAACAAAATTTTCAATAATTAACATTTTTGAAGGAGAACTGGGATTAAAATACCTGTGCATAAACTTATATGCATTGCCACTAAGGTGTTACTGTCAGCTTTTTTTGGGTAAATTCTTCTTCAGTCTTTTTTTTAATTTGTATAAGACGAGGCTGAGATAAGTGTGTTTCAATCTTGACAAACCGGCATAGCATTATTAATATTAATTCCTGGCTTGTTTAATGTTCTTAAAGATTGACCTTGTGTAACTGGTAATAATACATTGTCCATTACATAAACTATGATTGGTATGCGTTGTGTAAATATATAAAGACGGAATATTTCCTATTGGAGTTAACAATTGATAGTATCGGGGTATGTGCCTAACCTGGCAAAGAATAATGCTGGGAAGCATGTACATGCTGTGTGCTCTGTAATGGGGCAAGATGCCTCCTTATGCTATATTAATATTCAGTGCCACTAGGAAGAGCGGGGTGTGTGCTGGCAGTGGTTTGGGTTTTTCTTCTTCATTTTCTGAGCCTGGATTGGCAGGAGCCAGTATAAGTCTTGTCGTAAGTTACAGCAGCTAAAGCCTGCTCTGAGCCCTGGGTTTTCAAAAGGCTTTTTGATCTATGGATGGGTGCAGTGCTCCACGGAACTGGTGAAAGACGGTGGCCCTCTTATCTTTGGGGAAATCCGTGAACTTCACAAACGAAGGATCTTCTGGCCTCTAGAGAGAGAGGAGCTGTCATTTTAAGTGCGTGTCTTCCCTTCCAGAGGGACTGGAGCTTGCCCTGCCTGGGCACTGAGTGTGAAAGGTGTGTGATCACGCTGGTGTGGGCGAGCAATCTGGGAGCTGTATGCAATGGGCAGCGTGGGCACTCCTGAACCAGTATGCCGGCTCCAGCAGCTCCAGAGGCATCTGTGGTTAGGTAGAGCAGTGACCACTCTGACTTCTCTCCTTTGAAGGCATTAGTAACATCCTTTCAGTCTTTCAGTTAAATCTGGGAGGAAAGAGGTACGGTGGAGTAGTGTCCCAGTTACCAACCATTTCTTGGAGATCTCCAAGGCCCTTACAGATCAGTCTTCTGGCTAATTTGAGAGGCAGCATAGAACAGATACCTATTTGTAAGATCGTAGTATGGTCAAGCTATCTGCATCCCCTGTGCTAGTCCATCTCTCCTCCCATGGGTGACGCTATGGTGGCATGAGCTTTAGCGGGTTTTAGAGACTGCAGGACAGGATTTTAAAGCGTTTAAAAGGAAAGGAACATTTTATGGTTTTCCTCGCAGTTTTTTAGTATCTTGCCTGTTTAAGGGCTAGGAGAAGGTATCTGAAGAGCTCAGCAGCTGGGTACCGCTGCAAGGGGTAACCCTGTCCTTTTGCAGCCTGCGGACATGCGGTCCTGCCCTCCCCCCTTGCTGGAGCAAGTCACAGACGTCACCCAAAATCACTGCACAAAACCAAATGTCCTTCTGCGTGTTTGGTGAGCACAGCTGGCTTCCTGAAAGAAGAGACAAACACCAAAGCTGCTTCAGAGGAGAAGGGAAGGTGTTCAGAGCGTGCAGACGACCAGCACCGCCCTGGAAACAGAGAGCCATCGCCTTTAGTACCCTGGGCTCTCCGAAAGCAGCAGGGAGCAGCTTATGAGGCACCAAGCAGCACCGAATAAGTTTGGAATTGACATTTCCTATACATCTTTAGTAAAAGTACAATAGGTCTTTGTTTCTTTTGGTTCGGATACATGAGAATAATAATAAAAAAAATAACCCAGCTAATTCTCCCTACCTGCAAGAGATTACAGTTGTTCAGTACAATTATACAATTGCACGTAATTGTACAATTATGCTTCCAATAAAAGGCAGCATAAAAATGTTGCCTTTTATTGGAAACAAAGTTCACGGTGTTGACAGGTAAGGTTAGCATCCTTGCTTTACCTATGCAAAGTAGATAGGGGAGAAAGACTAAACTTGGAAGATATTACTGCCTTCAGGACTACCTAATTTTTACATTTGCATTTATAAATTGTGAGGGTAATCACAGTACTCTTGCAAGCCTTGAACAGTCTTTAAATGGAGGAAGTCCTAAACCTAGATAGGCAGTGTCATATTGGACTTAGTTGCAGTAAGTTACTGAATACTTTGCAGAAAAGGTGGAAAACGCTAAAATAATTATGAATGAATTATTATTACAACCATCCATTCTGAAGCAATAGTTTTCAGACATGTACTTTTCTTTCAAATTCAAATTCAATTTTTCCTTCAATCCTCACTGTGTTGTCGGAAAGCCTGTTGGTGGGTCCCCTGATTTTTAGGCAGTTGCTTTATTTTCCAGATCTAAATTCCGTAACTTATTTATAAATTGGATCTGTAGGGCTATGCTGTTTTTTTTTCCCAGGTGCCTTTGATTGCTGCATAATAAGTGTAGGTGTTTCAGCATGTAGTTAATCATCAAAATGTTTTTCTCAGCTAATGTGAGCTTTCTTCCACTTTAGAAAATAATGCCTTTAAATGATGGAACCGGTAATGTTTGCTGGTCAGACCATTCAGTCATCTGGCAGTGTAGCTATACTGTTCCTCTTTTAGTCACTTACTGATTTTCACGTGTCATGTGCCATTTATTCTGTATATGGGAAAATTCTAAAACTTTAAATAAGAAGAAAAAATGGACAAGTAGAATCTTTTCCCTGATGTGAATCTTTCCTTGAAATTCAGTGGTATTCACCCTGGGCTAATAATAAGATATGGTAGAAATACCTTATTTTAAAAAGACTCTTTAAAAATCCCAACAAAACAGCCATGGCTTCTCTCTGCCCCTCCCTTCCCCCAACCCACAAACTCTCCTCTGAGATCATGTAATTAAATAAATTTAAGGATTCTTTGCCTAAAAGTGAAATTTAGGAGTGGACAAAAAAGGACCAAGAACCTGTATATTAAAAGTGAGTCATTGAGTTCTTTCCTAACAGAAGTTAAATTGACTCATCTTATTGCATAAAGATTGTAATACCACAGGCCTGATCTGATATTATTCTTTAAAAGTGCACTGGTGACTATAGTTGTGTGGGTCTATATGAAATCTTACCAGACGACAGTCTGATCTGGAAATTGTAATGTAAATTAGATCAGAAAATTTGAAGATATGTTTCTGTGATGGGTAAAATAAGCAAATGAAAAGTACCCCTTGACATGTCTTCTTTAAAACTTTAAAAATGGGAATATGCGGTGTGATTTTTCAGTGGGTAAACTCTTGTTTCTGCTTGCCAGAGGAGCAAGAGCAAAATGGGTGCTCTGGAAAATTCTAGTATAAATAGGTTTTTCTCCTTGACAATCTTGACAATCTTCAAGATTCTTCAGGAAGCTGCTTTTTTTTTCCCAGTTACTTAGATTTTTTTTTTTTTTAAGAGGTTCAGTTTTTAAGTTTCTGGTTTTACTTTTTATAAATTAAACTTATTTTTGCTCCAAGTTAAACCCTTTGTGAATTCTGCAGAGAGAAGAAGAACCCTAGCAAGCCTCAGATTGTATTTTAAATAACAGTAGGAATATATTTATGAGCCAAATCTACTATTTAATCATTTTAGGCTATCCATAGCAATCTTAGATAAATCCAAGTTTTTAGCATTCTCAGTGGCCGCATGTCTTGCTGTACTCCTCTTTCTTACTGTGATGCCCTAGAGGAAAATGTGCTTTTAAGGGAAGACTAGAGGATTATTTTCATTCCTTGCATATTCCATGAGACTGTTCCAGCCAGCCATTAAACTAACTAAAATAATCCATGGGAGAAAATAAGCTCGTGTATGTCTTCAATTTATTGTTTGGGTTTTTTGGTTTTGGTTGTTTTTGGGTTTTTTTTTTCCCAATGTGTGTCAGGGAATGAAATCTCAATTATTCTAACCACAGGTGCAAAGCTCTATAATTTTTACTGTTATTTGTTTCAAGGTGGAGGAAAGGCTGCTGGAGTAGGCAATTTGTGATTTTGTGAGGCTGCCTGACAGCTGTTAATAGAGATATAATTGGTTTTTGTTGAAGGTGAAGTTTAGAATTCTGGAGAACATACTGAATTGATTCACAGTTTGCAAGGTGCTTGCAGGTCACCATACCTCATTAGATGAAAAATGGGAGAAACCTGCCAGCACTCTTTACATGCGTATACGTGGCACTGCAGAAGTAAAACTAATACAAGGGCATCCATTTCCTAAAATCAGCTGCCAAAAGTGTTATGAATCACACCCCCTTTGTAATTCACGTGTCAGGGAAATGGTTTTAGGACTCAGTTTTGTTACAGTCGGTACCCTACCATGCTGAGGATTCACACTGAAGCCAGTCGGAATACTCATTCCTTGTGCAAATCACAGATACAAAACTGAGCATTTAAGTTTACTGAGGGACAGATGTATGGAAGTGTATTTCATGTGAATATATTTGAATCTTTACCTTGTTGGTAAAGCGTGATGTGTCTGTTGCTTCTTCTTGTCTGTTGGAAGTATTTTATAGTTTGTATATGTCTGACTTCTCTTTCATCTCTCTCTCCCTGGCTTTTTCTCATGTCTACTGTACTGACTGCCAATTTCCAGTGAATAGATTTTAAGCTTTGAATATTCTTTTTTTTGTTCTCTTCCTTAAGAGATATTAAAGTGGATTTTATTGCTTTTACCTTTGACCTTCTTCCTAGTATTTTGAATTATTCTGAAATTAGCTATTTTTTTAAATCTTTTTTAATCTTTTTGAATCTTTTTTATTTTCAGTTTTACCTGGGATCTTCTTTACATATATCTTTTGTGCATTTTCTCTCAGTGTTGTTGGTTCATATTAGTTTATCATAAGTCTTCTGTTTCTTTCTTTCACTTATTCTTGCCTTTTTGTATACTGTTAAACAGAGCCTTGGAATGTATTTTTGCTTGACATCTGAGGTGCATTTTCAGAAAACATCAGAAACATACTATTGGAAAAAATCTTTGTGCTTTTTCATTGGGAAAAAAGCTGACAGCTACATAGAAGAATGAAGAAACAAAAGTGTTTCAATAATCTCCTTTCTCTTCTGTTTTTCTATATTTAAGGAGTTGATTCTTTAAATAATTATTTTTAGGCAATTAGAAACCAAAAAGAAAACCTCTTTTAAATTAAGAATTCTACAGAATTATAAAACCTGCTTTTCTTCCTGCTTTTCTTCAGACTGATGTCTTTTCCTATGTGCATTGATACGAGACAGTCAGTTCATCTGTTCAGTAAATCCAAGATTGACTTCACTGGCAGAATCCCTCATAACAATATTGGTTTGTTTTGTTTTGTTTTCAGTGCAATGAAACTTCATTCTTTTTTGAAGCACGTAACAAGATCACATGCAAACATCTCTGGAAATGCTGTGTAGAACATCATACTTTTTTCAGGTGAGTGATGCAGAAGTTTTTGTTTCTTTATCAAAAGGAGAGAGACTGTATTAAAAAAAATGTTATACCTACAGAATGGTTTAACACAGGCTTGCTGCCTGGAAACACGTTTTTCCTCTTGATTATAGAATGCTCTTAAAAGCTGATGCTTTTCCTTTTCTTACAATGATGTGAAGCAATAATTTTAAAATTGGATAGTTTGGTGTTTTCTTTTGTCTGAGAATTCTTTTTGAAACAGTATCTCAGGTTGCATAAAGTAGGCTTTAAGAGAAGTACCCACAAATGTCTGTGGCAGGACTTAAGCAGCCGTATACATTTTTATGTATTTAACCACCAAATTTTCGGTAGCAGAAATTGACTTGAGTGAGGCTTTTGGATTTCAGACACTACTATTTTCTACAATGCACAGAATTTTTTTTTTTCATGGAAAGACTCACTGAATTTATATAACGTTTTGCTAACTTATTGAAGTGTATAAAACATTACACATCTCAAAACACTTTCTTTTACTGTTGCAAAAACAGTAACAGAAATGTGCAAGGGTGTCTAGCTAGGAACTGGTCGATAGGATGTTTGAGATTGGCTTCAGCAGTGCTGTAAATGAGTAAGCTCAGAATCCTACTCCTGTGGCGTGATGTTTTTGCCTGCTCCTGTGAAATATTAAGCGAAAGGCTGCTGTTGCCAGCAGTTTACAGTAGACCCTGAAATAAAGAGGTCTGTAATCAAAAGAGAAGGCATAAACATGTCATAAGGGTCTGCCTGGAGGCAGGGGTGAGGAGGAACTAGCGGAAAACTATATTATGTGGAAGCTAAAGTTTGTATTTCTCTTTTCTTTTCTTGGGGAGGGGACCGTAATTGAGACCTATCTATGTGACTTACTCTGTTGTTTTATTTTTCAAACTACATAGAGTGCCAGAGAATGAATCAAACTCTCTATCAAGAAAATTCAGCAAGTTTGGATCCATAGGTTATAAACATCGGTACAGGTGAATTTATTTCATTGTTTAAACTTCAGTTAATTCCTTTTTCATTCTTTCTTTTCTCCTTGTTTCTTTCAATGAAAGAAAAACCCCACCCAGACTATGACTCAGAGCAGTTTTGCTGACAAAGCATCAATCAGGGCCGTTTTTGCAGGCTGTCTTTGGGAGTCTGGCCATTTTGGGACAAATGTGAGTTACTTCTCATTCTCTGGATCCCCAGAGTTGGGTAAGGTCTACTGTAGCCTGTAGTGAAAGTGACAGCAGCCATGGCAATGCTTTAAGTCAAAATCTCCTTACAAGTCCTGAAATTATGTTCATGCCCTAAATAGTTTTTCCTGTCAACTGGGGAATACCAAAACGAGGAGGCATGTTAGCTGACACCTATCTTCTGGGAATTAGCAAAGAGTTAGTGTAAAGAAGGTATATAAAGTCCATAACTTGTTTACAGCTACAGTTGAGCTATGATGAGGGCTCTGGATTGGAATGGCTGTGTCAAATCCTGTAGCAGTACAGCTGGTGCAGCACTGTTGATTTAAGAATAAAAGAATAAGCAGATCTGAAGGAGGGTGGGTGTATCTTTTCTAACTGGAATAGCTGGCAAAGTTGGGTAAGCATTCAAGGCTGCAAGCCTTGAAAGATCCAGTAAACTTCATACTAAGGGTGTATAGGGAGCACTTCATCTTGATTTTAGCCTGAGTTAACCAAGCAGACAGTGTGACATAAGGGGCAGTTAATCTGGTTTAAGATCCTCCAACTGCTGTGCCACAAACAACTAGCAAGATATAGGATGTAGTTAAAATTGTAAGATGTCAGAAACTCAATAGTTTTTACGGAGTTTTATTGAAACTTTATGCTTTTAAGTCTGTTGAAGTGACAAGGACTTTGTCTGTTGTGCAAGGCACTTGATTTGGCAATTGGCAGCCACTGATTTAAATCCAGTTCTGTCACATTGGCTGAGCAATTTTGAACCAAATAATTTATGGCCTGATTTTTAGAATTGCTTTAGAGTTGTGTATTCAGTGAGCCTGAAAGGGAGGGTGGAAAGCTGAGAATAAAAACCACATCTGAAAGCCAGGCCCCTTTCTTTTTCCATTTCCACTTTCCCTGTTGGTTGAGTGGGGATAAAAATAGTATTTCATATTCTGTAGCTATTTTGAAGCTGCTGGGTGAAAAAGGGCATTTTTACTATAATGTTGTGGGTTTTTTTTTTCCACGGCCTGCAAATATACCGGGTTTGTTTAGGTTTATTTTTGGCTTGTCCGTCTGTTTCTCCTTGCTGGCTGTATTTCCACTATCACTCAAGAAATACATGGATCATAATGAGTAAGGCTGACAATCATTAGTTAAGCAGTTCTTTGTCACTCCTTCTTAGAGAGACTTTCCTAAAAATAAGAAAACCATAACCCCCAGTTTCTCTAGCAGCTCCTGCATTGGAGTTAGTATCTGTGGTAGGTACTAATAGTAGTGTGTAATAGTAGCTCTATTACACTTGTCATCAGTCAAGATTGCAGCAGGGCACTGGTGCTGGGGAGGAGAAAGCTTTGTACTTACCAAGAGCTTCGAATCCATTGTAAAAAAAACATACCATGAAGCAGTTAGCTGTGTTTGAGTTATTCCTGCTGGTGGTGCATTTAAGTTCGTCTTCCTTTTTAATGAGTTTCAAGGGTTATTTGTGATATGGATTGCCATGTTGGGATAATAGTCATTACTGACAGCTATACTTATAATGTTAATTTTGTCTAGGACACATGAAAGTATCTATTTCCCTTCTGGTATGAAATATTCCCTGTTTTGCTGCAGGGATTCTTGAGGCCTCCCCCTGGCTTTAGTGGATGTTCTAGAAAATGTGGGTTGTGATGTCTAGTTGCACTATATTGATTATACAGTGTTAATGATAAATAGTGATAATCAGTTATTGCTTGACATGTTAACTATTGTGTTGGACTTCAGAGCGGCAGTACGAGCATTTTCATGTGCTTTGAGAATCTCCTCTTTGCTTATCCGTCAGCTTTGATTGTCTTCTGTCTTTCACTTTGGTCTCTGTTGTAGCACCAAGAGCAGTGACAGTGTTGTGTATCTGTTTACATCATTAGCAGAAGCCATAATCCCACCGTTTGACTGTTTGTGTAGGGGGACCGTACTAGTATATTTTGGTGCTTTTTAAAAATTTTTTTAAAAATAAATCTTCTAGGCATTTCTCATTAGGTGGCAGACAGTTTTCAGGAAAGCAATTTCCTTGTCTTAAGATCAGATGCTTTGGTTAGTATGTGCAGTTGTTACTATGAGTGGAAGGTTTTATCTCCAGACGTTTTGTTAAAATTGCTCCTGGAATTTGCAAGCCTGGCATAGTTGCCGAATTTAAAAGTTGAGTAGAAGTGTTATCTGGCAAACTTGGGAGTAAAACCACCATTAAATTGAATGTCAAAAACCAGCATTACTGTGATGTAATGTTAGAATTCGGGGTATTTTTGTGCTTTGATTCTTTTCCAAATTTTTAGAAGATAAAATTCTGCAGTGCTGAGTACCCCTGTGGCATTATTGGTGAAAATGCAATCATCTTACTAGAGTTTGTTTGCATAACTTAGAAAATCTACATATATCAGGCCTTTATAGTTGCTTGGTGCTTGCTAGTGTGATACCTGTTTACTTCAAGGTCATTGAGCTGCAGGTCTTTAAGCAACTGGGAGTTAATACTAACAATTACTTCTCTTGTGTAGTAACTTTCCAGAAGCTAACATGGAATTTTGGGGAGGAACATGAGCCGTGTTTTACATTTTTGTTATGAACACTTTATTCTACTCAATCGCATGGAGAGGAACATTGAAATGAGCATTCAAGAACTGGAACTTAATAATTTATATAAATTGTGCAATGAAGAGGAGACTTACTGTAAATGGGAATCAGGACTTCTACTCAATTTATTATCATTTGGGCCTGTGTTAGCGAGAATACTTTATTAAAGTTTGGTTTGCACGGGTTTTACACATCCTGTATGTTGTCATTCCACATGGCAAAGAAGTAGCCCTTTAATGACTAGAATTTAACAATGTTTAATATAGTTTTTCTGAGATAAAAACTTACAGAAATAATTGAGGAAGCAATCCAATTATTTAAGAAAGTCTTACGTTAGAATATTTGAGGTTACAAAAGGTGACACTATCTTAGCCTGTTCCTAATAAACCAGCATTTTGTTTTGTTTGCTTAGCTCCTCCTGAGGATACCCCATATGGGACAGGTTGGCACAATCTGTTGATGATTCTGTGAATAACTGGTTAAAAAGAGTCAGGGCAGTGCTACTCTGCAGGAGAACCAGAGCTGGGATGAGAAGCGAATAGCTAACACAACATGCTGCCCAAACACCATGCGTTTTTTTCAATCTAAAGATCTCCTGTTTCTTTGATCGTTTTTCCAAGTGTTTTCCCATGATTTGGTTGTGTTTTCAAGTGGCAGGACATCTTTGCAGATGACCAGAGACCCTTCTGTGCAGCTCCCGCGGCCTGACCAGTGCATTGAAAGAAGTCGCAGCAAGACTTACCCCAAAAGAACGCAACAGACCGGTAAGTCCTTCTCTGTTGGGCCTGTGGAGACGTGTCTTCTTTGGTTCATTTCATTTTCAAGAGGTGACTTGGATTTGCAGCAGTGTCCTCAAGCATCTCTCAGAATGGATTATCTCTTTTGCCTTAGGTCAGTATTTATACCTAACCTTATCTGAGGCCAAAAACTCCGGCTTTCTGGGTAGATGTAAAACAGATGGTGTGGATCCAATATGATAAAATCCCATGTTTGTAAGTGTAATGTAAAGTATGAGAGGAAGGTTTGAAAGCAGGCAGCGAGAACATGTTTGGGTTTTTTTTTCAGGAGTCCTGTTTCTCGCTAAAGAATTTTATACATCTGTGTCTTGGTTTGTATCCCATTGTTCCAACTGTTTGATCTAAGGTGTCTCTCTTGTACATCCTCTTCCCAGGTCAAAGGAAGTATCCCTTTATTTTGATATTAAGTGGAGCAGAAGTTAGTGCTGTGCCCTCTGCAATTTTAGCATGCTTTGGATGGGAGCTGGAAATCTATTCTGTATGCTGAAGATGTCAGGGAAAGCTGGAAGTTTTCACAGGTGTTAGAAGAAACATATAAGATTAAGCATGGATCACAGGAGTCATACGCAGAATAATGGATGTTTCCTGAAATTTAGTAATAGAGGCAAAAAGCTTTTCTAATATCAAGCTCCAGTTCTACGTGTGATTAGGCGTGTGTGCTTAGCATCATCTACGACAGCCGTCACACAGATTTCAGTTGAACTTGTGCTTGGAGTTAAGTGTATGTGTGTTAGCAGTTTGACAAAAAACCTATAAAATGGACTTTAAAATGTAAGCAGGATTTCTCTTTATCGTGGGTTAGTACGGCATTACAGACTTTTGACAGTCCTCATTTTTTTAAAAAGAGAGCAGGTATATACATCTGGAAACCTTCCATGTTCATTCCGGAGCCTAACTTCTGGCTCGGAAACAAAGCTGGTGTGTTCTGCCTTTTAGTTGCAGTGGGTCTTGGAGTGTCGTGTAATTAAAAGTGTTGCACTTGGAAAATGCAAGCAGTTTACAACAGTTGGGTTTTTTTAAATTTAGTTTTATCTAGTTAAGTGTAAGAAGAGAAGGGTTGCTTTGCTTTCTGATTGCGGTATCTTTTTGTTGTGTCTGCAGTTATCAGAGAGTGCCTGAGAGGACAAGAAGCTATTAACTTTAGTGACTTAGAGTTTTGTTGAGCTGGGCTGTCCCATTCTTAGAGTGGTAGTTCAAGATGATCAGCATTTCCCACCTCATTAGACCCAGTTCAGTTGGGCAGAAAATTGTGTAGCTAGTCAGAGGTAAGTGTGTCAGCTGAAACTCAGCCATAAGTTGAAATTAATGTTTGCCTTAGAGCAGGCAGTGAAAGTCAGTCTACATCACTGTAAGGGTGTTTGTGTGTGTTGGGTTTTTTTGGTCTCTTTGACTGGAATGGTGTGGAGAACTGAAACCTTCCCTTGGCCCTGTTCTGCTGATGTAATGTGATGCAGAATTCTCTGGGTAATGCCTGTTTGTTGTTTTGGCAGATTTAAATATTTTGTTTAAAATAAAAAAGCTGCTCTTTCGCCATCTTACTTGTATGTATTTGTGTAATCTATATCACCCATCTGGATTGTCTTGCTTTTAATTCAACTGAATTGATTACCCGTGTGTTCCAAGTGTGCAGTCATTTCCCACTGGGGCAGGTATATTACCTCGAATGATTTTTAAATTCAGTGAATTTGTTTCATTATTTCCCACTTAAAATATGGGCTAAAGGAAGAGAGCTATGTCATTCAAATTCCATCTTTCCCTATAAATGAGTGTATTGCTTGCTTTTCATTTTTTCATGATAAATGATAAACACATTTCACAATGTGTTTATAAATGACAAACGCATTTCACAATATGTTTATCACAAAATTTTTTCACAATGATAAACACCTGCTAATCTTTCTCCATTTAAATGGGCTTTCAGATGCAGGAAGCAGACTGCTTCTCCTCCATGTGTCAGCTACCATGGGACAGTCTGCTGCATGTCACTGGGATAAATCCACCCCTTTTCACCTAAAGTGGTTCCTGGATATAGCAAAGTCCATTTCACACAATAAATCAAATCTGTTTGATATATTTCAGGCATCACTTGGTTAAAAATACTAACCCAATGTAGATTTCACTTTTACAGAATACTTTTTATCGTGGAAATGAGCGTGGTGGTGTAAACGGTTTCATGAGCTACTTGAAACTTTCCCTGACTGAAATGTTTGAGAGAACAGTATGACATTTCTTCTTAAAATAAATATTTCTTTTACATAATGAAATTATGCGGATGTTTATCACTGATGGCTAGTCCTTTGTTCTTCATTTTGTGGTTCTAGTATGGTGTAATAAGATCAAATATGCCTTGTTCAACATTTTAAACTCGGTGATATTAGTTTGCATGTATTGTGTATTTCTGAAGCTGTTTTCTGCCAAATGCGACTTAAATTTGGATCCAGCTGGACATGGCTTATAATTTAGCTTTTTGGAATGAAAATCAGAGTTCCATTTATTCTCTCCAAACCTGGTAAAAACTTACAAATGGTGCTTATTCAATAACTTCCTCCCACCTTCTCTGAGTTCAGCATCTTGCTTAAATTGAAAAGTTAAGTATGTGAAAAGCCTCCTTTCTGCAGCCAGTTCAATTAAGCATTCTGGTTCTGTTAATTTTTTTAATCTGTTGGTGCCAGTAATGGGACCAGTCACAGTAGCGGTTTGGCAACAATTAGATGAACCAGTAGCTACAAGTGCATGGCCGTGGGAAGTACAGTTGGCATTGCCTGCATCGTAGAGGTGTCTGTGGAGTGCTAAAGCCTCTAACCTCTGGCATATCATTAAACGGTTTTCCCTTGTTTCTTCTTTTTTGCATACATGTTCTGGTGTTATAAGCAGTTGCACAGAATGTGGTTTTTATATATATATATTTTTTTATGTCACCTGGAGGTAGAGGCTAGCTATCTTATGCAGAGCCCAGTGACTAAAAATGTTTCTTTGTCTCCCTGGTCCACTGAAGTATGCCAAAGTCATTAGAACTGCAGCCACTTGGTGAACTCTGGGTTAAGAGTTGGAGTAGGTGCCAAGACAATGATAGAAAATACTTTTATGTTTCCAGTAATAATATTTGTGCTTTAAGAGAAGGACTGGAGGATATGATACTGTGAACAGAGAGAAACTAGCTTTCTTGTAGAAAAGCCGCTGCCACTGACTGATTCCCTTGATGGGACAGAGAGTGTAGACAGTTTGCCTTTAGCATGGCAGATTATTTTCCTAGAATACAGATGACAGTGGTTTGAAATGTAGTAATCTCCCTTTTGTCACTTGCTTAGTACATTTTGTATCTCAGTCATTCCAGGGTTAGTGGAAAAATCAGACCAGGAAACTTCAACGGGTCTGGAATCAGTGTTTTTATAGCAGCGCAATATTTTATTTTTGTGTGCGTTCGTTTAGGTTGGCATTCAAGTTGGTGTTCAGTTGGAGAAGTGTTTTTTGTTTTGTTCTGTGTAGTCTTACGTGTAGGATGTGCGCAGCTTGTTTCGTTTGCTTATTCTCCCCCTTTCCATTTCAGCTGAGAGAGAGTCACAGTTGTGTTTTCTTCTGGTGGCAAATCACGAACTCAGACCCGGAACAGGGTCTCTTCGTTATTCTGTCTGAGGGCAAGACTGGTAACCTTCAGCTTTCACAACAGTGCGAAAGGGTGAAAGCATTCATTGTCCTTCTGGCTGAACCCTGCACGCATGAAGGTCTTTGGGAATGTCCTCTCTGGGCAAACGTGGATGTGACCAGACCTGTTGCCGCGGGTCTGAATTTTTTCGGTGGTGGGAAACAGATTGCTTTGGGTTTGTTGTTGTTTGGGAGCTGAGGAGTTGGTTTGTCCCTGCCTCGCACGCTGGGTAGCTGTATCAGCCAGTGTAAAGCGAGTGCTGCCACTCTGATTGAAAAGCCAGGTGGGGAATCAGGGGTGGGTATTAAAATTACAATGCTGCCTGTTTTGTAGTAGTCCCTAAGCAGTCACGGGCAGTCGCAGTCTCTGCCCTGACGGACTTATATATGACCACAGGCACCTGTCATTACCCTGCGTCAGCAGCCTCTGCCGTGGGGGCTGGAGCTGTTGGTCTGTCGCATTCAAATCACAGATCTTTTCTGAGAAAGTTGTGAGATTGGGTTTGAAAGTTAAATTTTAGAAAATGAATCTTGGGGTAATTTTATCTATTTTCTTCTTTATTTACTTCGAGCTTTACACTTTTGAAGTTTGTTTGTTTGTTTTTTTTTTTTTAATCCCAGGTTTTTCTAAAAGGATGGATGTGACCTCTTCTACATTTGGTGCATGTGGTGTGAGATGCACACACCCTTGAGGCCACGGGTTTGAAAACTAGTTTGGAAAATAAACATTGTCACAGAGTAGGCTGTGCTAGTGTAGACATATGGAGCTCCATTCATTTTTGTAGGCTCTTAGTAACACACAGTGCAAAGCATGAGCTCTTACTGCATGTTTTCCTTTTGATCACACTATCTCCTGCTCTCATTAATAGATTTAAATACAAACGCTACTTCCAGATAATGTCAGTGAAATGGCTTTAGTTGATAAGCAACAGGCAGAACAAGCTAATTTAGCTGGCTAGGGTCCTGCGGTTTCAGACATCTGAGTTTTTTTAAATGTCTATTTAAATTGAATGCACGAATCAGCATCAAGATGGCTGTAAAAGGGAATCGAAGTATGTGCATTCACCTTATTGGAAAAGTTCATTGCAGTGAATGCCGACTGGCTTATCTGAGAAAAGTTAAACAACCAGGAAAACCTGCTAGAAGTGAGATGTTCAAGATTTCTGGCTATCTAAGGTATTTTTGAGAGGCATATTACCTTGGCACATAAGAAACAGTGGTATAGATAAGTTATTGCAATGAGCTTATTGTTTGGACAGATTTTCTGGAGTCTGTTTTTTTATATTAGGAATACTGTGCCATACAGAGGTGTATGCTGGTAGAACAGTACTGTAGTTAGTAAAAGATACACAAGGTGGAACATACTTAAAGGCCATTATTACAGTTTCTGTGAGTGTGGACAGAAAGCTCCTAATTAAGCTAGCTATTTGTACACAGGAACTGTACAGCAAGAACTATTTTTTGCCCTTGTTGTGGGTAGTGGTGGAGTCAAACATGGCAGAAACCTGTTTTGCATTTCTGGGTGGA
The DNA here is from genome assembly GCA_033628505.1 of Tringa tobata. Taxonomy (NCBI): domain Eukaryota; kingdom Metazoa; phylum Chordata; class Aves; order Charadriiformes; family Scolopacidae; genus Tringa; species Tringa tobata. The sequence continues at coordinate 6,770,135 of JAHREE010000495.1, forward strand.
TTCTGCATCTGTGTGATAGTCACCAGTGTGTTGCCTTTTCTTTAGTTTTTCCTCAACTAAGTACTTGCTAAAATAATAGGGTGGTAACCAGGGAACTCAACAGGGAGAGGGAGCTGCTTCCATTTTAAGGATTTACTAGTACTGGCAGCTCCAAAAGCTGAGGTGTCCCATGCAGGGTCTGCAGCACCAGCCTTCCTGCAGGGCACTGAAGGAGTTGCAGAGGCATCATAGACTTTCTGCACTGGGGTGGACTGACTCTGCATCGCATAACCCCGACCTCCTGGCAGCCAGAGATGACTGGGTGTTAGCAGAGTGGTAAGGACAGCTATTGCCAAACAGCAAAGGATTAGTTCTGGAGATGGCTATGACTTCTGTAGCACTTGACCCTTGGCTCTTTTTTCTGGCAGTTGTCTCATAGCTATGATGTGTTTTGGAGCGTGAGCTCTTACTGTTCCGTCAAGTGATGAGCACTCTGAGGGGCTTAATTGGAAGCTACATCAGTTACACAGTAGAATGTGAACTGCTGAAATTATTTCCTTTGTTTGAAAAAGTCGTATCTTTACTGATTTCAATACTTCTGTGAGCCAAATTATTATAGTAGGTTATTTAATCTCATGTATTTGATGGCCTAGGAAAGGCAAACTAAATGTACCTGCATGCAAAAAAATATGGGCAGAAACCCTGAGATATCTTTGACCTACTCCATTTTTATTTCATTACCAGTACCTTCTTTAAAGGTGGGAAATTTCTGCTTCTATGTGATACCATCTTTATTTATTTGTGATTTTTGACTGTAGGCATCCTTCTCTTTTTAGAGGTTAGAGGAAGAATTTTTGTAGTAGTTTTTTATGGTCTTGATGAAGATTGGTGATTCTTTTTCTGATAATGTTCTTATTCACATTAATTCAATAAAGTTTTTCATTCAGTACTTCTGTCTTTTTACCAAGCAGGTCATAGTGGCGGTGTAGTTATTGCTTTGTTCTTGAAAACAGGAAATAACTGTATGTGCAGACACACAGTGCTTCAGAGAGTCTGGAGAGTTGGTTGTCTCTTATTGTATAAAATAAAGGATTTGTTCGGAATTCAAAAACTTTCCTTTCTGCCTGTGAATCTGTGCCCATTCTAGATTTCCTTCTTCAAAATACTCAAAATTCTTCTTAGTGCTTATGCTTGCATCAACAAAAAGTGCCTTGAAGGAGCAAATACTGTACAAGACAGGATGGAGGCTGCTCCCCTTCCCTGCCAGGCATTAGTCTGAAAAACTAAGTAGGGAAAGGAGTAGATTACATCATTAGAAGTGGTGAGGTCACACATGGAAAGGGCTTGGCTGAGTTGCTTAAGCAAAGGTAACTAGTCCCACTTGAGACCCTCTGCACAGTGGTTGAGGCTTAAGAGTCCTGTCCATAGCTGATGTAGATCAGCAGTGATGTTGCTTTGTTGTTTTGCTTAACATCTGTTTCTGGAGGTGGTAACAGTTTTGTGAGAAATGGCTGAAGTTGCCAGTTAGATAAAAAGAGTGTGTGTGAACTGAAGAAAAATTACAGATTAATATTAATACCACAGCATGGAAACTAAAATTACAGTACCAGTAGGAACAAACCTTTCTTGGTGATTAATATATTTACATACCAAACCTAACAGTTCTTTTTTTTTTCATTCATGATACTGAACTGTATATGTCTGTAGAGCGTAATCTTATCATGACACTTTGACATTAATCCAGTATGAAATATTCAGGTTCCCGTGGCCTTCAGTGCTGCTAAATAATGAATACACAAATCTGTTTCTTTGAAGCATGTTATATGGGGGGGGCTCGAAAAGAAGGGAAAGTGCTTGTTCATCCTGGTTCTTCAAGTTCCCTTTCATGGCTCAGGTGGGGACTTATGTGCCAACAGTGCCAAAACTGCAGAATCAAAATGGAAAGAGTATTTGGCACAAACCTGGAAACTAGACAGATAACTTTCAAATATTGGCCAAAAGTTTATGATTCATTGAAACTGATCCTCAGCTGTCTCTGTCAGAGTATTGTCTTTTACTGTCTCTATTTACTTATTTAGTTATTTTCTATTTTTCATTGATTTACAGTTATTATTTTCCTGGTCATAATTTGGGATATATTAGTGTTGTGTTGTACCATGTTGCTACATCAGTTTGAAACGGTTTCTTAGAGCAAACATACTCATCTTGCTTTACCATCTAATCTAATGATGTTTTTCGAGGCCATAGTTACATAGTTTTTTTTTTTTTTAGGATCTAAGAACATGAGCCAGATTACAACAAATGGGGAAAAGGAAGGAACTACCAAAATTATTGCACCTTCCCCTGTGAAAAGGTAAGTAGACTAGCAGTTCCCTTCCAGCTTCTAAGAGATTGTGTATTGCATTGGATAGAAGAACATATTTAGTAATTACTAGTGACATTTTATCCCGCCCTAAGTTCAGACCATCTGATTTTCTGCTGACAAAGGTCAGAGAGTATTACCCAGCAATTAATTTTAACAAACTCCGATCTTCTGATGAACCTGGAACAGAGGCTCCATGTTACACAGAGTTTGGAAACCCACAAACTGGGACAAATTAATGGGAAGACAAATAGTCTCAGTTTTAAATAGGAAAAAAACAGGTAATGACCTAAGGGGCACTGGGCAGGGTGGTCCTGTGGAGTCCTGTGTGTCTCCTGGGAGATGTGGGATGGCTCACAGGACCCTCAGGCCATGGCTCTTCCACCTCTGCACAGAGCAAGCTGTGGTTGGGATGTGTGGGCAGGGGAGAACTGGACATGGCCTGTCTCCCAGCAGTCCACTACCCGTTACACCAGTAAATCCAGAACAAAACTCATGAGTATTTGTGCCTGATCTTTAGGAGGAGTGACTTGCCAGGGCTTCTCTGGACTTCCGTGATCTGCTGTGTTCAATTGTCAGTGCTGAAGGGCACATTTCTGGTTATTAGACATATTTAGAGAGAAGGTAGTCACACTCAGATTCAGAAAGGTGTTTATATCCCTGCCCTTAATTTTAGGTGGAATTTGGATGCTTGAATCAAAAAAAAATGGTCTGACATAATAATGAGTCAAAAACTCAGCACCTAACTTTTTTTGCTTAGTTGCCTGAATGTCTGCCTCTGCATGCCCAGTAACTCTGACAGGTCTTTTTGAGCTGAGCAACTCTGGCCTTATGTCTCTATTGAAGCTGTAGTTTTCACATACTAGGTATCTGGAGTGACCTCTGAGGAAGGGTCTAAAACATTTACTGCAAATAGTTGGTGGGTAGTGTTTCCTATTGCCTAATATTTGCCCCCACAGAGAAGAGCTAAGTTTAATTGCTTCCTCAGTTTGAGGGAAATTGATTCCAATATTCTAGCCCTTAGAAGATAATGCTGATCATGGGTTAAAAGAAAGTTTATGATTTTGCCACTTGGTCGTGCTGAAGCTAGTCCATTGAGCAGAAAACGGTACAGAGGGATATAAATACTTGAAGGGAGGGTGCAAAGAGGATGGAGCCAGGCTCTTTTCAGTGGTGCCCAGGGACAGGAGCAGAGGCAACGGGCACAGACTGAAACGCAGGAGGTTCCCTCTGAACATCAGGAAACACTCTTTCACTGCGAGTGACAGAGCACTGGCATAGGTTGCCCAGAGAGGTGGTGGAGTGTCCATCCTTGGAGATAATTCAACAGCCACCTGGGAACGGTCCTGAGCAACTGACTCTAGGTGTCCCTGCTTGAGCAGGGGCTTTGGACCAGATGATCTCCAGGGGTCGCTTCAGACCCCAGCCATTCTATCTGTCTGTGATTTGTTAGACGAGAGAAAGGTGAAAAGCAAAGAGGTACCTTTATCCTATAGTGCAGAGATGATAATATTGGGAAGGGATAGGAGCCTTTCACTACAGCTTGTGCTCCAAATGCTGTGTATAAATTTTTAGCAGTGAACTGTTAAAAAGAAATGGATAGGCAGGTTGTAGAGCAAGAGCCAAAATACAGTGCAGTCAGCATGACAGCTTCAGGGTTTCTGAGTTTAGTTTCTTACCTGGGTTTAAAAGCAATTCACAGTCAGTTTCTCACTGAGTCACGGTTTTAAACAGTGTTAGTCACTTCCAACAAAAAAGTGTTGGAAATTGTTTTTGTCGTATGCTTTCTATTTAGAAATCGTTTTGTTTTTCTCTGTGTCTCTCTCTGCACATGTAAAATCCCTTTCTGCCAGTCTTAGTAGGCGTGACAGGCAGCACACGTACTTTGGGAAGCATTTACAATTTGGTAGTGCACTCCATCCTATGTAATTTTCGCATTAATTTTCGTCATCTTTCAGCACCTCTTAAAAGCTGAGTTTTCACAATTTAACATCTCATTGACTGTTGAGATACACAGATACGTAGAAGTTGGTCACTTCTGCATAAGTGGAATAAATTCAAGATAAACCATAAAACCCCTAATAGCAGTAATATCATGTGAAATTCGTATTCTAGCCTTTTCAAATACATTGAACGAACACGGTTCCTTTTGCAGCTGCATTCCTGGAGCTAATACTAATATCTGAAGAGCTGCCATGCTCTAGCTCGCTAGCTGTAAACTGTGTGTCTGCTCTGAATGAATAATGATTTAGGAATCTAATGCAGTGAATTCCCCTCCCAGGATCACTTCTCCCTCTCTCTTTTTTTTTTTTTTTTTAAGATTTGAGAACATTATTCAAATTTCTTTAAGACCAACTTCAACCTAAGTATTGTTCAGTAGTTTATGCTGTGCAAAACCACTTGCTTTTTGCAATACAGAACTGAAACATATTTACCTGATTTACTTGCTTAGTCTCTAGTAAGCACATATTTTTAAGCCTGGGAGTAGATTGTGTGCACATATGAGTCAATAGTTAATGTGTGCAGTATTAAGAAAATTATTTACTTGATAAAGTGTAATTTAATTTCTTTTCCTGCTGACATACTGTAGCTTTGCATTTTGTTCACTATGTGAGAATTAAATGATTAACTCAGTGACCTGTAGTACCCAAAGGCTGAGGTTAAAAGTGGATTAGTGAGTTAAGTAGCCACAATTCCTTCATAAAGCTGAGTCTATCACCTCCTACTTTGGGCAAAGAACTCTGGCTTATGTCCTACTCTCTGTAAGCATCTGTAAAGCTTTTTTTTTTTTTTTTTCCTGCTTAAGTTGCACTTTGGAAAGATATGTTGTAATAATGCTTGTAGTGGGTTGCTGTCAGTAATATTTCTTAAGGAGCTTACTGGAACTCGATGTGGCTAGCTGGTTCTGTATCAGGTGAACTGCTTGTTCATGTAGAAAGCAAGCTCTGGGGATGATGATGCAGGAGAACCATGACTAACCTTTGGCGAGAACATGGGTGCAAAAGCATGCTTCAGCTGGAAGCCATCTTCCAGCAGCTGGAGTGGGAGTGAGCAAGCTATCTAGAAGCATTAGTGGGTTGGAGGTTATAAAACTTGACACTGTGAAAATGGTAGGAATAAGGGAAGAATTGGAGCATCCGGCTGTTTTTCCTCCCGTCTCCCATAGGTACGATGGGAGACTGGTTACAGACACTGATACATCTCTTGAGCCAGGTGACTATCTTGACTCTCCTGGTATTTTACCTTGCAGCAGTCAGTGTTTCATGTTGTGGGATCCATGCTCACTGTATAGCAAAAAGAAAACATAAGGAGTTACTGGGGAAGGAATAGAGGAATTTGCTATTCTACAAACCTGTGGTCCGTCATGTTTTGAATAACTATCACCCCTGCCTTTGTTGTGCCTATCTTAAAGGAAGTACTGTAGACCTGGAAAAATGGTAGAGAAATATGATAAGAATAATCAGAAGTATGTGGTGACTCCTATACTGGGAGAGATTAAATAATCTGTGATTCACTTGGAAAAGAGATGAAAAAGTTGTTAAAAATGGATTAAAAATTGTAGGGTGGAGTTTGTGATTAGGGAACCATCATTCATAGGGGTTTTTTTTCTTCCTATAAGCATAGAAGCAGTGAGAAACAGAGGATGAAAGTTTTGAACCAGGTGAAAGTTTTGAAAGAAAATAAAGTAATTGTGCAATAGTTAAATACTGGAGCATACTGCTACCAAGCACTATTTATGCCAAAAAATTAAAAAATATTCAAGAGGTGTTTAAATAAATCCATGGAAGAAAGTTCCATCAAGAGCTACGTAAAATAAAAAACAGATAAAGCTTCTAGTTTAATAATCTCTTAACTCCATGTTTTGGAAGACTGTGAGACCATATTGTATATTTGCCCTGTTGTTAGACAGTGTGCCTAAGCATCTGTTCTCGTTTATTCTGAGACAAGTGACCTTTTTTCTGACTTAGTGCAGCCATAACTATGAGATGATTTTTCAGGTTAGGTTTTGTTTTTTTTTTTTCCTTCCAAACTCTCTTTCTAGGAGAGATTTTTCAACATAGCAGCCATTCACCCTCTTTCACATAGCAGGCAAATACCTATATGCCAGGGTGGGTCTCTGTAATGACTGTATGCCTTTAAGATTAAGTTTTAAGAGGTCAGGGTGAGAGAATATGTGATCTGTACACTATGGGTTTTAAAAAAAAATATATCTGTACTTTTATTTAGCTTTAAAAAGATGAAAAATGAAAACAGTCCAGAAACCCAAAGAAGTAAAACAAGCGCACCGTGGGAGGAAAATGGCCCACAGAGGTAAGGCAAGGCATGATGTCTTAGGTATTGTGCAATGGTAAATATCATGCCATAGCAATAGGTTGAAGGATATTGATATAGCATATCAATGTATTAACAGGGTCACAATAAATCTGTATTGTGTGTAAGAAGATAGGTCCTGTGATGGGTAAATAATCAGTTAAAATTTAGGAAAGTGGGTGTAAGAGGAAGTGGTCAGTGGAGGAGAGTCACCAGTGACTTTCTACAGACGTGGTCATAGACTTCTGTTATTGAGTGTATTTGTCAAAGACCTAGAAAAGGGGTGATACAAGATTTGGTGATGGCACAGAATTGTTTAGGATAGTGAGAGTGAAAGCTGCCTGTGAAGAGTGGCAGAAAGACCCCTGAAGTGTGAGTGACGAGTCACTAGATGCTGGATGTTGTTGAGTCAGTAAGTGCACAGAGAGGCACATGATGGCAAAAAAATAACCCTAGATTTCTGAGTAAAATGAGGTGCTTTGGAATTACGATGGATAACTACAAGAAAACTTCAGCTATGTAGCATTTAGAGAAACAATTAGCAATTATTAGGAAAGCAAGAGAACAGAATTTTGCCGTTACATAAATTTGTTTTGTTTGCTGCTTGATCTGTGAGTGCAGCTCTGATGTCCTTATCTCAGGAAAAGGAAAAGGCTTTGAGAGTGGCAGCAAGGGTAATCAAAGGTGTGAATGACTGTGCAGGAAATCTGTACAAGGAGCAACAGGATAGGCCAGGCAGGTCACTTTCTTCAGTCTGGGAAAGAGATCATTTCAGGGTATGTGGTCTAGAAAATCATGAATAGTGCAGAGAAAGGAGACAGAGATCAGGATTGTATTTTTCCGGCGTAAGGACTTGGGATCTTCAGCTGAAGCTATTGGGGGTGGTTCAAAAGCATTGAGAAAGACAGTGACTAGTGACTCACTGTGAGAGGAGGAGACCTGTGGTCCTCCTTTACAAGGGGTGCTGGAAGTTAGTGGATTCTTGGGACAAGCTCAGTGAGTCATGGAAGAGAAATCCCCAAGGTCTTCTGAAGACAGAGGTGTAGCAGCTGGGTCAGTAAGCTACCTGGAAATAGTGAGGGACTGAGAGGGCACTGGGGGACTGTCATACGAATTATTCTTCTTGCTTTCTGTAGGTGGTTGCTTATGGCCACTGAATCAGATGGTACATTAGGTATAATCCAGTAGGGTCCTGCTTTTATGAGATGATTCACATCTATACATGGTGTGTCTTTTGGGGGATCAAGACAATTTACCCTGTGTGTTCCTTCTGCTAACATGAAGAGTTTTTAGAGTAAGGACGAGGCAGTGTGCAAATATTCTCTTGCTAAGATAGATGTTTCTTTGTGATTTTTGAAGAAGTGTTGTCAATTTTTCACATTATGCTTCCAGTGGTAAGATTGCTCTCAAGATCGCAGGAAGTTTGACTCCCAGGAGTCACAGGAATGGGTAGTGGGATTGAGTTTTTGCAGTGTATTGGCAATGCTAGGAGATCTCTCTCCTACATTTTCAAGGTTCAGTGTAAAATATTTATTGCTGCAAAGCCATACCATCTGTATTTACATAGCACACACACATACGTGTGTAGTTGAATATGTATACCTGTGTGTGTGTGTGAGCCTGCTCATTTTTGTAGGCTGAATCTCAGTTTGCTGGCCTGACTCTCCTGGAAGTTTTAAAGCCAACTGTTTGCTCTTCCTTTTTAACCCTAGTGGGCTGTATAATTCTCCCAGTGACCGCAATAAATCACCAAAGTTTCCTTACTCTCGGCGACGGAACCCATCAGGTGGCAGCGAGAATGAGTCTGGACAGCCAGTCCGGAGGAGGTAAGAGCCCTGGGGTTAATTACTGTTCGCTTCTCACAGTAGAAAACTTGAGGTCCTGCATGCTCTGTGTTCAGTAAAGGCTCTTAGAGTTACAGCTGGGTCCTGGGAAAGAGGGGTACTCTAGGGGCCAGTTGTTAGTCCAAAAAAAAAACCTGAACAAGAATGCCAGATCTGCTTTTGGAAAGGAAGCTTTGGTCAGGCTTTTTGCTTGTGTGCTCTTCTGGGTACTAGGAAAAAAACACTAAAAAGATGATAAAATGTTAAAAATATGAGAAATTGCATTATTGGCCTGTCCTTTCAATTGCTGCAGCTATTTTTCACTTGTGAAGGAAAGGACTGATGGGTGTTGTTTGCTTGACAGTGAGCTTCTGATACAGAGCACTGTTTTGTTTTAAGTGCATTGCTTTGCTTTAAGTGCAATAAAGATCAAACAAATGAGCCATAAAGCTGTCTTCAACAGTCCCATGTGTGAATTACTTTACATTAGAGAGGATGCCAGCAAAAATACAATTATAAGATACTTAATGTGTTTTTAAGGGGTATGTGCTGAATTGAGTAACTCAGAAAAGTAAAAATTAAATGAGTTTCTGTGCCATGTGTCCTGGAGTGTGTCTAAAATGTGAATTACAGGGACAGTTCTGAAGTGGTACAGTTTTGAGATACTACATGTTACTGGGATGATTTATCCCGTGGAGAAGTTGCTTTCATTCCTGAGGTGCCCTGGTGCTGTGATCTGCTTGTGAAGTATAGACAAGCACAGCTACTGTGCTGTATTCATCACAGCCTTCTAGGACCACCTTACGAGCCAGCACTTCGGAGTTACTTCTCCTTCTGACACCTCTGAAATGATTACCTGTTTGGCTTTCAAAGCCAGGGTTTGCCAAAGAATCTCGGCAGGCACAGCTGTACCTCTGAGGAAGCGTAGTTAGATGTGGAGCTTTTATGTCTGTCAGGTTTCTGAGCTGCTCCACATGTTTTATCTGCCGTTAGCTGTCTGGGACGGGAGTGAAGAACCTCACCCATGGTGTGTGCTTAGTGACCTCATGCCTGAGTTAAAGCAAATGAGCGTAGCTCTCTCTTGAGTCAATACAGTTATGTTGATTCACGCTGTTGGGTAGAGCTCCTGTAAGTGTTAATAGCAATGTGTTTCCTGAATGGGTTTTCTGATTCATTGCTTGCTTAGATGTCAGAAGGACTTGTCGGGCTCTGTAAAAACAAAGGAATAGAGATGTGCAATGCAAAACTGTCTTGTACCGAGAAAAGAACAGTGTTTGTGCACTATGCGGTAGGAAATCTTTTGAGATGCAAAGTGTTTATCATCTGTGGTTTGCATTTGGCTGATCTACTTCGTGGACAGCTGGTTGTGCCAGTAGCAAGGTTTCTCTTGGGCCACCACAAGAACAAAATGTTTTTAGAAGTCTTATCTCATATGTGAGACTGTCAAGACTGACAATAGTAGGTAGATTCTAACCTAATTATGTCTTCCTGAATCTTGGTTTTATTCACGCACTTTCCTTTTTCAACTGTTTAATAACAATAGCCGTATTGTTTATGCAGTCTGTACTGGAATTAAGAGGAAAACATCAGGCTTTGCTATGCTTGAAACAGTAGGAAATTCTAAAGGCCACCATACCGTGCTTAACCTTGCAAGTTGGGGTTTTGCAATGGCAGCTTGAATAGGATCATGCCTTTGCAACTTGGTGTAGAGTTGTCCTGAAAAGTTTAAAACAAGCGTATGCTCTTTTTACTTTGCCTTAAATAATTCTGAAAAAAAACCACAACCCAACCAACATTGTAAAGTTGGGGTTTTTTTAAAGATGAGAGTTTTTGTGTATTTGTGTTGTGACTCCATGGTATCTCATTGAAACTTCCTTAATATCACAGGAAAAATCAAAACAGTGGCGAAGATTCAGATTTAAAGCAAAGGAGAAGGTAAATATATAATGTATAGCAGCCGTGACATGATAGCGAAGGTACTGATCATATTTTAGTTCCCTGCATCCTCTCCCTTCCTTCTCCCCCATTTTCTTAAATGTTTAAAAGGCTTGTTGTGTTTCTTTCCTATCTTACTTTCGCTGAAATGCTCTGTAGCATACCCTCATCACAGCACAGATTCCTACAAGCCGCCTCACACGTTGTGACTACACCATGCTAGAAGTGGTTTGTGGAGGTTCACTAAAGGCTTGTCTGCAACTTGAAAGTCAGTTCCAGAAGTTTTAGCTTTTGGATTTTACATCTGCAGATTTTGTTTTGAGTTCTCCAGCCTCCCAGTCCGCTTTTAGTTAATCTGTTTTGAAAGCAAGCGTACTATCGTTTGAGATGACTTGTCCTGCAAAAGGTAGGTGAAAAGAAATATGCAACTTTTTAAGGTCTTCTCACTGTCTTGCACCTTTTTGTTGAATTTTTTCTTAAGCTTCTTTCTTGCTTTGTTTTTTTTTTTTTCTTTTTTTTTTTTTTCCCCTGCACAGTCTTGACTAGTTGTCACATTTCCAAGTAAAATACTGGTGTGAATTTGGGTGTGCCCTTCAACAACTTTTGACAGCTTTTGACAGATTTTTGCATCTGTAATTCTCTCATGTGCCGCATCTGCCTGCCATGACTCTGTGCTGTGCTTCTCCTCGCTCCTGAGCTCCTGCCCTGGCTGCTGGAAAAAGGAGGCAGCGTAGTTCATTTCCATGTCAGAGTGTCCTGAAGCTTGCGAGGGAGAGGAGGCACTCCCAGGATCTGATTCACTGCTGCAGCTCGGGAAAGGAGTTCTGGCAGAGATACAAACATCTCGGGGACAATTGCAGGAAGTCGGGGAAAGTGCTCACGTACTTTGCACCTCTTATAAAAGAACAGATGATTTTTTTTTTTGAAGGATGTTACCATTACAAGCTGCCAGTGATAGTCCTGTGGTAGATGTTCAGCACATAAAACTCAAGAGGATTTGGTTAAGTGTCTCAGTGCTCAGAAGGGACCTCTTCCCAAAGGTTGTGCCTACTGTATTACATTACGAATGTACAGGTTTGTTATTGTATATTGGAATATACCTTCTCTACTGGAGATGAGTTGGCTACTCTCCTCTCATTTTAATCAGAAAAGGGACTGCACCAGAATATGAGCCTTTTCTGTCAACTGTTTCTCAGAATTACCAAATCCTGCAACACACCCCACCCTCAAGCCCCCTCTTGTATTTGCTCTGTCTCTCTTGCCAAACTGACTGTGCCTTCTTTCTTGCTCCTTATGTCAGACCATATAGATACACAAAATATCAAATATGACCAAGAAAATATGAGCAAAAGGGATGAAAGGTGTTTTGTAATTGTCAGAGATCGGGACGATCTCATGTATTTTTGCACCTGACTTAGGAAAGCACCTTTATTTCCATTTTTTGGTATTTTATTCAGTTCAGGAAAACCTGATGTTTAATATTCAGTGAAAGATAATAGTCTGACAGCCAACATGAGCAGCTGCCACTCAGCTGACAGCTCAGCAGCCCTTCTGTCTCCCTGCAAGTGCTTTCCTGACAAGGGAACACAAGGTAATTTGATGTGCCGTATCTAAAAGGTGGATCAGATTTCCATTCCTGAAAAGCTAGAGAAAGGCGTATCTTGAATTTGAGCAAATAGGATGTTTCATCTTGCACTTCTGCCACAGTGTGATTTTTGCTGTCTTTTTACCTTATGGGATAAATTGCTTAGGCCAGAGTGCTGAGAAATGTAAAAGAACAGAGTCACTCCAATGACCTGGAAGTCTGAGTAACTGGATGACCTAGTAAAGTTGAGATTCAAGATTAGTGAAATTAGAGCATTTGATAAGATTTGGAGGGGGAAGTATACTTTTGGACATGTAAGGTCTGCTGCAGTTCTAGGGCATTTATTGCTCTGAACATGATTGAGCTACAATATCTTTTGGACACTGTCTTTTAATATTCCTTCTTCCTTCAGGGTTACATTTTTCTGTAGTAGTATACATCTTTCTTGTCCCCACTTTCAGCTTCCCACAGAAATGCATATTTTTACTTGGGAAACTGACTATCCTGAGCCTCTCAGTGGCTTTAAAATGTGAGCCATGAAATTTGGGGATAGGGAGAGGTTTCTGCTTCTCCTCTGGGGAAATTTCACTTTTCCAAGTCTATTCCCTGCAGACAAGCTGGATTGAACTGATTTTCCAAGGCTTTGGTTGACTTTTATTCTAAAATGTTTCACTTGGAATGGGAGCTATTTGAGTTAATGATTTCCTATTTTGGAAGAGGAGGGAGACCAGACTCTGAGGCATTTAATGACACAGCAATTTGATAAGACCAGCCGTAATTCACTGGGATTATGGAGGCATTCATGATACTGTCAGCTGTGTCAGAAGGACATCTGTATCTGTAACAGCGTCCGAGTTTCTGAGCCAGAGGGTAGTGTGGTGTGTCCCTGGCCAGATATGACACACGGGGGAGGTCTATGCTGTGGCTGTTCTGTTCCCTTGGGAAGTCTCTTGTCTTCTCCCATCCTATTTGGACTCCTATCCCTAAACTGTTAGAATGTGCTGTGAGCAGGTGCTTGTCAGTAGCCTCCAACCTTGTCATGAAATGCTTCCCCTTAGCTGTTGCCTACACCTAATGAACTGCCTTCGCTCCTCAGCTTGTCTGAGGTATAGGTTAACAAATCCATTCTCTTAGGAAAGTGGCTCATCAAAGAGCAAACGAAAAGCCAGGAAGAACAAGAATTATGTGTGTCTGCCTATTAGCATTATTAGAAGTCATCCCTGTGTATCTCTTAGTTCACGACCAGAGACCTCAGAAAAAAATTTCTATTTTCTGTTGCAGTAGAACCATCTGTGATTCTATCTCTGGATATCCTAAGTCCTAGGCCAGCACATGTTAGTGTTGGTCCTGGTTTCTAGAACCAGAGCCCTCAGAACTGGTCTGTCTGCTCTAAAATGTTGATTTAAGTGTCTCAGGTAGAAGTGGCCAAGCACCTTTCTCTACTGAGAAGGAAGCATATGCCCATTTTCTTCTTGAAGTACAGCATCAGCACGTTCCACCAGTCTTTTTCTGGAATAATCAGAGCCCTAATGTCACCTTACCATTTGAAACTTCACAACCAAAGGTGGTACTAAAGTAAATGCTTTATTTCTTTCTCCTCACATGATGCACCATCTTTGTAGCTGTGCATCGGGTCATCCCAAAGCTGTGCTGATACACACACCTGCCAATCTGTGCCCTTCAGCCTTTCTGTATTTATAAAGTTAGTGGTGTTTCCTCCTTACTGCCTGACACCTGAAAAATGGTAGGAACTTACTAGAAGCCATATGGAAGTTGGGGTGGATAGGAAAAAACAGACCTAGTAAGTGTTTTGTTTTGCTGGCAAAACCAGTATTACTGTGTCCTTTCTGTTGGGTGTCCCACAACGTGCAGTAAGAAAAGAGCCAGACTGCGTACCGTTCAAAGACAATTCATTCGTGCCTCAAAGAAACATTTCCCTGTTGTGTATACACAAAGAATGCTGAGAGATAAAATAAAACAAACAAACAAACAAAAATGCAGTGCAATGATTCAAAAGGAAAATTGCACTCACCTGACACTGCACTCTGGGTGCACTGCCTTCGAAGCAGTTATTCCCAATCAATTAATTAGAAACAGATAATACCACTTTCAGGTGTATACAAGTCCTCTAAAGCCTTTTAATTCTCATGTATGTCTTTATGTATGTATTTAATGTCCCGAGTAATGTCTTTGCAGTGTGTTTCATGCCTTGATTCGAACTTCAGTACTTCTAAGAAGATCTTAGTAGATAAATTCATCTTGAGATGTTGTTTTTCTCCTTTTCAGATCACGGTCTCGCTGTAACACCAGCAGTGGCAGTGAATCAGAGAATTCCAACAGAGAGCATCGGAAGAAGAGAAACAGGTGAACATTATGTATTTCAGATGTAGAGACGTGAAACACAAACAAGTAGAGAATGGGCTTTTCTGAGATAGACCTAAAAAGAAAGAACCTAACATGTTTTATATGTATACAGTCCTCCTGAGGCACCTTAGGATCCTTTTTTTCGTAAGAGGGATAACCGCCAAAACAAATATACATTATAGGTTTATGCCACGAATGCATACCCTCCTGTTTCTTGGGAAGAACTCATTAATGAGCCGCAAAATCAAATACGGGGCGCATTTACAAAAGATTTGCAGTATTAATGCAAATACAGTGGATAATGGTGATGACAAGATATTCACAGCGTATACTTCAATATCTCAAAAATTTCAAGTGAAGTGTTTTATCAGAAGATAAGCTTTTGAGGAGAATGCTCAAATATTTCAATGGATCTGGAACTCAGTGTTATTTTTACATGCATGCATTTAATTGTATAAATATTTTTATCTTCTAAAATGTGAAGTGTGGGCCTAAACCCTGAATGTGTTCAATGTCAGCTTTTAATAGGGCAACAGCTGTTTATATTAAGTTATGCCAGCAAGTTTGGGGTTTTTACATTCTATTTTTCTTGTCACTTGTAAGAAAAAGTTGGCATAACAACTGATTTGTTGTAGCAAAAAATTCCTTTAAAACTGCTGTTTTAAATGTTGCATTTGAGATGACAGCATATGAGAGTTACTTATGAAAATGTATTTTTAAAAAGTACATATAGTTTATTTATATTGCATAAACAGAGCATAAGAGTATTGTCACTGGATGAAAGAGGAGTTATTTAAGGCAAATTTTCTAAGAAGCTGTCTGCACCAGCTGCCATAGTATCTTGTCTCACATGCAGTACTATGAGTGATAAATGATTGTCAGATATTTTGAAGCTCTTAAAAGTAATTATGTGCTGGACAGTGCTGCAGAGGTATGCTACATAACAGTATTTTAAGCATGATTTGCAACAGTTAGAGAGATGCTAAAAAATCATGGTGACTTTCAAATGGCCTAGTATAAAACATAGCCATGGGATTTGTTTGGAGTTTACTTAAATCAGAGCATAGTCTTGTGAGATGCTTGGCTAACAATAACCTAGTGTGCATGGAAGATTTGTTTTCCAGGTGAGCTCTGAAGTTTGAATGAGATGCTGAGTATAGTTTCAGTGATCAGTAGGTAAATGGTATTTGGTATCCCCTTCTCTTAGAGCACTCTTGCCAGGCTTTTTCTCCTATGAAACTTCTTGTTCAGGGAACTTGACAAGCAAGTGAAGGAAATTAGAGACTGACCACAAGAATGTTTTTTAAGAGCTTCTTGCAATATAGAGATTGGATTGTAAGAAGGATTAAGTACTGCTTATCATTTTCTGAAGAATAAAAGGAGCTTTACCCTACCCTTCCTCACTTCATGCAAAAGTACATAAAATTGAAAAGAAAAAAAGCTCTACCTGTGGATTGTTTCTACGTTTTTCACATTTTGAGAAATGTAAGATACATTGAAAATATTTATGTTGCAGCATCTCTTACTCTTAGGTGGTCAGTTGAAATCAGAGCAGATCAAAAGTCGTTATCCATGTTAAAGTAAATACAGCACTAAATGAGCTGGAGGTCTGAGACTTGTTCCTTGTCATCAGGTGCAGGAAAAACAACAGTCATAATGAATTTCTGCGTTTTGTTAGCATCCACAGCAGTAATATAATAAGCTGAAAGGGCACAGGCACTGAATGCCTTTCCTGTTAGCAGAGGTGAGCCAGCCCTACCAGGGTTAAATGGGACAATACAGTGAGG
The DNA here is from genome assembly GCA_033628505.1 of Tringa tobata. Lineage (NCBI taxonomy): Eukaryota > Metazoa > Chordata > Aves > Charadriiformes > Scolopacidae > Tringa > Tringa tobata. The sequence goes on from JAHREE010000495.1 coordinate 6,786,281, forward strand.
CTTGCAACTGCTGTTACTCAAGTTTTACCTGTTGCATAGATTAATACTAATATATTTGCTAGTATGACAATCGGATCCCTGGCACAAGCAGACACAAAGTTGTATTGTTTTATTGGAATAAAGTGACTGAATACTCACATTACCTAAAAGCATCTGCTTCTCACCATAGAAGTGTAGAATAACTTGTTCATGTGAGAAGAGGTCACTGTGACTGATTTATCAGATTAAAACAAATTTTCAGAAAAAAAAACAGAAATGCAGATGAGAACTCTGAAGGTAAAACACTGGGAAAAGGTTAGGGAGAAACTCTTTACTTGGTTGTAATCGGTCTTTGAGTTTTCACTCCATCATGTGAATATTTTATCCAGATGCTCATAGAACTTGTGGAAGAACCTATAATGAACATATTTCAGTCATAGAAGAAATGTATTTGCTTTTTTTAATGCTGTGGTCAAAATTTATTGTGTGGAGAAAAATATATTAAACTAATTGACAATGCATACTGGAGCATAGTCTTCTACTTAACTGTACTTAGAAGATCCATCAGATCACAGAATGACTGAATGGCTGAGGCTGGCAGGTCATCCGGTCCAACTGCCCTGCTCAAGCAGGGCCACCTAGAGCCAGTTGCCCAGGACTATTCCTAGATGGCTTTTGAGTATATCCAAGAATGGAGACTCTTAACAACCTCCTTGGGCAACCTGTGCCAGTGTTCAGTCACCCTCACAAGAAAAAAATGTGTGTCCTGGTGTTCAGAGGGAACTTCTTGTGCTTCATTGTGTGCCTATTGCCTCTGGTCCTGTCACTGGGCACCAATGGAAAGAGCCTGGCTCTGTCCAGTTTGGACCGACCACTAATGAGATCTCAGTCTTCACCTTTCCAGGTTGAACAGTCCCAGCTCCCTCAGCCTTTCCTTCTGGGAGAGATGGTACAGTCCCTTCATCATCTTGATGGCCCTTTGCTGGACTCTCTCCAGTATGTCCATGCTTCTCTTGCACTGTGGAGCAGAGCACTGGACCCAGTTCTCCAGGTGTGGTCTCAGCAGTGCTGAGTAGAGGGGAAGGATCACCTTACCTGACCTGGTGGTACTATTTTGCCTAGCACAGCCCAGGACACCATTGGCCTTCTCTGCAGCAAGGACATGTTGCTTGCGCACATTCAAATTGGTGTCCACTGGAATGCCCAGGTCCTTTTCTGTAAAGCTGCTTTCCAGCTGAGTTTCCCCCAGCATGTTGATCTCCCCTCATCTACCAGGCCAGCAATTGATGGCAGAAGTTTGTCGGTTTAATAAAGCGTGACTTGCCCTTGGTGAATCCATGCTGACTACTCCTCGTTACTTTCTTGTCCTTCATGTGCCCGGCAATGGTTTCTAGAATTAGCAACTCTATCACCTTTCTGGAGATCAAGGTGAATCTGAGCAGCCTGTAATTCCCCAGGTGCTCCTTCTTGCCCTTCTTGAAGATGACTGACATTGGCTTTCCTCCAGTCATTGGGTAGTTCTGGCAATTGCCATGATCATTGAGAGAGGCCTCACAATGACATCAACCAGCTCACTCAGCACTTACGGGTGCGGCACATCAGGGCCTATAGACTTATATATGTCCAGTTTGCTCAAGGCTTCCCTGACCTGATCCTCTTCCACCAAGCATACTCTTCCTCGCTCCAGCCTTTTCCCCTGGCTTTTGAGACCTGGGGTTCCTGAAGGCCAGTTCTAGCTAGTGAAGACTGAGGTGAAGTGAGAATTCAGTACCTCAGCCTCTTCCATGTCTTATGTCACCAGGTCCCCTACTTCATTCAGCCATGGACTTTTGTCCTTCCTTTTGTCACCTGTTTACTTACAGAAGCCCTTCTTGTTGCCTTTGACATCCCTGGTGACATTCATTTCCGTATGGGTTTTGGCTTTCTTAACCTCATCCCTGCATGCTTGGGTTATGTCTCTGTATTTCTCCCATGTTACACATTCCTGCTTCCACCTTCTGCATGCTTCTTTTTCATGCTTGAGGTTTTCCAGGAGCTTCTTGTTCAACCATGCAGGTCTCCTGGTGTTTTTCCCTGACTTCATATTCACTGGGGTTGACTTCTCTTGAGCTCAGAGGTGATGATCCTTGAGTATGAATCAGTTTTCTTGGGCCCCTTTTCCTTCCAGGGCCGTATCCCACTGGACTTCTTCAAGAAGATCTTTGAAGAGGCCAAAGTCTTCTCTCCTGAAGTCCTGGGTTATGATCTGCCCTCCTCTCTCCTCTTGGGGTCCTGAATTCCACCATCTCATGTCACTGTAGCCAAGGCTGCCTTTGGCCTTTCCATGCCCAGCGAGTCCCTCATTGTTGTACATTGTACCTAAATGGTAATTATCTGCTCAGATATTTTGAATGAGATTTCAGGAATTAAGTGTTTGGAGTTGTTTGCTTTAAGAGAATTTATCATTATGTAAATGTAGCTTGCTGTGGTATCACCTGAAATGAGGAAAAACCTCTAAGTCAACAGATGAGTGATGATAGTCTTAGGACTTTCCATTTTACCATCAAGTCTTCCTGCAAACAATGCCCAATTTGTCACTATGATAACTATTAATCTGAACTGGATTTATTTCACATGCTCGTAACAAGGATTTTTTTTTTTCTATAAGACATAAGTCTACTTGTTCCCTTGTGGAAGCAAAAAGGGAAAAGAATAAAAGGAAAGTTGTAATGGACTTGGAGTACAAGGGCAACACTTTTTTGTCTAAAGTGTGTTTAAATAGAAACTTGTGTTTTGAATTAAATTTCTTTCCACTTTTTTTTTTTGGTTTTGTTGTTGTTGCTGTTGTTATCTCTATTGTCAAAGAACTAAAGTTTTTGCCCCAAAGTTGTTACAATTTATCATTGCATCTAAGTTACGTATTTTATGTAGAGATTGTGTTATATTGCTCATCCTTTACATTATTAAATGTGAGCATAGTAACTTTGCAGCTGCAAAATAAATGCTTTATTGCTTCATACCTCCATCTAGTAGAGTTCCGCTGTGGTATAACAGTACGTAGAGCATTCTGACATTATTTGTTTTAATAGCTGCCATGCTACTTTATATATTTACATTTTTGGTATTTTCCTCAAATTGAAGAGATAAATAACAGTGATGAACGCTGCTGCATTTTACAACAAGTAGAAGAAAGGAGGCAGAGTAGAATTATGAAGTACCTGGAGAGAAATGAATGCATTGCTCAGGACTGAACTTGACATGCAGCAGTAGATATATAAAAAGTCGATATTGTTATTAACAATGACAAGCAAATAATAAATGAGTTTAGTAGAAGGGTGTATAAGAAAGCAAGCATAAGTGGTAGCAGATGACTGAGCATGTGACTGTATGAGAGTAGGAGTGTGTGGGGAAAAAAAGAGATAAGGTGTAGTTATAAAATAAATAAATTGGATAAGTACATAAGAAGTTAAATAAGACATTTTTCAGTGAGATATGTAGCAGAAGTCATTGTAGGGGACAGAGAAGAACAAAAGATAACAAAAAATACGGAAACCTGATTTTTTTCACATTAGTCCTTTCAAATAAAATAAGTGAGCGTATGTATAAGACTGAATTCATTTGGGAGGGAAGAGAAATCTGAAGTAGAATGGGATTACAGTTTGGGTATGTGATGAAAACTGAAACATATATAGAGAAACAGAATCAATACCAGCAAGTTTGATTTCAAAAGTATGAAATGATGGACAATTCCTGACTCAGACTTCTGCTTTCTCTTAGGTTAGGATGTTACGGTCTTTTAATAAATAGTATTGAAACTTTCCAGTGGCCTTTTACAAGACATAAAAGCTGTAGTATCCTGAGTTTCAGACACTGACCTTTATTTTCAGTTTTTTTCTTCAGGTTGTGTAAAAAGTAATGCAAGGGAAATATATTGCAGTACAACAGAATGGAGAAAACTTCAGGGAAATAAAATCTCATTTTACAGTGCTGCCAGATTTGGCAGAAGAGTTGCTTCCTTCTCCGTGTTCCTATCAAAGAGGAGTACCGTGCTGTAGAATTGTTATTCATCACCAATCTTCTGTGGCTGCAGGGCAAATGTCTACAGGTAGCCCCTGCTATGGCATCTCTGGGCTGAAGTCACTCTTGGAAATGACTGAACCCAAGCATCCAAAATGCAGTAGAGTCCTACTGGTGTCAAAGTATAAACATCACCTAAGACTGTGACCACACCGTAGGAAAATGGGAACTCCTGTCAAAAGAGTCAGTGAAGCACATTTTAAGAAGGAACCAAAGGAAGACTTAAAACCTCCACATGATGGCATCAGTGAGGTCCAACCGGGGGCCTGTCTGCTAATGCACTTTTCCCAACATCAACAAACTAGGATTTCTTTGCTGTGACCATCTGATAGTAATGCTACTGAGGAATGGTAGTGCTTAGTTCGGATTTTTTCTTTCTTTTTCATTGTTATATTTTGTTTGAAAAAAGATCTTTAATGTTTGAATTTTTACAATATTATTGGCAACTATTGTGTTCTTCAAAGCCTTGAAATCTTTTTTTCCTTTATTTTGTCCTTCTTTACCTTTAAAACAGGGAGACTTTTATTTGATAGAACAGCATTCTTCTGTTGTCACTGTAGTTTTATTCCCTGTTAGGCCCACGGGTTTCCGTTAGTTGAATGGAGCGGAGCAGAAATGATGCGTTTACTCGCTTAATGAGAGGTCATTCGTGGTCATTGAGGAAGTGTGGTTTCAAGCACGAGGTGCAGGGTCTCACGTGCTTTGTGCCGGAGGACGAACCTCATGCTCTGCTGCATTGTGTGGGCTTCCTGAGAAGAATGAGTAGCTCTTAGTTATTTTATGGCAAGCGTCTGAATGGCTCCTTCAGAGCAGAGCATGACTACTTGACCCGTTAGGAGAGATTTTTTGGTAGAGGTGAAGCACCAGCGAGCGGGCAGACCCACCACCCACGGCAGCAGCGCTGGTCTGGCAGCCATGTGTCATCTTCCCGTGCAAGTGACTGCCGTGTGTGCGAGCCAGTTTATGGTGTTTATACCATGCGGGATGATTGCTGTCTCCACAAATTGGATTATTCGGGATGAAAATCACAATTCATTACTTGTTGCTGTGTGAGTTCTACTAAATCCTTAGATAGAAGTTTATGTTAATCCCTGTCACCAGATTACAGGTTCAAAAAGACATGCTTAGAAATCAAAACCTGATGTTGCTGTCTTCTCCAGATGCTCGGTGCCATTTGGTAGAGTTGTGGCTGTTTACAGTAGCTGAGGATCCAGCTCAAAATTCATTATGCATGTGAGAGATCTGATTAGAGGAGACGCAGCAGCCTCCATAGCCAGTTTAGCCTGATAAAAATTCAAAACTCCAGGAGAAAGGTACATATGCAGTAGGAGAGCAACAACAGCAGCATGCTTTGCATTTCCTAGGCAGTCATGTCTCCAGTGTAATCCCTTTATCTCTGTTGGTTTGTTTGTTTGTTTTACCTGTCAGTCTTCCCATTGTTTTTTGCCAAACTCCTCTGGATTCTACAGTACGCCATCCTATCAGGGAACCTGCTCTTGGAATGGTATTTTCCAGGGTTGTTTCAAAATCCCTGCTGAATTTTACATTCAATGCTGTGACCAAAGCATGTCCATTTGTTTCACCTTAGCCATTGAGTCACACCGCTCGTATCTGCAACATCAAAGCAGGGTTTCTACAAATCTATAGAAATTTGAATGTCCAAATGAGGGCACACCGGTTGGCCTGGCTGGTCGTGTCATTCTAGAGTTACTTTAGCTTGATAGCAAATGCGCTGAATTTATAGGTTTTTGACATTTGGTTAATCTGTACTACATTCCAATAATGCATTCGTGGTTTTTAACCAAATTTGAAAAAAAAAAATAATTAAAGAAATAGAAGCACGTAGTGTCATTTAGAAGCACACAAGCAGTGCCAGGGGAGATCTGCGTGCACCCTGGGCTCTGTTGCAGGTCAGGGTTGAGAGACCTCTTCCTCTGAGTGGGAGCTCACCAAGGCCATCCCTGGGGGATTTTCCCTGGATCCTGGGAAGGTTTGCGTGCTGCAACAAAGTATTTGGAGAAGTTGTAGTAGTAGGGGCCTTGTATCATGATGCAGGCCTTACGCTTGCTGTAGACGAGGTGGGCTGCAATATGTAAACAGGGAAATAATTCTAGATGTTGGTCTTGGGCTGGGAAGATGAATTTGAGTTGTGAGCCTGTTCTTAAAGGCCTGGGTCATTTGATTTTTGCATGATGCTGTTTCTAAATAACAAACCAGTGAGTTTTCTTTGATACAGGTTCTTACATTTTAATTTAGTTTGGGAAGATTCAAGTAAAATTTAGCAAGATGAGAAGTTAAAAGCATTGCATCGCAGGAGCTGGATTTTTGTGGGGAAAAAGTGCCCCATTGCTTCTCAGAGCATCCTACATCAGGACTTCAGACTAAGCTCCCGCTACTTCTTTTGCAGATTACGGCAAGAGAATGACATGGTTGACTCGGCTCCTCAGTGGGAAGCTGTGCTACGGCGACAAAAGGAGAAAAACCAGGCGGACCCAAACTACCGTCGATCCAGGCACAGATCTCGATCGTACGTAACCCTGGCCCTCTGTGACAGCCAGTGGAAATTAAGGCTGCTCTAGCGTGTTAGAAAGCAGGAGGAGTATCTCCAGTGTGCTGGTGGCCCTCAGCTGCTGAGGAGCAGAGACTTTCACGTGGCACATTCTCACTTTAGCAGATTTGTCTTTGTGGTCAAAGACAATCCCTTTGTATAGCAATTTGAATTTCAGGTCACAAATAACACAGGAAGGGCTTTGTACCAGAGCTAGCCAGGAGCTTTCTCCATCACCTTGGATGGAGTCCTGGCTGGTTTTGTGGCCCCCCGAACATTAGTTCTGTAATGAGGACAGCGATTCCCCTCTTCTGGGCAGCACGTCTGTAAAAACATTCAGATTTTGTGTGATAGGTGCAGGCATTTTTGTGAAATGCATGCAGGCTCGTTTAATCACATAATATCTGCGGTGTTGTTCCAGACGAGACCAGCGACTGGTGCCTCCATGTCAAATTACCATTGACAAGCAGTAGTCAGTGATTTATTGCATCCTGGTGTCAGAATGGAGCTGTGCTGCCAGGCAGTGCTGTGCTTGCTGACTGACAGCTGTTTCTGACATGACATGGTGGAGCTGTCGGCTCCTAAAATTAATTTTCTCAAACTAATGAAAACGCTGCTTTCTTTTAATTTATATTTTTCTTCCAATGGCATGTTTTGGGGGTATAGACGCACTGTTCTGTATCATGTTTGTGTCCAGCCTCATCTGCCATTCAGGCAGCCGCCCAGAGCAGTGCCAGCATCATGGTGCTCGGGCAGGCAGGGCCAGGGGCTTGAGGAGTGCCAGGAGAGAGCTCTGAGGCACTGGGAGAGAAGGCAAGAGAAGGCAGCCTTTGAAACTGCATCACCACCCTCCCTGCCTGGCTAACAGGGATAAGTTGCCAGCCCTGATGCCGATGGTGTAAGGTGTGGCCTCTGTAACTTGCATAGGCATTTCCTTTAATGCCTTTTCTTAACTTTACCTTTCATTATAAGACTAAGAGAAACTCTATAGTGCCTTACATGATTATTTCATGACTGAAACTATAATCCACACTGAAGTCTCCAGTATTAAAACCCACTTGAGTTCCGTTTTCAGTTGCCTGTGTTGCTAGAACTCTTTTCTGTCTCCAGTTTCATGGTGTAGAGTTTTCATTCTTTTATGAGAAATAGAATTTGCCATTAAAATTCCAAATGTTGGAATTTCTACTTTAACTGGCTTTGTACAGACTTGTTCACTTTCAGCTGCACAAAAGTCAAATGTTATTAGGTGTAATTATACGATGATATATTACTCAAAATCAGGAATATTAAAGCTCACTTGTATGGCATCCACAAAATATAGCTGATTAAATTGGATTTACATTTTTTTTACTATATACAGAAAGTGCTGTAAACTAGGAAATGTACCGAGTTAATAATGGTTAGATTAAATTTATAGCCAACTTTTCTTTTCCCCCATACGCCAAGCAAATTTCATTGCTTGGACAGCACGGGCTCCCTCTTGTGGCTAACTTGACTTACGAAGTGGCTTTTATTTTCCAGCACAGTGACATTCTGCGTTATATTTTATTTATAAAAAATGTAAATGTGTAGCATCCTCCTGAACAAGGAAGGGTCCTAGGTGAAGCAAAGAAATGAGGAAATCCTGAAGACTTTGGATGGCTTCTCGTTTCTTTTCCCTATTGTGCTAGTGATGAATATATTCGTGCTTTTTGTCTCACTCTTCGGTTTAGAAAAGCAAACCCCAAAACAATGAAATAAGCCCATACCTCCCAAGTATGGCAGAGATCCTTAATATATGCAAGTAGGAATTAAAAAAAGTAAAATGGGAATTCCTTTCAAGGTGCTTAAAAAAAAAAGTTTAGTAAAAGGTGTTTTAACTGTAAAACTGCAGTACGCTATGAGAGCATTTATTTAATTTAGTTTGGCTCAGCTGTTTGCTTACATGACTGGATGCTGCTGAGAGGGAAGGGAAACGTGTGATTCCCTAGGGTGTAAGGTATGGTTGGTTTTGTTTTTAAATCTGGTCATACAGTCATTTCAGTTTGCACATTTAACAATTGATACAAACCCTTCATTTTAGTAGTACAGACAAGTCTTGCACATTAAGTTCCTTATTGCAGTCAGCTTAACTAGGGCTCTCTTTGGAAGCATGAAGTAATAGCTGAAATACTTGTTCTTATGCCTGGCACAGTGCATTTCATTTGTTTGATAATGAGTGATATTAATCATTGGTGGTGGTGAGGTGGTAGCTTCTTGGTCTTAGGAATAAAAATATTTGACAAGAATTTGACCTTTCTTTCTCCTAAAGGAATCGGTGAATAGAAAGAGCTCCCAATTCTAGTTCTACAGGGTTTATTTTCAAGAGTTCATGTAAAACATCTGTGTAGCCAAAGGGCTTTTTTTAATTAAGAAGAATGGCCATTAAAATTCCATGGCTATTTAAATTTACCATTTGTGACTCAAACTGAAATATTAATAAGGGTGCAGATGCAGACACAAAAAAGTAATGTAGACCTTATTAATGTGTAGAGTTGTTCAAGCTTGTGAAAACAAAATAAAAATAAACAAAAGACCTCCTGGAGACTCATCACTTACTGGGAATTCCCCTTAGGTTTCTTGTGCATTAGAGTCTGATTAGCGTACAAATTGTCCAGAAGCTATTGATTCAGATACTGCCATAGGACAATCTGAGTACACACTATCTGTCAAAACTGTGAGTTCTTAACGAGTTCACAGTAAGAAGATGAAAACAAAGTGAAAGAGAGATTGTGATCTGGCTTTAAGATTTAATAGAAGGATTGCTTTGTTGTGGGCTGTTCAGAAAGATACAAACATGAATTTCCTGTGCAGTATAGGCAATACCTACATTTCGCTTTAACAAGACCTTTCTTTTTGTAAGCTTTTCTTCATTTTGTCCTTCAAAAGAAGCAAGAACAAGCCTTTGGAAGGAAAATGCTTTTATGAAGATACTTTATCTGTATCATATTTCTGGATATTCTTTTGTAGGGATTTAACTAGAATAAATGCTGTGAGATTATCCCAGTATGGTAACACTTCTTAAACAGATGGAAAATAAATAATGTCAAGGCGGGAATTCGAAAAGCAGTTTGCTCTGGGGAATTATTGTGTTATTGTGTTTAGCCCTTTTCTTTTCTTTTACAAGAGTGGCTTCCTTGTTAGTGTAGTTACAGGGGTGGAATGAAGGAGAACATCAGAGATCACAGAATTAAATGCCTGGTGTTGGCTGCAGAAATCAGGAGGCACAGTTACTAGAAAATGGAGAAACGAAGATGACTTCTTATTTTACCATTCTCTTTCCACACTGCCCCACAAATGAGTATTTCTTACTGTAGGTGAGGCTTCACATGAGACCACAGTCCTGAACCGTTGTATTTCCATGAATAAGTAAAAGCCATGAGCTGATGGGATGGGTCAGTGGTGTGCACAATACCCTGCTTTGTGGGGATGCTGGGCTTGGGAGCGACCTTGAGGCTTTGCTTCCTCAGGCAAACTAGGGCTCGTAAGCATTACAAAGCCTCCCTGCAGAAGCTGGCATTTTTCAGGGAGCTTTCACATTCCCCACTGCCTGATTATTCAGCCTCAGAAGAGGATGCCTATCTTCCCAGCCCCAGGGTGAATGTAGGGTTTGCAGCTGCTAGTTTGTGAGCAGGGGGGTTGCATGGAAGGAGAAATCAATTGAAAACTGAGGGGAGAAGGTGGCTGTTAAATGCCACTGTGTACCAAGCTACTGCATCGGAGAGGTCAAACCAGCATGGACAGATAAAAGGAGGAGAGAAGGAGAATTAAATGCAAGAAGGGAGAAGGGGAGATGGGAGAAGTGAAAATCAGAGAAAATTAAAGGCATTATAATAAACACAAATACATAAAGCCACAAACAGCTCTGAACACTGATAAAAATCAGACTGCAAGCTACTTGTGGCCGTAGTTGGTGCTGTCACCAGGACCTGAGCAGTCGGAAGGGACAGCAGAGAGCTCCATCAGGAATGGTCTGGGGTGGCTGTGTCATGCTGCCTGGAAAGCCATCGCCACCTTGGAGCCTGAGAAGGTTATAAATTAGTTAATATCACAAATGTAAGGTTGTTTCTCACCCTTCTGACTATCTCTGCTATTTATAAAGCAGTATCTCCCAGTACTTCTGCACCAGTAAAATATGAAAAAATCCCCCCAAAGTTTACCATCCCTGAATAATCTGCCTATACACTGATGTTTACTGCAATATAGGACATTATCGCTGGGCTGAAGCCTAGAAATGAGCCAAACACAGTAGCAGTGAAATAAGAAAACAGTGAAACTGCTAGTGCTAGAGACCAGTTTGGATATATTTCTGATAACAGCTCTGTCACTGGGCAAGGGAGAGATGATTTAACAGAGGCTAAAATGCAGGACTCTACTGTCCTCCTTAATCTACATTTAGATTTGGATTATGTCACTCCAAAAGAATCCTTGAATACGATAGGCCCTTTTGTTTAAGGAAAAAAAAAAAAAGGAAGCATCTGACGATGTTAAGACTTAATCTTTAGAAACTGTGACTTCAGTGGGAGCATTTCCGCATGCTGAATCTGTCTAAAAGTTGCATCCCTCACATTTCAGATAGTGTGGAATAGTCTAGCTATTGACATTGAGTTTATGTAATCCCAATGAAAAGAGTTACCAGAGCTCTCCATGCAAATGTAGTCCCTGTCACTGTGTAAAATGCTTATTTAGTCTATTACTCTGCATGGGTTTAGGTGAATTCTTCAGCAACAGTGGTGGTTTTGCCCTAACCTTGCAATGAAATCGGATAAGAAAAAATAAAAATAAAAGGGATCCAGTTTGGAGACGGTGTCTTCTGTGACTCAGTGGAAAATGTGAGGCATGCCATTCAGGCTTGCTTTACTACATTTCTGTGCCTGCAACAGGGAAATTACAGTTTTGGCTAAGTATTTTCTCTGTGAATGAAATACTTGCTAAAATATTTGTGTCAGTGAGTATGCGTGGTTGCTGGTTGGGTTTTTTTTTGTCCTCAGCATCACAAAGGTAAATGAAGTGAGCAGAAACCCATCTTCAGAATGACTGGAGAGTGAGAGGTTGTACTGCCATCGCAGCTGAGCACTGGGTCCTCTTTAGCAGTTCTCACTGGGAATGGCCAAGGATTACTGATGTGTCAGCCTGGCGTGTCCCATCCCCCCTCCTGCCCACAAAGGGCTCTGTGGGCTACAGGACATTTCCAAGGGACTTTTACAGAAGTGTTATTCCAAAGCATGTTGTCCTCAGCCGGCTAAGGGGTGGCAGTGGCTGGGCACTGGTTTGGCTTGGGAAGTTGTGTTTATATTTTGTGCGTACTTTTGCTGGAAGCTAGCAGAACAGGAATTGTGATTGAGAGCCTGTCATTCAAGAAATGACCTTTCAGTTGAAATAAAGTAGAGAGGTTTAATGCATTTTCTGAGATAACAAGCCTTAAAATTGAAGTCACTGGTGGATTACAGTTACCATGATTTCTGTGCAGGGTCTGTGCTCTTGAAAGTTATTTGAACAGCAACACATCAGACAATGCTTTTCACAGTTCTGCCTTTGTTGTCTTTGTTGGTATTTATAGGAGAAGCCCAGATGTACAAGCTAAAGAAGAACTGTGGAAACATATTCAGTAAGTATGGTCCTTGTAGGGTCTGAGTGACTGCTTGGTTTGCCTCTAATGTAGTTATTCACATCCCCGGCACTGTCTCTATAAGGCATTATGTGCCTGATTTAGTTATGTGCCACAGTAAATTATGCGGGTGTTAATAACCTTCTGTGTGTAGAAGATACTGCAGATCACTGAATGCACTGAATACAGATGACCATTCTATGTATATGAATACAGCATTTTAGAGATTTATTCATTTGTGGCTTCCAAAATGTCCTTGTTTGTAACACCGACACTTTTAGGATGAGGACGTATATTCTACAGGACTATCAGTTGGGAAAATATTTAGCTATTCCAAAGCATATTCGATGATCAGTATACACAACGTTCATATGTATTGTGAAGCAACAAGATCAGATTTGCAGGGAGGTGAGAGGAAGGTGGAACAGGATGTGACACGCAGTTGAAGCAATCAAGGTGGTTAGACACATTTCTTAATAGGTTTCCTATTTTGATGTCAAGATAGCCTCAGGGCTGACAACAGCTTGTTTCGGTAAATCTTTTCAACCTAACATAATAAAAATAAGAATTGTTTTGCAGTTGGTAGCTACTGTTGCATTTTTTACTTTGCCTAATCCTTTCTAGGAAGGAGCTTGTGGATCCATCTGGCCTGTCTGAGGAGCAATTGAAAGAAATTCCATACACTAAAATAGAGTGAGTTTACATCAGGATTTTTCTTTGTGAATGTAAAAGCTCACTTTTCTTATTTAACTGTGAACTCTGTCATACTGAAATAGAAGTGTGTTTACACATAATCCCTAAACTTTTGTCTACTCCTACTGCTTATCCAGGATGCATTGAATGAGGACAGTTAATAGTTTTTAAACCTAATATTTTATCTTTCCAAAATATGAAAAAAATCATCTTCTTCTCTCCCTATTTGTCCCACACACTCAGGAAGCTGCCGGATGTCTCTATGTTCTGTATGTCCCCCTATGCCATCCATCAATCCGTTTTATGTTATACACTACAGAATCAGAGAGAACTGAATGCAAACAAGCAAATCCATTTATTTCCTAAACTTCTGCTTCCTTTTGAATTTTTATTCCAATCATCTAAGGCATTGTTTGACCTGTTCAACCCCTTTCCTTGCTTGTCGTGGGCAGCTGCCAGGGCACAGCTACTTCCTTAAAAACGAACATCTATTTTGCTGTGATAATTGCCCATTTGGGATGCCATGTGTCAGTGGAAGCAGCTGCATGTGGCAGAAACAGGATCCTGGTTTGCATTATAATGTGCTTCCACAACACCACTAAACAGAAAAAGCTGATGTTAAAGGTGTATATATTAATGCATTCTTTATTAAATTGTTTAATTTTCAAATAAGGGTATGCCAGTTTGTGACCTTTGCACTTTTAAAGCATTGAATTCCCAATACGGGCTCGTAAGAAAAGCATGAGCTTTTTAAATTCGGCCAGTGCAAGAAGCCATCTGTTTTACTCTAATAAGAAATGGGAGGATCTCCCACTCTGCAGTTGAATTTATGCTTTTGTGCCAGAGATCTGGTTTACTAACCTACGGTTGTGAATTCTGTGTCTCTCTCAGGACTCAAGGTGACCCAATCCGTATTAGGCATTCACATTCCCCTCGAAGCTACCGTCAGTACCGGCGGTCCCAGTGTTCTGATGGAGAAAGATCTGTCCTGTCTGAAGTGAAGTATGTGAATGCGGTTATTAGCAATGGACTGGTTTAGTGTGGCCTAAAAGTTGTTCAAAGATGTCTCTATGTTCTGTATGTTATGTATGTCCTGTATGGTTAGATTAGAAGTGCCATAAATGTGGTTAGTTGCTGGCATGGGATTCAGGCAATCCTCTAGATAGTAGGTCCTCAGATGTAAATGACTCAAACAAGTACAAAACCATTTCTAATCTATTCTGGGCCACAGAGGCTTGCTTGATCCCCTCAGAAGGGGAAAACCTGAAAAAGCCAAAATAAACCTCTGCTGCTTTTCCATGGCAGGTCATGAAGTTGCCTAAGGGATGAGAACTCATGAGTTGCTTTCCAGATACCTTCATCCGTAACAGAGTTAAGACATCATCTGTATTAACTCTGTAATTTGTTTCATGGGAACTCCAGTACAACCCTTTTCAGCAATGGGTGGATCAGTCTCTCCTCGAAGAATGATTTGTTGAGGGTGTACTTATGAATGGAAAAATGACAGCCCTGTTCTCAGGCCTTAAATGTCAAAAGCAGTCCCCTGGTGATAGCACCCACTTGGGAGGCTAGTTCTAGCTGGGTGGCAGCCTGAAGGAGGTGTGGCGCACCCATGATTTCAGGTGAGACTCATCTCACATGAAGTTGGGCTGCCTCTGTAGACCTGGAGGGGACAAGCCCCTTGTGAAGTGATGGGATGGCCTGAAGGTGCCCACTGACTACTGAGGATCAGCATGATAGCTTTCAGATGTCTAGTCAGGTGATAAGCCTTCTGGATTTTGCTTTTTGGATCTACGTAGCTTTCTGGGTCATTTTTGTTACTCTTCCTTTGCATAGTTACAGTTTACTTCATTATAACAATACACATTTCATAATATCATAATTACAGTGCGAAAACGGATCTGGTGCCTCCGCTGCCTGTTACACGATCTTCAGATGCGAAAGGTCCCAGCATCCAGTTGACTCAGCAGGTTAGTAGTTGTGCATTCTTTGCAATTTTCTTTTTGTGGATGGAGAAGGAGCAGTCTGTTGCTTTATTTAAATTAGGTCTTTGTTTTTCAGTGAAAATGAAAGCTGGCAGAGATTTTTTTGCAGCATCAGTGTGACTTGAAATTTTACATTTTATTTATATTTACACTTTGTTTATATTTCCAAATATATGTAGTTCCGTAGCATATTCCTGCTACGGACATGTGCTTCTGCTACTGGAGAACTCTTTCTCAGTTTGAGTTTGATGTTTCCTTAAGATGATACCCGGTTCTCCACAACAGCAGAATGAACAGTTTCTTAAAATATACACATGTGCTTGGGGTGTGATTGTAATCACAACCTACCATCATTTATTCACCTCTTCTTAGAGGTCGTCTTAGAGTTTTGTGGCTTGGGCTTGAAGCACTGCTTTTTTTTTTTCTTTTTTCCTTTTTTCCCCAAATGCTTAATGTTTCCTTATGTTACTGAAATCTGAAAAGGCTAGAACTTGTCTCTTTAAATGTAATCACTGGCTTTCAGCCTACCTTATGGTACTGTAACTTTCAGCTTTCATAGTTTTATTAAGCTCAAAAGTATGAGAAGAAAATTATATTCAAAAAGTACTCGCAGATCTGTTGTGCAAGCACACAAAAGGAAAACCAAAACTTCAAAGGGAGAATTCTGCACACCTAACTTCCCATGCTGGTCGTCATGTCTGTTAATCTGACATGTAGATATACCAAAACCGCATGCCGGTACTGTATGTGGTGTGGAAAATTGCACAGGATACAACCAGCAAAACATGTCATATTTTATCTTATAAGCAGTTAAAATAACTTAAGCTTGAACAATTTTAAAACAATAAACATATATTTTTCACTTTAAGCCTAGCTAACTTGCTACCTGTTCTTTGATAGGAATTAAGTTCAAGGATATTTGTATTCCTGCATATGATGGAAGTTTAAAACGATGAGCTATCCCTTGATGTAAGGACTTGCTTACAGTGAAGGGGAAGCTGGTACACTCATGGCTAAACACATTTATTTGCTTTGTAGAAATAAGTAACTTGTGTCCTGTTCAAAATTCACGTTGTCTTATTTCCATTCTTATGCAATACAAGGCAGCTGAACTTCATGCCCTGGAAGGAATTAGTGTTACAATGTTCAGTGTCCACAAACACCTCTCTTTTCCCCTCTGCACAGATGCCCTCAAAGCAGTGGCCGCTAATTCCTTGTGAGCACTTGCTTGCAGTGTTTTGCTAAATATCAAATAATTAATCGTGGCGTTTCCTGAATAGGGAATATGAATCCAAACAGCAGAGAGGGGAAGCAGCTGGCAGGGGAGAGAGGAGGCAAGATGGGGAAAAAGTTCTGTTTAATCAAATAATCATCAAGATTGTAGTATTCCTGGTGTATGCATATATATATATACATATATATATATATAAAAATTGATGTATCCTTAGCCTAAGGCTGTCATAGCAGCAGTTATCAAAATACAGTATTTAAATTCTGCTATACCTTTTCAACAACATGTTTGAGTTTTTTCCTTTCAGAGACAGAACGGATCTAAAGACAGCCTAATAGAAGAAACATCTCAGCTGTCCACTGGCAGCATGGACGGAAAACCCACCACTAAGATCATAAAAACTGTACAGGTGTCACGCTTCAAGGTGGAGACTTGATGGCCATGACTGAAGATGGTGAATGGATTTTATTCTTTGGAAATGGGGAATTTGTGTGTGTGTGTGTGCAAGGGAAGGAAGTCGACGTGGTAGCAATTTCTTCAGGACGCTCAGAAGCACAGCCTGCTTGCTGGGAAGGCCAAGCAATGCTTTTACCACAGATACCATTCTAGTGGTGTGACTGATCGAGGAGAAGCTGCTTGATTAGACAACCAAAAAGAAAAGTCTTAGTAAAACTGAATGATCAGCAGTTACATTTCCAAAAAAAAAAAAAAAAGAACAAAAAAATTTGCTGCAACAAAACAGGCTTTATGGTCTGCTCCGTAACTGAATAGCCTTTTTCCAAAAAATGACTGTTAACTGACATGATCAGGACCAGATGCTTCAGGAGAAGCAGAATAGTCATGTTTTTGGCCAATTGTGCAATACAGTGTGATATGGGGAGAATTATCTTCACAATTTTATATGGGGATCAACTTATGTCCTGAGACATAATGACTGATAGCTCTTACAAGGTTTATTTTAGCCTAGCACAGCAACAGATGCTCACGTTGTTAACATAAATGTTGACTCAACCTGTTTTAGCTCAAAAATAACAGACTCAGTAACACCCTGTAGCAGAGAGTTCCAGAGGTGATACAGACTTACTTCCCCTTGGCAGTTTTAAGTGTTCTCAATTTTGAATGCCCTTTTATGCAGAGGGACTATTTAATTGAACATTCCATACCACAGAAATACATCTATCACCTTATAGTAAACTACACTGGAAAAAAACTGGAGAATATTTACTGACCCACTGTATTTAAGACTGCTTAGCAAGGCACTTATGTACTGGTTAAATGAAACTTGTAGAGTAGGATTTAAGACAGCTAGCAAATAGCCTTTTTTAAAAAAAAACAAACAAACACTAGATTAGCAAAGTCTGCCTTAATCTCTTTTCATATGAGATAATCAATGCTAGTACCTTCTGATACTTTTCTCTGAGCCATTTCTACTATAACAAAATGACAAAGGCAGTATTTCAGGTATGATAATTGCATTTTTTTTTCTATTGTCACAGTAGGAATAGTGAGTTTTAATGATGCTGCACATTAAGTGGGTTATCTTCTAGTGTGTGTGTGGAGTGATGCGTAGCTCTTCTGTCCTATCACTTTGTACAAGTAGCTGAAACTCATTCATTTGCCTCCCATTTGTCCTCAGTCGGCACACGGATGAGCCTTTGGGCTTTGCTAACTTATTAAAAATCTTTGCTCATGTAGTAGCTCACATGCCTTTTGACATCTGTCCTCCTTAGACACGGCCTCCACCGCCTCAGTGATTTGCAGTGATCCTCTATCTTCTTGGGGTTTAGACTAGATGACCTTTAAAGGTTCCTTCCAACCCACAACTATACCAGAGGACTGCAGCCCTTGTCAGAAAACCAATACTGCTTGAGAACTTGAGTGAGCATAAGGCATCTAATTTATGCTTTACCAAAAGGCACGGGATTACTAATACACATTTTAACTGACAAAACTGAGAAGTGAAACCTTGTAAGATGTGTTTGGTTTTCCACTTCATTTTTTTTTATTCTGTATTGTTTCATGACCTGAGGTGGTCAGGTAGATGCTACTAGCCAGGGTGATAGCCATATTCCTATCATAGTCTGGACTTGTCTCCCAAAAGGTTGGGAGATGCTGCATCATGCCAGGGAAGGCAGATTCACTTCATAAATATTTTTCTTTGATCAGTTATTTGGGACAGTTCTGCTTCTTCAGTCTCAGTGAACAAGTCTGTGGGGAAGAAAAAGCTTAGAACCCCTCTGTAGTAAAAATTCTGTTTTCATGGAGGTTCTTGAGCACTTTCTGACTTTACTATGGATTTCATCTTAGGACATTGTTGGGCTTGGGTTAAAGTATTTGCTCAAGCTGTTTTGTAAGTCTGTTAAATAGTTTCATTGTCACTGCTCCAATTTAAAGTAATACTTTAGGATCTATTTATGACCATGTGTAGTATTCTCACAAGCACCAGTTGAAAAAAACAAACCAAACAAAATAAAAAGAATAAAAAAGCACACACACCCCCCCACCCCACCCCCCATCTTTGTGCCAGAGATTATGGTGATACAGGTTAATCTAGAGCATCACAACGTTTTGGAAGACTACTGAAATATGACAAACCACACAAGAATTGGTTACAGTGTCTGCAGTAAAAGCCACTCCTTATTTCAAGGTGTTCCAAGCTGGAGCATTATGCACTTGCTTGCTGTTTGTTGCTTCCTAAATCATTACCATTACTCTGCATTCCTTACTCAGGCACAGGCAAGTAGAACACATCTACTAATTTAGGAGCATTTGCGTTGTTATTATTTGACAATTATCTGTACATAGCATCCTTATCTTGCCAATCCTCAAATATTGATCAAGAAGAAAATTACTTGTAAGGTAATTAAAAAATCCAAATCATGTTTTTCTATATTTTGTCATCTGCCTATGGGCTTTTGTCTATTACTGCTTGATACCATCAGCCAAGTGTGTGGTATTTTACTTATCCCATTACGTTAGATAATAGGATTCTATCTAGACTAATTGTGATAGGTTTCAGTTCTCAAAGTCACAGGAGAGTTGTTACATAATCAAGCCAACTTTTTCCATTTAAATGAGAAACTTACAGAGTCCTAGATTTGAGTTAGTGGTCTTCTCTCCAATGTGACTACATAGGAAGCAAGTTTTAGCAAGTCTAATGCTCAGTCTGGGGCACTAAAATTCAGGTTTGTATCCATAAAAGACTAAGCTTAACGCCTGTATTTATTACACATTCAGTGTCAGTGCTAGAACAAGGCAAAACTTGGACAAGGCCATCACTGTCAGCTAATAACACAGATAAACTTCTTCCATATATGTGAGCCTCCTTTCCCTTCAAGCTTATTTTCCTCTGTCATTTGAAGAAAGGCACCTTTTCTTGTGATCTTGTTACTTTTGCATGGGAGATACCTACAATTGTGGAAGACACTTATTGTGTCTCAGCTATGCCCAGTATCTGCAAGCAGCTGGCCTCTTACACCTCTGAGCTACACCTTGCCCTTTCCACTGTTGCTACCCTTCCCTGGCTTTCTTAGGGCTTGCTGTTTCTAGAGGCAGTTACGGTGTCAGACCTGGAGCGTGAATGTCAGTCTCAAATACCTGTACCACCTGATGTGTCAGCCAGAAGACAGGAGATGTGTAACCGTCTCAGGCAAAGTTTACCCTGGGGCTGGATGCCGTGCAGACCTGTCTTCACTGGATAAAGGACTGGTATTTGAGACATTCTCATCCTAATTCTGCTCCTGGCCTGCTGAACTGACCTCAGGCCAACAATTTTAACTTCGTGCCTCTGCATTTACTTCTTCCCAGTCTTCTCTAAGTGCTAGGAATAGGTAAGTTTGGAACTCTGTCACTTATTAATTAGCAACACCTACAACATAGATATACCTCTTTACAAAACATGTATTTTATACAATAAAGAGGGCTTGCTAACCACACCACAAAAGCATTTTTGTATATCCCATATTGGTCCCCTTGCTTGTTAGCTGGTTTCTTTCATTAGGAGCTAGCCTTCACCTGCTGTTTTCTACACTGCACTTCTTAACAATATCCCTAACTTTGCAACTCCTTTTCTAATTGAGCTCATTATATTGAAGATGTTGGTTAGGAAAAAAAAAAAAATCACTACCATTTAAGTTGCCAAATAATCATGTTTATACAGGTGAATCTTGAAATGAATAGATAGCACATTTTCTTTGGGGAAAGCCTGTTTAATTCAAAGCTAGAAAGATGTTTGAAAACAACATACATAAACATATCAATGTGATGCATATGTTCTATGTACATTAAGTATTCATAAAGCAACTGTGTGCTTTATTTTAAATTGAGTTTGATAGATGGCTGTGTCAATACTTGTGTCCAGGTTATTTAAAAGTCAAGTAAAACTTGAATTTTTAGGGCATTCCATGGTTGCCTGTGTGTCTTATTTACATTACACAAAGGAGCAAAGCCTTCAGAAACACAGATTGATTTGACATCACCATCTGGTAAAAACAGGTGTAGTACCAATTAAAAATCACTTGAGGATACAGCTTCTCCAGATTAAGTATTTTTCCTGGTAACAGAAAGTTGTCAGCTTAAGCTTTGTACTCCAGTGCATATCCACACTAAAGTTTCCTTTCTTACCTAAAAATC
>JAHREE010000495.1:6816412-6948568 GCA_033628505.1 Tringa tobata
TGTTGCAATAAGATGAGGCAATCTGTAATGCATATGTATTAGCAAATGTAGCAATACCTGATTAATATGCATAAGATGATGTAATCAGTAGAGTATAAAATGTGTACGTGACAAAACGATTTTCGAACCAGATTTGGGTGCGGACCCCTGGTTCCCGAGCTCGCAATAAAGCACCACATATAACCAAGGAAAATGGTTATGTGTTCGTTTCTACGCTAACATTTTGGCGACCCAGATGTTTTAGCTTCGTGTTCCAACATTACTGGCTCATGTCCAGCTCTTCATCCACCAGTACCTTCAAGTCCATCTTGGCAGGGCTGTTCTCAATCTTTTCATCTCCCGTTCTGTATTGATACTGGGGATTGCCCCGACCCAGGTACAGGACCCATGTGAACCTCATGAAGTTCAACAAGGCCAGGTGCAGCGTTCGTCCTTTATAATATTTTTTTTTTTTTAAAATCTGGTTGATGTAGTCCAGGGATAGGATTTTTCTGAAATGTAATTCGAAAAGGAATGACTTACTGTCAGGCACCTCTGTGGCCTCTATTCTGGATGAACAGAGTGAATCTGAATTTCTAGTTTCTGAATCCATGAACATTTTATTTGTTATAACTGTCTTCATGAAACCAGGACATGCTAAATTGAGGTCTAAATTAACAGTAATTCTTAGTTATCTAGTAAATAAAAATATCCTCTTGAGGTGGAAACAGATACCTTGCTGCTGCATTTAAGTATCTAGAGTCTTTAGCAGAAGGTGCTGGTGGATCGTGCTTTGGCAGGTTAAGACATTGCAGTCCCAGCAGTCTGTCTGCCTTCTTGT
Source organism: Tringa tobata (assembly GCA_033628505.1). NCBI lineage: Eukaryota > Metazoa > Chordata > Aves > Charadriiformes > Scolopacidae > Tringa > Tringa tobata. Next base: position 6,817,233 of record JAHREE010000495.1, read on the forward strand.
TCTGCCACGGACTACCATACATCTTGTATGGTTAGCAGAAGAGAATTAGCTGCTCTGATACACAGGCCTCTTGCAGCTTTCATGGCCTCTTACGGGGCATCTGAGCTAAACCACTGACCTGCCACATGCAGGCTGAGGTATTTCAGTCTGTCAACTCAGCCACAGGGCACAAGGGGAGAACTTGACCCTGCAGTGATGAAAACAGAAAAGCTTACCTGCCTGCTGAAAGACTTGAGACACTCAGCCTTTTTGGCTTTGAAATTAATAGTGAGATATTGTTTTCTGTTTGGTTCCTGAAGGTGTGATATCTATCTATTTAATCACTGAAATGGTTTTGCTTTGTTGGTGATATTTTCTAAGCTGGTTTCAGCCAAGTTTGTCAAAGAGCTGGAGAAATACTTAGTCCCTGAAGGTTTTGTGGAAAATCATCATGTGGCTAGGCAGACGACCTGCTAGGTGTTGCATGGACTACTTGTCATCCAGCCAAATGGAGAAAGCATGGGAGGGAGTGGTGGTAGTGTCAAGTCTCTGATGTATACTTCTCCACTGACCCATAGGGCCAGCTTGTGAGTGGCACTGCAGGCTCCCAGTAGTGAGGTGCCTGTGTCTCTAAGTAGATGTGTGTGGACAGGAGTTGTGTTGCCCAGCTCCACTGAGCTGCTTAGAACCCAGCTCCGAAGTGAGTCTTCCTGGCTACCTAAACTGAGGTTTTCCCTTTCTGTTTAAATGTTGTTGAGCACTTCCAGACCGTGCACAAAAGGCCTCTTTTTATCACTGAAGTATCTTATCAGACCTGAGAATATTTCTGACAAGTTAGCACTGAAAGAGTCTATTAGGCTTTTGATGGCATTGGTTTCAGTTCTGGAAAATACTGAGTAGCAGCAGTGATCTCTTCATTCACTCTTATTTCCTATTTTTCAAGTATAATTCAACAGCTGGCAACTGACATCCTCAGATGAGGGCAGCTTTTTGTTTTTCTTTTTCTCCCTACCCCCTGGAAATGTCATGTCAAATTATTTTAGCTTCTTATAAATTTACCACTGCATGCAAGGGAGAGTGAAGTTAATAATCTGACCTGATTCAGTATTCAGTCTCACTCTGCAAGGACAGTGCAGTAGAAGCAGTTCTGGCTCCTTGTCCCTTTCAGTAGTCATTGATTTTCTGGGACACTAATAAGCAGTCAAAATCTGAATCTGTATTAAATGCCTTGTTTCGTTCTACTCTCTCTGGGTGTGTCCTTAGTTTTCCTGAGTGAATTCCAACACTACCTTGTAAGGGTATAATTCCCTGTTGTGCTTTCTTCAGCAAGAAAACCAGTTCCTGCCCTTCCTGGCTTGTGGCCTCTTGTTCCTGTTCCCAGCATCAATTAACTGCTTCATGAGTTTTCTCAGTGCCAGTATTTGTGGCAGCATGCCACAAAACAGGTCACTGAAACTATCAGGACTCCTAAAACCAAGTGATTTGGCTTTGGGCACAAATAAAATGTGCAATACAAGAAAATAAAATAAACAAAAATAGTTAAATATAACCCTAGTACAGCGAAGAAAGGTTAAGGTGTAACATAAGCACTTTAGTTTGTTGCACTTTAGTGTGTTGCATAGAAAGCTTGCAGATCCACCTATTCTTTTCTTCCTTTTCCTCATATAGAATAATGGGCTGCTCTGTATACAACATTTTAGTGATGTTATAGGAAATCCTAACAGAAGACGGGTGTCTCCAGGGAGCATTGTGAGTAGAAGCTGAAATATCTCTAAAGTGGGTCCTTATTGTGATATTGCTCCCGCCCTGTTGTCTTCCGTGATTTGGGGCACTTTCAATGCCAGTGTTTCTGCATGCCCTTGCTGAATTCCCATCAAAATTGTGGTCTGTGATTTCCTTGGCTTTTTGTCCGCTTAATTTGTCTACCTTTTTTTTTTCCTGCAATCCACCAGAGGTCAGTGTAATGCCAAGAATGATGAGGAATGGGGACAGGATAATAATGCCAAGTTTCTGCTAGTTGCTAGGATCATAGAAATTATTTGAGTGCAGCAGTGGTGTATCATACCTTGTCTTTTGTCAGTACCAGTTGAATTAGCGGAAGGGTATGAAGCTGACAAAAGGTCAATGCAAAGTCACCCGAAGATGGTGAGACTGTTAGAAGTTGACCAAACTCCAGAAGCATGAAGATTGCTATATTTTTCAAAGGGTCTTAACATCAGTTAGCTGCATTCCATATATTCTGGAGAACCAAAGAAACGACCAAGTCTTGCTAAAGTCTTGGCTTAGTGGCTCCTGGTGCTAACACAGATCACAGCATATTTGCAGTTTGAATGAGAAAAACATTTGCTTGATACTCAGTTTCTCACCTTTTACTCAGTTCAATGTTCTTGTATTATGAGGCAGGATGAAAAAGTTCCCAGGATTTGTGCCTTCATTATTTTACGTATTATTACCAATTTTACCACTTCTGTCATTCAGGCTCTCTTTTACATTATTCTTATTACGTTTTCTGAGCTTGTTAGGAAATAATCCCACCTGTTTTGAGGTAGAATGCCTACTAATGGCATACAAAATTCTGGCTGAGTCTGCGTTACTCATTTCCACAGAAGCATGGTATTATTTTTATTATTGTCCTATCTCCTGTTCATTAATGGATTTCAACGTTTCCCATCCTTTTCCTAACAACACCTGTTAATTGAATAAAGGCCTTTCCTGGGCTACAGTGACATGTCAGTTTCCTTCAGAACTGATAATATTAAATTGGAAGCATTTTAGGACTCCTAACCTATTTTCTCCAATGTACTTTACTTTTTGTTTGTTGTTACTGAATTTGTTTGCTATGTTTAGCTGGCTTGTGCAGGCTCCTCTAAAGTTTCTCTCAGCTTCTATTGGTAGCCCGAAATACTAACCATGCTTAGTTATAAAACCCAGTAAAATACTGGCACTTCAAGAATTCTGTTAATGTGTGATACTTTTTTCTTTCAGAAGTTTTTGTAGCCACTCTGTGTAACAAGTCTTCATCTGGTGGATTGCATTTGGAGGTTGTTCCCTCAGGGTGAAGGGTTTTACCTTCCTGTTGAATGATTTGTTTCTCTATGAAGAAGGCAATGGACTAGGTTATCCTGGAGGAAAAAAAAAAAAAAAAGTCTTGAGCAAGTGTCTTCTCTCCCCTGTGATGTGAATCCACTTATTGACTCTTTTGTGGTACTTCTGGGACTGAAAGTTTGGTAGAAGCAAGTACAAGAAGTACCTACCCCAGGCTCAGGCAAATCGGTTAGTAAAAGAGATTTTCAAACACTCTGAGCATCCCTGAAAGTGGACTCATTTGTGAATGTGTGAATCTGGGTGCCCGATCACAGACTACTGCCTTAAATATACTTTTAGGCTAATGTGTTTCCACAGGCAGATATAAATAATTCTTACATTTACTGAAAAAGCTATAGAAAGTCCGTTTGGGACTTGGTTGGTGCGGAGATCTCCAAAGCAGCATACATCTGTTTACTCTTGAGTTAAGATGAAAACTTGAAACTGGTGCAGGAAAAAAACCTGGTCATTTTATGCATTAGTCCCTGGTGTGGAGTGTCCACAGTTGGCAGCTTGGTGTGAGCTGCTGAGCTGCTCTGTGGAGCTGGTAGATGAACTTGCCCCAGCTTCTGCTTGTGAGAATGTGGCCTTTGTGAAGGCAAAGGATTGTTAATTTTTGTGTAGGAGGACTGATTCATTTCAGAGCAAAAGATTTTGTGTGCATATCAGCACTCTTTTGCTCTGTATATGTCATTTACACTACACTTGTTTTGGAGAAGTTAACTGTAATTCCTGATACATTCACACATTCTAGAAATAGCTTTTATTTTCAAAACATTAGTTAACATAAACATAGACCCACTCATCCTTGCCAGCATTGTTATGTCTTTGAACTGTTTATTTGTTGTTGAGAAGCTCAGTCAAGGTGGGCAGTAAGTACACATAATAATTATTTGCTTCTCTAAATTCCCCCTGTGTAGTAGTGGTAGTGCTAGTAGCTTTTCAGGGTGATTTCTGAAAGTAGTTTTCTTCTTGCCACAGAAGTTCAGTCTTATTATGGCACTGTGCAAGCTAGCCAGGAGTAGGATCTTCAGTTCATTTGGCACTGGGCACATTTGAAGTGTGGCTTCTAGGTTTTGCTTGACTCCTTTTTTTCTCTTTTCTTGGAATAAGGTTCTTCTTCTTGCCCTGTGGAAATGGGCAGGACAACAGTGCAAAAAGTTACAGTATCTTGACTTTTCTTCAGGGTGTGCTCTGTTTGCAGAGTCCCTTGGACAGATCCAGGGCCACCTACTTGTTTCTTCCCTGTTTTTCCCTTCCCAGTGAAAAGGAGTGGAAGAGACCCCAAGTTTGTTGTACAGAAAAGGGAAAAGGCCTTGCTTATTCTTGTCCAGCTAAACAGGAGAGGGTATCTGGGTACGCAAATTACCAGTAGGTTTTCTTGGCAAATACGTTCCATAATCGCAGCTTCTCTGTCTTTGTCAGAATGGAGCTCACAGTTGTGTTGCAGAGTGATGCATCAGCCTTCTGCCTTTTGGTTCTGTGTCGGTTTAAGCAATTGTGACAATTCCCTCTGTTCTCACTGTGCTGCCAGCTTTTCTCACCCTGAAAAAGGTGCTAGCGTATCATTACTGTAAGAGCTGCTGTCTATATACAAATGACTTATCTTGTAAGTCACTGTGTCTCTGGATCACTGGGAACCAGGGCAAATAGAAGCATAGGGCTGTGTGGAACAGACACACAAAGTTTCTGGTGGGAGGAGTGTTTAAAAATGGCCACCTCAAAAAAGTTAACAAATGACAATTTAGTTCTTGCATTTTGCCTTTTCTGTTGTGTTCTGACATTTCCATTTCTGGTCCTCCTGTGACCCTGCTAGAAGTTCCTAGTCCTGATGTGCTTAGGAATTACCTAATTACAAATAAAGAAAGAAGTGGTGCCCTTTTAAATCCAGAAAATTGTGTGTTGTTTTTCTTAATGGTAGCAGTGAGCCCTACTTCTCAGCCCAGGCCAGAAAAAGCAGTGATGCATATAGTACAGTTCTCTTCTGCTTACTTGGTAGATCTGATGCTTCCTAGAAATCTGGAATAAATCAGTGACATTCTTGAGGGATCCTTCAAAAAGAGGCAGGTAGGTGCAGGCTGCAGCCGCCATAACAATTCGTGTATCTTGTGACCTGTTTCCAGTCAGCCCTCAGGGAAGAGGGCAGCTGGAAGGAAAATACAGGCCAGAGAAATTGACTTGGCTTGCTGCAAATAGCCCACAGGACTGGAAATCAGTTTAATCCATGCATTTTTCTTCCTTCTTTCTCCTTTTCCTTCTGCCATGCACCTCTATAATATTCTTTGATGACCATTGATCTTTTGGATGTTTCAGTCCATTTTAATATATTCTTTCTGAGTAGGATGCAAAATCCAGGGAGATTTTTCTTTTTAAATGGCAGCACTGTGTGATTCAGGGAATGAAGTACTCAGTTCTAAGACCATGCAATAGTTGAGAAATAATTGGTAATAATGTTGGTAAGAAGCAGCATTAATGTTATTTTACACTAATGCTGCTCATTAGCCCTCACCATTGTAGTTTCACTGGAAAAATGTATTGGTCTGACATAGGCTAAGATAATCAGAGCTTTTCTTTCATTCTGTGATTGCACATCCTGTTTAATTAGGAAATTGCAGACTAGAAGATCCTTTCAGGCTGCAATAAGAAAAATGTCAGTATTAATCTACAATATTTGTCCCATTCACTAAGAGCAATTATAAGCTATGAATTATAAATGGTAAATTATACACTTTGGTATTCATCTGTACTGCAACACAAAGAGGTTTTCAATTCTTGTCCCGTATATATGAAAACCTCCATAGCTTTATTCACCAGGAAAATGGGATACAAGTTTTCACTTGTCCTCAAGAGCTATTGGCTTTAACTCAGACTAGACAGCCACTGGTCATAGTTGTCCATTCTATAGAAAATGTTTGTGTTCAGGGTCCACTGAGGACATACTCAGCTGCAAGGCAGGCGTGTACATTGATTACATACCAGGCTGAGCCAACTGAGGGGCCGGGCTGGGTCCCTCAAATACCCATGCCCCGTTGCAGATATGCCTTCTTGCTGCGGTAAATACAATGCCAAAACTCTGGAAAAGGAAGCATAAGACTTTTGTTGTAGCCTTTCCATTGACCATTATATGTAATACTTGCCCAAAATACTGCTTTTTTTTTTTTTTCCTAGTGCTCCTTCTGAAATAGCTCTTCCTTTGCAGGGTAGAGAGAGATAAGCTATGTGGCATACACTCAGCAGTGTGGAGCTATATTCCTCTGTGGATCTGACCACTGGTTAGCCAAGTCCTGATTCTGCGCTGGGATGCAGTTAAGACCTGCACATATGACTCGATATAGGCATGAAGCTGGAAGCCTCTCAGAGCACCCTGATATCCATATGAAAACAGTTTTCAAACATAGATGTCACTATTTCACTATGTATGTTGTCCTGTTTATCACCAGTGCTGGCTTTGCTTACCAATATGTAATACTTGTTTCACTCAGACTTCTCAGTGGAGGCTCTGCTGTTACCTAGTCAGGTTCAAATTGTTTGGAATAAATTGTTGTCCAAAATGTTTGGAATAAATGCAGATTTCCAAACTTGACATGTTAAGTCCTTAGTGGTGGTGTATTAATCATCTCAACTACTTAAAATCTAGAATATATGCAGCTACTCTGGAAGTTTGCCTCTAAACTGGCTACCAGAGATGGCATTTTGGGGTAGTATTTTGCCCAATATTACATTTACTTCAGACTTAAAAAATCTGCTCTGTCCTAGGAAGTTACTACAGGAAAGGCTTTTGTTTCTCAGCGGGTCTGCTCACTGAATTCAGGGAGGATAGGATAAACAAGCATTAACCAGCTTTTCCTCCTATTAACCTTAGAGTCAAGTCATCTAAAAAGAATACACTGAGTCCTCTTATTGTACATTGTTCATGGGGTTGCTTACTGAGTGCCAGCTTGTGGCATTCCTTTGAAAACCGTGGATTTCCCTGTTCCTACACAAAGGCAAAATCTCTTTTGCTGAATGTTTGTTATGATCATATGCAAACAGAAATTAACTCAGCTTGCCGTTCAAATCCCATACTAAATTTGGGAGTAAATTCATTTTAATATGGACATACTAATGTGAAGTTCCAAGAAAACAATAAATGTAGAGTGTCCAAAGCACCTGCCTAAGAGACACAAGTTAAAAAAAAATATTTTACATTATTTTTTTGATATGGAGTTAGAGGAGGTAAATTGGTATATATCAGTTACAATTAATACACTTTAGAGATGAATTCTTTTAGCAGCAAGAGATACTACTTGTGCTTCTTTGTGACATGTTTAGATACCACATGCTGCCTTAGTGTACTTCTCAGATTTCCACTGCTATGTACAGTCTGTCATCCTGGCGGTTGGGGAACTCATGGTCTTCTTTTCTCCTACCACTGAAGTTTGGCACAAGTGTCACTAGGTGTTGTGTGAAAGAAGCATATGGTATCGCTGTGACTAAGGAGGGATTCCTTGTGGAAGTATGAGTACTGGAAGCATTACGTCAGCTGGAAGCTTTTTTTTTTTTCCCTTTAATTGTTATTTTTGCTTTATTGAAACTGACACGTCAGTCTGCAAGCAGGCACCTTGCCACTCCAGCAGATGGGCAGGAACATAAGTAGCCAAGAGAATAGATCTGTATACGTCTCAAATGTGTGATGGTCTGATTCCCAGAAAGAACTGTCTCCGTAGTTCTTCATAGGGAACTTCCTTGGCATATGGCTATAAGTGAGATAGTGTATTATCACTCAACTGCTTCCAAAACCCAAGCTATCAAAAGTAGTGTGCAGTAAAGTTGCTGGGATTTTCACTTAAATGAACAGGAGGCAGAATGTCTGGAGTTAGCAAAAAAATCTTTGGGTTTGTGTGTTTGTGTGAAGGAAAGACTACCATGAAAAGCTAAAGATGGCTAGTGTGCTGCGCCTGAATTGCAGCTGGGTAGCTTGAAAGAATGATAGATTTACTTTATTGGTACTGCTTTTTCTTTTTTTGTTCAATATTTAAAGCTAGTGGTACATCTAAGGACCAGCAAGTTTTGAAAGCTCTATGCAGTGTGCATAGAAAATTTATTCCATATATGGAAAATGATAGTTGATAGACCCATAGCACATGGAGTGTTTACAACCCAGAAGCAGGAAATAGATAACTGGTGCTGGAGCAACCAAGCATCTGGAACGCAGACACAGTTAACACAGAGATTGTCTATCACAAATGTGTATAATAATATGTTTTCTTTAAATATGGTGAGTACTAGAGATTTTGCATATCAGATAATTTTTTTAGAATCTTTCCCTTGCCAGGAATTCTTTAAACCTCACAGGTGTTCCACTCGATAGAAGCACAGTATAGAAAAACCTACAGTATATACCTTTGCTTAAGCGAAAGATCTAATCACTTCTTCAGTTTTTATCCAGAAAGGTTTTTCATAAGGAAGAACACATTATAGGTTCCTTTTTTATTATTATTTTTACAACTATTTTTTGTTAGCCTGTTACCCTAAGGAAACGCAACCTTTGTGATCAGACTTCCTGGCTGCCAGGCCTTCCCATAGCTATAAACCTTTTTGGACATCAACTGATTTCAAGGGAGAGAAAAAGAGTATCTTATATTCTGTATACTCCTACAGACCTAATGAAAAGTAGTGACTTTGCAGAAGCAGAAAAAAAGACAGACAATTTAACTGTTAGATGTTCTGCTTGGCAGCCCGTGACGCAGCCAACAGTCACACATACAGTTGTATATTAGTAGCTGCAAGTCCTATTTCTTGCCTTGCAAGCCTGTCGTCTAAGGGTGCTGAGAGAAGAGGACACAAACCCATAGGAAGCCCCCTTGTTAGTTCTGCTACCCACAGAACATCCAGTAATACATTTTTAGATGATGAGAAAATCAGTATTTTCAAACCAGATATTGATCCAATGCGAAATGTAAAGTAAGATCTTTCTTCACAATTGCTGGTATATTGGGCTTCCCGGATCTATATAGGGAACATTAGAGAATATTAGAACAATTAATAGTATTCAGTCAGAACAAACAAGAGCATCTTCTAGTTTTGTAGGGGGATAGGAAGTTGGGTCTAAGTCTTGACTTCTTTCCCTGCACATGTAGAGGTACCTTCACCCATGCAGTCACCTGTAAGGTTAAATCGGGCCATAAATTGGCATTAAAAATAATGTAGCCTTAGCAGTGTGCAGCATTGCTGAAGGTAGATGCACAAGTTTTTATTTGGGGATGGATTGTACAGAACCTCTGTCTGCTGCAATTGCCGTTACCTCTATAAAGCCTGCTTGGATCATCTCCAGGAAAACCTCTGACTGCAGGGTAGATATCTCATTGCCCACTGCACACAGTCCTGAAGGTATCGGATCAGGTGAGATCAGAGCCACTTGCCTCTGACATGGGGGAATCCGAGAGCATGTGCAGGAGCCCCAGTAATTGATTAACATTGATGCTGAAGCCTAGTCAGACGTGTGTGCTCTTCAGTCTGATGCTCATTCTGGATGCTTCTCCAAGCCCTAAGTTGCTCATGGATCCTTTTTTTTTTATTTTTTGGAGCTAATCTCCTTTTTCATTCTTTACAGATAAACCAAGAAATATGCAGGGTTTAAAATGAAACCACTTGTTAAGTCTAGGCTGATTTTTCAGGTATCTCTGCCCACTACCTCTCCATTTTCAGTAGTACTCAGATGACTCAAATAAGAATGCAGCCCTTCTGTCCTAGATGTGAATAAAATCCTTAAAAATGCCATTTTCAGCCTCAAGAACTTGTTATCTGAAGGTCTGATCTGTAGTGAAGAGCTAGTGAAAACAGTTTCATTAGACTACCTGCATGCCTGCAGGCTAACAGTGCTATTAGTTGTGTGCTTACAGCTAAATGCACATAAGTTCTGGGCCTAAGAAAGTAAGTGATTTGAAAATAAAGAGAAGAGGGATACAATTACATCTGAATGTTAAAGGTAATCTGAAAACATGTCCGCATACTTTTACATTCTTTACATTGCTATTACATAGTTGCTTAAAAATTGAAAGTAAAGGCAAATACCACTTAGCTTTGGTATGAAAAACATTTAGATAAGTTAGTTTCGGAGGGAAAAATAAAATACTGATATGTGGATGTTTTTAAGTAAAGAGGACATTAGCTTCTGAAGAAGCAATATAATGCACTTGTCTGCTAGAGTGATTGCGTAATGCACCACATAACCAAGGTACTTTTTGACCATCTCTAGCACTTGAAAGCAGATTGTATCAAAAAAATTGTTTTGTTAGGGCTTTGCTGTCTCCCCTCTTTTTGTTTTCCTATGTACTGTATCTGAGCTAGCATGGAAACCATCACTTGGAGATTTTAGAGGGATAGCTATATTTTAGACCTGAGTTAAAAAACTGATGGAGAAAACACTGTTTCTAGTCAAGGGATACTCACAAACCTATGTCACTTTGCCCCTGGAATAACTCCACTGAACTCAGCTGCAAAGCTGCAGATTTACACAAATATAAGTGAGCTCAGAAATTAGGCATTTGTCTATTATCATTATCTGATCTTAGAAAGATAAACAGTTACTTTAAAAAGAGGCCACAGCAGGTCAGGATTGCAGAAAGCTTAATTTATTCAACTCAAAAAGCAAGTACTAGCCACTTAAAAAGCCATGTGATAAAGATGACTCACTCTTGGCAGCAACATACTACACTAGAAAGGAAAATCATCTTGATTCCAGTGCTATAATACTAAAGAGAAGTTCATATATATAATCAAGAAGATGAGGAGGACTTAAGCACATAGGTTCAAGTGAATTGAAAATTTGGCCATACCTTTATGCTTCCTTTGAAATGATCCAGGACAGGTTCAGCAAGGTTTGCTGTGTTGTGTCATAAGCCAAACTGTGTTTTTGCATGACAAAATCATGTGTCCTTGCATGTGCAAAGTTGTTCCATCATAGTGTGTTGTCGTTTAAGTGAAGCACTACACAGCTTGATAAATGCAAACTTGTTCTAAGAAGAAAGACACAACTTCATGACCTTCATTTTACAGGACATGGATCTTCTTGGTCATTAAGCAAACTGTTGATGGAGATGCTGAAGAGCATTTTACAGGACATGGATCTTCTTGGTCATATAAGCAAACTGGTGATGGAGATGCTGAAGAGCATATGGAAGGCTTTGTAAGAGTTTGGGCAGGTTAAAGGTGTGGAGAATTGATGAAGTTTTATCCATAAGAGATGTAATCATTAGTAATTATGATTCTACCCCTTTTTTTTTATTATTTTTATCTCTATGCAAAATACCAGAATCATTGAATATATTTTTAAAGTATAACATTGTGAAATGTTTTTTGTTTTGTTTTTTAATATAAGACTTATTGTGTCTAGAGGGGAAGAAAATAAAAGATGGGTTTTTGTGGGTTCAGTTGAGACAGAGTTAACTTTCTTGCTAGCAGCTGGTACAGTGTTGTGTTTTGGATTTGGGATGAGAATAATGTTAATAACACACTAATGGTTTTGGTTGTTGCTGAGCAGTCAAGGCCTTTTCTGCTCCTCACACTGCCCCACCAGTGAGCAGGTCCAGGGTGCTCAAGAAGTTGGGAGGAGGCACAGCCAGGACAGTTGACCCCAACTGACCACAGGGATATCCCATACCATATGATGTCATGCTTAGCATATAAAGCTGGACGAAGAAGAAGGAGGAAGTGGGACACATTTGGGGTTATGCTCTTTGTCTTCTCCAGTAACCGTTACACGTGATGGAGCCCTGCTTTCCTGGAGATGGCTGAATACCTGCCTGCCCATGGGAAGCAGGGAATGAATTCCTTGTTTTGCTTTGCTTGCGTATACAGCTTTTGCTTTTATTATTAAATTGTCTTTATCTCAATCCATGGATTTTTCCTCACTTTTACCCTTCTGATTCTCTTCCCCGTCCCAACTGGGGAAGTGAGCGAGTGGCTGTGTGGTCCTAGTTGCTGGCTGGGGTTATGCCACAACACGAGTCTGGTCACTCTCATGCTGAAGATAGCCAATATTTAGGTGGAACTTCCAAGCAGCCATGATGCCAAGGCTTGTTGGCTATAATTTGCAGCTATAGCAGCTGTTTCTGACCAGTTTAAATGCTGTGTCTTCTTTTGTGGGTATGAGAAAGCTCTCACTGGTTCCACCACTGCAGAATCGATCTTTATTTTCCTAAATTTTGGGCTTTATGCTGGGAGTTCCTGAACACTTTCAGAGTTACTTCCCTCTGAATCAGAGAGAGGCGCGGTGCCCCAGCCTGAGAGGACATGCTCTGCACAGAGCGAGCCCTTCTCATCCCTTGACAGCTAACAGAGTTACCTTCCAAACACCAGGACCTGTGGCTTACACATCTTGTGAGGGTTATACAGCTCAGCACGTAAAGCTGTGCAAGTGTGTAGCACGAAGCTCTGCATGGTCTGCTGTGCGAGGAGCGGTGCACAGTGTGAACAGGGGCTGTCTGAAGAGTGTCCTCTGTGTCCTCGCTGTGGCCCTGGGGGACTGGAGGCAGATGGAGAGGAGAACAAGCAGATTTCTCCTCCTGGTAGAAGCAAGACTTTCTAGTACTTGTGGTCCTGTAGAGAACCACGGTTTGACGTGGTTATGCAGAGCCCTTGCTCTGTTCAGCCATCAGAATTGTACTTCACGTGGCTGTACTTCAAAGACATAAAGTCTTTGTTTCTGCAGGGTTTTGCTAACCCCCTTTTGCAGACATATATGCACACAGGAATTCGTTGTGGAGTAAATACAGGTAATATTTGGTGATGCATTCTGTGAATTAGCTTCCAAATAAAGGCACTCATTACGCGTTGTGCTGGAAATACTTGCTGCTTCATCACCACAATTCAGTATGGTTCACCGAACTGTTTGCACAAAATGGAGCTAACGGAGCACTTACGGCTTTCTGCTGAAGTTTAGCCATTTTTGTGCTTTGCTGTACAGATAACCTAATACAGTGAAATCAAGCCTTTGTTTATAGAAAGATAGCCACCATGTGTTTATCTCGTTATGGTCTTAATATAAAAGGACACTGGTAGAAAGCAGGTTTAGCTCCAAAAGATGTCCCATACAGGTTGTTAGAATATTCTCTGGATTTTAAATATTTGTAAGCACACCTTTGTATTTTTAATAAAGATGTGTACCGTAAAAAAAAGAAATTGGCCATTACATTGTGCAAAAGAGAATATAATTCTTTATCTTGGACCTGTGAGGTTTGGTATGGTGCTGCAACACTGAGGTATTTTCCAGGTAAAACCTCAGTAGAGAGACTTACCCATGCTGCATTCCATCTGGCCTACCTATAAATTTATATGAATGTGGGATTATTCATCTGATAAATAGGCCAGCTCCCTACAATTTATCTGGTGACTTTGATCACAGTAATGCATAGTTCATATTAATTTATCACCTACAAGATTTATTCCAGCTTTTGAAACCTCTAAACACAATGGATGATTGGAGTGAAAAAAGAGCACGACAAAGAAATGTTTCCTTCTCTTTTTCAAAATATATAGTTATGTAAGTTTTTTTCTCAGAAATAATCTCTATTTGTGAACCAATATTAATATAATTTAATTCAGTTTTTGATTTAGCTTTGGAATTTTATATGTTTGAAAACTGTAATGTTTTAAAGAACTTAAGAGCTGAATTGTTTTTAATAGCAAAGCTAGCTTATATAATATATTGATGACTTTATGATTCCTCTGTAGCACAATAATTTGGTTATACAATAGTCAGAAAAAAATGCTGTAAGCAGATAAAAATGTTGCAGATCTTATACAATATTGTTACATTTTAGTGCTCATGAATACTATTTTTATACATGTGTGTAGTGTATAGAAGTGAGATAACATAGTATAAACATTATGAGGAATTGCACAACACCTCATTGAGTGGTTTTATTAATATTTAGCAGATTTCCTAATATTTTTTTTTTAGCAGAGGTTACTGATGATATAACTACATATGTGATAGAAGAACAACCGAGCTTGCCTTTAAAATACTAGAGTTGGCTATCTGGGACTCAACTGTGCTCCATGTTTTCTTCATATTTTTTTCTTGGGTTTACATCAATCAATACGGTTCGGAATTGGAATATTATCTACCTCTAAATTGTTGCTTTGACTCATGTTAGTAAATCAGCCCTTCTAAACATCACCTGAGAAAGCCTGTGTACAGACTTGGGGAAAGAGTTTATGGGGTACAAATGTGATGTGATAAAGCTACTTTTTTATTTACAGAATTTGATTCTTAACATTTCCAGGAAAAGGACAAAAGGTAACAGAAGCTGGCTAAGAGTGCCTAAAAATGTGTTCTTTTTCACAAGTAAGTGAAAGGAATTGGTCAAATGAATGCCTCGGGCAAGCACTCTGAAACACTTGAAATCAGCATTTCTCTGCAACAGATTGAAGCAGTGCTTGGTGACAATCTTTTGTGAGTAAATATTCATTAGCACAAGGCGACAGAAAACAGATGCCCTGTGCAGATACTGAAAGCTAAGTAACAATGCCATGTGCAGACTTTAGTCACAGAAGAAAATGTTACTGACAAAGAGAGGGCAGAAAAATTTCCACACGTGATCTGTCTTTTCAGTGACTCAGTGGGATGAGAAGCCTCAGTGCAGTCAGTGGGAGATGGGGAGCGATGCTCATGGCAGTGAACACAGTACCTTCCTGGGTGGAGCTGCCAGCCTTTTCACCTTGCAGATTCTCCAAAAAGCACTCTGGTAGATGTGCCTTTTATTCTCAACCTTAACCTGTTGAGAATAGGCTTGGTTTTCATACTTAGAAATAATGCATGAGTCTGCAGGTCGAAAAGCGCTGACCGTGGCCAGTAAACTCAGATGAACTGCTCTCTTCCTGGGGGTTAACATAGCCAATGCCTGAATGTGCACAAGGCTTAACATCTTAAAACTCCCTCCTGGTGTATCTCACGCTGAGCTTGAAAATACAGAGATAACCAGAATGAATACCTGCAGCTGAGATGTTGGCTGTGAGCACATTGTTACGGACAGACACAAGAACTGAATACGTTTGCCCTGACTGCACTTAAAAGTTGCCTGGAAGTGGGCCAGCTTTGGCCTGCAGATCATATAGCTTCATTAGCGTGGCTCTGAGCCTGGGTTAATAAGCTGTGCTGAGCGAGCTCATGTGTCTCTGCACCTGTCTCCAGAGCTGCTTCGGGAGACAGAAGAAAAGATGCGTCCTTTGGGAAAAGCTGAACACTTCCTTTGTGATAATTGCAAATGCTTTCTTTTAAATCTACCCTATTAATTCTAGGAGGTTTTCAAATTGATGAACTCAGGTAGAGAACTGGTAGAGAATTGAGCTTGTGTGAGAAGAATGTATGCTGAAAATGAAGTCCAGCTCATTTATTTATATTGCAAGGCTCCTAGCCTCGTGCTGTATCAACTTCATTTCTTTTAATACTATCATCCTTAAAAGTTTGAGTATTTTTGGATACAAAGGTACTAAATGCCCCCAAATCATATGTTTATTTAAAATATTTTCCATTTGATGACACCGTACTCAGTGCAAGGACTTTTACCATGAACTTTGTGCTTTTCACTGAACACTCAGGTCACATAATGAGAATGGAATAGCCTTTTAATTTCTACTGCTGGTCATAAATACACTGATACTTTGAAGTTAACAGGAGTTTTAGTTTCTCTGTAGTTTTCAAGATTAAACCAATTATATATGGAAATATTTCAGTTGGAAGCAAAACTCATTCAGATTTGAAATAAATTTGACTAGCCTCATTTATAGCAATTAAATATTTTGTAAACATAGACTTGATTTGGAACAATATACCTTAACTAATCCAAAATTTTGCTTTTTCAGTATTTCCAGCAGCCAGGAGTTTAAATTCAAATAATTACTATCACATCCCAATTGTGGTGTCTTTTGTAATGCACACTGATGTACTCTGTAAAATGCATGTATTTTCTATTCTCTTTACTAAGGCTTTTACTTTATAAACTCAAATAAAAAGTAGAGTACATCTGAGTCATACTTTGGTACTACCTGGTATTCATGAGCAAAAAAAAGTTGTCATGGAAACTTGAACTGGGAGATACAAGACAATAATTTGATTCAAATCAATTATTCAATGAATATGTTCTCTTTCTATTAATTAATTGTTAAAGATTTCTGGTTTCCTTGTGTTTGTCTGTCATTTGAAATAAGTTGCTAAGCAATTTCTATTAATATAATTTCTGAGTACTTCTTTGCACATATTTAATATATGACATTGAAAAGGCTTATTAGTTTTGTTTTAAAAGAGTGGTTACATGATATGGTGAGTTGCTTTTCCCTGTATGTTAGATATGTTTCTCTTCCTTTAAGAAATTTCCTTCTTTCTTAGGTTCGTATTTTTGATGTGAATATTTTCAATTTTCACATATTCACTTAACAGGCCCTGTTCTGGGGGTCATTACCCTCCGCACACTCATTTATTGTAATAATTGTTGAATATAAGAAGACAAAAGGAATTAAATTTGTTACTTGAGCATACTGTAATAAGATTTCTTGGAGGATCTTTTTTCCCTAGCTGATTAATTAGGAAGCAGTTTATTTGACAATATATGACCTTAACGTTTCAAAGAGGATCTATTCAGTGAAATGCATTTCTGTCATGAGTGGAATACTGAAAATTTGGAAAGAGTCTATAAGCTAGGGTTTGTTTTTTCTGTAGTTTATTTAGGAATCATAAGTAATTTTTACAGCATATTTTGTTGATCAATTTCTTGTCAGGTGGGTGCAAAAGTTGTTCTGCTAGATGAATAAGTAGCTGTTTTTATAAAGGCTGAACCTGAAAAAAACCCAGGTATTTTTCTGTGAATTAATCAGAAGGGGACAATTCAGGCTGCTTGATTTTGTATTCTAGTTTCTCTTACATATCCATCTTCTTCATGATGACCATAGTCTTTTGCTTAATATTATATGTAAAAATGGTAGGAGTTTTTCTAGTGGTTAATGAGCATTAAATATACTGGACTGACAGCCATGGAAGCTAAATTTCCTCTGTGAATTCACAGTTTTAATCTGGGCTGCTCCAAGTGAATTTTTTGTAACCGAACTATTCTCATGGGCAATTTACATTTCAGAGTGCAAAATGCCTGTTTCTGCTCCATAGAGCTCTTCAGATGCTTCTGTATATTGACTTTTTATGTAACTTTGTGCTCTTTTTTTCCCCCAGTCATACTTCTTTTTCTTCCCCCATAAATGCTGTTCTAAGTTCGCTGTTATGTAGGAGGTGTATACATGAATTTTTAAAATGTTTTTCTACCAGGGTTGTTCCCTGAGTGTTGACACTGAGTGTACCCAGCCGCTGGTGTTAAGCATAGTGTAATTTAGTTCTGCTCTGCAGAAGCATGGCTGGCACAGTAGCTGGGTGGCTTTTCGCCACCAGTTGCCTGACTGCCCCGTCAGGATTTTCAAACTCCTGGGAGATGGGTTGGCTTTAGTAGTTTCCATTCCTGTATAAGGTATCCTGGAAAAAGGAGTCATGTCCAATAGAAAGATTTTGCCAGTATAGTGTCCATGTGTTTAGCTGAACCAACAGTTTTTCCTAAGAGAGCTGCAATTTATATACAAATTTACTAATGTATGCCAACGAAAGCCTTTTTAAAATTTTTTATGTTCTTGATGAAATACATCTTTAACTTTTTTGATTCTATGGCATCGAGCAACATTTCTAGAGGTATGGCTGCAGCATGCTAGCAGCACAGGACTTGAAGAGTTAAACTTCAAGAAGAGGAAATGGAGGTGCTAGTTGATAAACAACAGTAGTAAATGGTAGAGACTGTTTTTGCTCTCCCTGATGTGCTTTTCAGTGATACAGGCTTTATCTGCATAGGTGAGCAGCTGTTTGTTCACTTTTTTCTACCTCAAGGTTGAGACAATTAATTCCGCAGTTTCAGTGACATCAACGTGAATAGAATTTGCCTTCTTATGTAAAAGTCCATCCTTCATTTTGTGGTTGTGCGTTCTCCCAACAGTGAGATCAGCTTTGGCTTCAGAATCATATAGGTAATTGCTTATTGATTCTCCCTAATCTTTTGGCAGGTGACCTGAGAAACTCTTAGTTCAATCCCTACCTTACTGTAAGCTTTATCAACATCACTGCTTATGCCTAGGCAGACTTTGAAAAAATATTGCATGAAGAAGATCTCATTCAGACAGCATTTTAGATCCTTCCTGAAAACTGTCATAGCAAACAAAAGAAATCATCTTCCTTTTCTTATACCTAATGTTCGACATACCTTGCTTGGCAGACAAGTAGCTTATGCTTAGGAAGAGATAGTGTAAAGCAAGAAAAAGAAAATTATCTAAGGCCATCACTTATTTAGAAGACTGGTAACAACATAACTCTGTAATATCTATATGTTTAAATAGGTGTACATTAAATATTCTGGGAAGCTGTGTTAGAAGAATTCAGTGAACATGTAAGAGAGGAAATGAAGACTTAGTTCTCCAGTGCTTCTCATTTACTTATAGAACTTATTTGTGCTAACAAGTGAATAACTGAAGGATGTCTTTTGAAATAAATACTTTAAGTTGGTGTACACAGGGGTGCTCAACATATCACCAGCTCTTCTTACAAAGAAATTACCATACTGTCCGATATGTACAATTACCTGAGCAGAAGAGAAGAAACTATGATGCATTACACCTTTCAAATTGCTAGCAAAAATCAATCTCCAGTTCCTAGCGGTTGTTCAGAGTAGGTGAACATTTTAGAGTAACTGTAGTGACAACAACAACATCAACAAAACAGTTCAAAGTCCAATACTTGGTTTAGTTTCTAACCCCAGACTATTTTGGAACAGTACTAAACATTGTTTTCTGCATACTGGGTTAGAGGCTGGAGACTTGAGGTTAGAAGAGCTTTTGAAATAACAGGACTTACATGTTATGTGGTTTTAAGGGCTTATGATTGTAGATTCAGACCTCTAGATTTATTCCCCTCGTCAGACAATCTCTGAAGAGATACTGCATTAAACACTTGTTTAAAAATTTCTTAAAGAAGTGATATAATAGATTTTATTTCAACTGGGCTTTACACAAATATAATCTTTTTGCCCTGTTTGGATCCTGAGTGCCTACAGAGAATAATTGTAAGTACTAGCAGCACTGTAAGATGGGCATTGTATATAAAAGATGGGCTCCATTATCAAGAATGCAATCACCAGTGGTTACTCCCTTCTGTTTATGCACTGGTGAGGCCACAGCTGTAGTACTACACCCAATTTTGGGATCCCAGTATTGGAAAGATGCTGCCAAGCTCAAGAGAGTTCAGCAGAAGGTCACTAGGATGCCTGAAGCACATAATATATTCCATGACTGAGGGAAGTGTGTTCATTTGGCTTAATTTTCAGAAGACTAAGGGGGGGGGTCTTATTGCAGTCTTCAGCTGCAAAATGAGGGTGGTGGAGAAGATGAAACTGTACTTCTTTCAGGGGTGTATGCTTGAAGGACAAAAGACAACAGTCCCAACTTGCACCAAAAGAGATTCTAACTAGATTTCTAAGGGAAAAAACCTATCCACTGTGCGAGGGATTAAACAGTGCCACAGATGCCCCAAGAAGATGCCAGAAGATGCCAAAAGAAGCATGGCCAGCAGGTCAAGGGAGGTGATTCTACCCCTCTGCTCCACTCTTGTGAGACTCCACCTGGAGTCCAACCGTGGGGCCCCCAATATAAGAAGGACATGGGCTTGTTGGAGTGAGTGCAGAGGAGTGATGAAGATGATCAGAGGGCTGGAGCATCTCTCCTATGAGGACAGGCTGAGAGAGCTGAGATTGTTTAGTCTAGAGAAGAGAAGGGTCCCAGGAGATGTTATAGTGGCCTTCCTAAAGGGGGCTTATAGGAAAGAATGGGAGGGACTCTTTATCAGAGGGTGTAGCGATAGGACAAGGAGTAAGGGTTTTAAACTGAAAGAGAGTAGATTTAGATTTGCTTTTAGGAAGAAATTCTTTATGGTGAGGGTAGTGGGACACTGGAACAGGTTGCCCAGGGAAGTTGTGGATGCCCCATCCCTGGAAGTGTTCAAGGCCAGGCTGGATGGGGCTTTGAGCAACCTGCTCTAGTGGGAGGTGTCCCTGCCCATGGCAGGGGGGTTGGAACTCAATGATCTTTAAGGTCCCTTCCAACTCAAACCATTCTATGAGTCTATGAAGAAGATGTGCAATGTTCATCCCTGGAGATTCTGTGTCCTGGGCCCTGCCCTAAGCGACTTAATGCAACTTGGAGGCTAGGCCTGCTTTTGGTAAAATTTGGACCAGATAACTGCAGGGACAACTTAAAGTGATTCAACTTGAATAGGCCCTGCTTATTGATTTATTTATGCACTGCTTAATTATTTATTTTTAAATAACTGCATTGCATTTATTAAGTGGTAAAAATCAAGTGATGTAAGTTGTATTAAGTTTCATTCAAGATGCAATAGATCTTTTAGAAGAAAAGCTTTACATTTTGAGATTTAAAGACTTTTCAAAGTAGATGATAGGATATATTGAAGTAGAACTTTAAGTACATTGATATAACATTTTCATGTCCTGTCATTTATTGTCATTTATCATCTGTTTCTGCACTTCAGACCATCTATTGCAATTAGCACAACATCTGAGTCTTGGAACATTAGTGATAAACAACTAGACTTCTTATTAGCTAGCTAGCTCTAAAATTAGACTTTATTCTCTATTTTTATCAGTCAACAACACCTGGGGTGAAACTCCAGTTCCATTTCCCCCTTTAAATGCACAAACCATGAAATTACCCAGAAGAATAAGATACCCAAAGTCTATAGTGAAAAATAAAAACTGTAAAGCGTAAGACTAGTGTGCTCCATGTGTTGTCCCAAAGAGGGGTCGTTTACCCAGTGTGCAGACGCCGATATACACACAGAGTAGGGATGTGTTTCTTCATCTCTTTTTTTCTGCAGAGGTGGGTGCTAGGTGGTAATCCCCAAAGCCAGCACCTGTCTCTGCAGAAATGAAACAAATAGATAGTACCTCTGCTCTGTGTGAATATTGGGTAAGCGACCCCGCTTTGGGACAACGGTTTCTGGCAGCCCAGATGGGACCACGCTGACAGCCCTGCCCGCATGGTCTTCAGGTGCCCGATGAGGAGCAGCAGCCTGACTGGACGCCAGCGTGCACCGACCTTTTGTTTGGGAACTCCATCGGCTCCTCTCCTGCAGTTGGGCAATAAGGACATAATGGTGCAACGCTACTGAAAAGAGGTATTTTTTTTTGGCGAGTATGAGTAAAGGGAGGCATAGGGATGAAATCTCTCAGGTAGCAGGTAGCACTTGGTAAAAACTGCTAACGTCACGGCTCTTAAGTAATATCTGTATTGTTTTAGGCTAGCATAAGTTTGCCTCTACACTTTAAAAGAAAAAAAAAAAACAAAAACAAAAAAGGAAGGTGTCTCTGGTTTTAGTTGCACGTTGGGTTTGATTCAGATAGCTCTCAACACCGGCTGGGATAAACCCACACCAGGAGCTTAAATTTGACAGGAGACGTCAGTGTGTGTAGGGACATTGTGTAATCTTTTTCAGTACCGAAATGGGCCCTGTTGCTTCCCACTTAGATACCCCCTTGCTCTCCTCTAGGATACACCCTGAAAAATTGGAATAAATTTGGAGGGGATCCCATGCCTAAGAACAAATTAATATGATATTGTAATCAATGGTGGCCACAATATTAATTGGAAGAGGGTGAAATTTTGCCTGCAAATGGGTCTTTAAGATACAATACAATACAATTTAAGATACAATACAATACTATATTGCAACTGTTGTTGTTTTGTCAGACAACTGAAAACTGAGATGAAATACCTTATGTGGATGTGTTCTTGGCTTTAAGAAATTATTGGGATGTTCAGAAAAAATGTGGTCTGTTGGATTCTAAACATCAAAATGGTATATATGCGTTAAGTAAGAAAGAGAGTACGGGGGAAAATGCTTGTTACACTGGTCATAAATCGAAAGAAGCTGAACTGAAAGATCCAGATGAGGATATCCAGCCAAAACCTGGCAGTCTGAATGAGGGAGATGAAATTTCAAGCCCCGTAGCTGGAAGAACAAGGGGACAGAGACCCACAGCTGAAGGCCTTAGACAGGCTGTAGGGCCTGATGGAACATTGATGTACATGCATGTACCTTTTTCTACCTCTGATTTATTGAACTGGAGACAAGCGGTCGGACCTTACCAAAGTAGCCCAGAGAAAATGCATAGTATAATTAAAATCCTAATTATGACTCATAATCCTAACTAGGGAGATGTGCAGGTTTGTTTGGAATATTTCCTTCTCTCTTAGGAAAAGAGAATGGGTTTGGAAAAGGCTAGAGAGGGACTGATTGAACTGCATGGAGGCATGCCTGGTGTCGATAACTATCTCCCAAAAGAGGACCCGGGGTGGGATCCAAGTACAACTAGAGGATTACAGAGTGTAAAGGAATATCAGAAGTTAATTTTATACGAGATTCAGCATGGAGTCAAGAAATGCAAAAATTTGTCTAAGCTGTATGAGGTAGGGCAGGAAGATAAGGAAAAGCCAGCAGCTTTTTATGGGAGATTGTGTGAAGCAGCTTGGAAATGGACAGATTCGGATCTGGAGGATGCTAGTAATTTAAAGTTGTTTAACATGCTGTTTATTGGTCTAGGGGCAACAGATATAAGAAAGAAATTGCAGAAGGTGGAGGGTGCGATGGCATGACAATCTCACAGCTTTTGTCAGTCACGTGTAAAGTGCATAATAATCGGGATGAAGCAGAGGAGAGGGAGAAGCTGGAACGAGCAAGGTGCAGGCTCCTTTGCTGCCTTCCTTGACCAGAGGACAAGAAGCAGGGAGAGGTAAAGGAAATATGGGGAGTGGATCTCAGGGCAGAGGAAGGAGCTGTGAGAGTTGTTACAGAAATCATTGTGCCGTTCCCTTGGGATCAAGTCAGTGTGCATATTGTAGGCAAGAGGGATGCTGGAAGAGAGACTATCCACACTCTCTGAATAGTCAGGAGAGAAAGATTGGAGAAGTTACAGGGGTCGTGGCAGAGATTGGATTGGACTGAAGGGGGCTGGAGCAATTGTTTTTAAAGTTTCCCCAGCTGATCCTCTGGTTCCAGTTAAGCTGGGGAATGAAACAATAGATTTTTTAACGATAACGGAGCCACACACTCTGTTGTAACTAGCTGTAAGGGACCTTTGAGTGAAACTAAGACAAGCATTGTTGGTTTAACAGGGAAAAGGACTTTAAGGCTGTTTTTTGCAGCCTATGGAATGTTCAACTGGTGTTACTAAGTTAATTCATGACTTCCTCTATATGCCAGAATGCTCCCACCCCTTTCTTGGATGAGATTTACTTTGCAAACTGAATGCACAACTAACCTTTTTCTGAAGACTCTGTTCGGTTACATATTCCTCCAGAAACTGCATGTAAAGTCCAGATATGTCTGTTAACCGAAAAGGATCCTAATGAAGAAACAGATATTCCAGAGAAAGTATAGAATGCAGTCTGGTGCATACCTCTGGTGTGGGCATCAAAGATACCTGGATGAGCAAAGAATGTGACTCTGGTAAAAACTGAACTGAAACCAGGAGCTCATCCAGTAAGAAAAAAACAGTATCCCACAGAGGCCTGGAAAGGATTACAACCTATAATAATTTCCTTTTTAAAGCATGGACTGTTGCGGGAGGGTCAATCAGAATTTAATACTCCAATTTTACCTGTAAAGAAACCTGATTTTTCAGAATATAGACTGGTATAGGACTTAGCAGAAACTAACACAAGGACAGTAGTCATCCATCCTGTGGTTCCAAATCCATACACCCTCCTTGCCACAATCCCTAACAGTGATACTTATTTTACAGTATGGGATTTAAAGGATGCCGCCTTCTGCATACCTGTGGATGGACATAGCCAGACTATCTTTGCCTTTGAGTGGGAAAATCCAACTACCTGAAGATTGCCAAGAAGATCATGGAAGGAGTTTTAAAACAAGGGGTAACTCCTGGGGAATACAGGCAAATAGATTTTTAAGAATTGCCAAAGTGTAAGTGATATAAATATCTATTGGTAATGGTAGATACCTTTTGTGGTTGGCCAGAGGCTTTCCACTGTTATAGCAAAAAAGCAAGAGAAGTAATTTGAATTTTATTGAAAGAAATCATCCCTAGGTTTGGTGTTCCAGAAGGTATTTCCTCTGATAATGGACACCATTTTATTGCAGAAATAGTGCAGGGAGTTTCTAAATTTCTAGGTTTAGACACCTCTTGGGTATTTAAATCTAAATAGATTTAGATTTAGATTTCTAGATTTACATACCCCTTGGAGGCCACAGTGCAGTGGCAAAGTAGAAAGAATGAACCAAACCCTAAAAAGACAGATTTCCAAGGTATGTCAGGAAACCCAAAGGAAATGGGTAGATGTTCTACCCAAAGCATTAATGAGGGTACAAATTACACCCAGAGCCAGGGAAGGCGTAAGTCCCTTAGAGATTCTGTATGGGAAACCTTATCCAACCAATTATTTAACTGCAAAGGGAGATCAAATGCATATACAGGGAGAGGCTGTAATTAAAGGGTATTTGATTTCTCTCTGACAGAGTTTATTCTCCCTGCATCAGTACCTGAAACAGAGGACTCCACTTGCCTTGGACACTCCAGTACACCCATTTCAACCCAGGGACACAGTCTACAGACAAACCTGGGAAGATGAACCGCTGAAAGAAAGGTGGAAAGGACCTTACACTGCGCTGCTAAAGACCTACGCTGCAGTAAAGGTAAATGGGATTGACTCTTGGATCTATTACACCAGAGTGAAGGTGGCACCAGAGCGAGACTAGGACAAATGGACCTCTACACCCACAGATCTTAAACCCTGAATAACCAGAGACTCTTGAGGAACTGTATCTGTTACCTGTTAGGTTGTTGCTCTTGCATTATTAGAAAGTATTGCTAGTCTAATATTGTTAAGGTAAAAGTTATACGTATGTTATTGCTTTGTTTAGCATTTACTACTTGTGAAGGGAGTTTAATTTTGCAAGTCATCCAGCCGTTTGGGAGAATCCACAACAGTAGCAGTTTAACTGCTTGCCTTCCATTACCAAAATCTGCTGAGAACCCCCTAGATTAGGGAATCTTAACATTGGATCTGAATCAAACTTTTGAGACCATGGTAGGTAACAGAAGTGGACTCCTGAGATTCAAAATGGAACGTCTGGATCAGCAAATAGAAAAAATACAGCAAGTGGCCGAAATTAGTAGGAATATTAAAGCCTCTATGAAGGGGAAAGAGTGACTAAACAGGATGTTACAAGCTCTCTTACTGGTTGGTTAGCTAGTTTGCTTCAAGGCATAGGTATAATTGCAATCACTCCAATTGTGATTTGCATTTCCTTTAGCTCTACTAAGAAATAGATTACACAGACTACTGTTGGGAACTATGTAATGGTGATGAAAAGAACTAGTGAGATGTATGAGAACTATAGAAAGAAGTCTTATGGTCTCAAAGGGGGGAGGGGGAATGATGTACTTTAACAATGTAGAATATAATTTTTAAAAGGTAAAACATATTTTAGAAGGTAGAATCTCTCACTAGGTAAGAATAAAGAGCTGTACAAGGTCACAAGGCCCTGTAAAACCAGACACTTGGTATAAACACTAAATGCCTTGCTAACGAATATACCCTTGAAGAAGAACAGAAGGCTGATAATAAGGAACATCCCACAACAGGAGGGGCTGACACCAGCTGAAAACCAGACAGCTGCTGGGTAAGGCATGAAGGCAACAAAAATTTGCAGTAACTAGGGGAAAGGTACAGGTGTCAGTGGGAGATCGCGACAACCAGCTCAAATGGAGACCAAATTGGACTATATCCCCATGGACTGGAGCACGCACATATCTATTGTAGGACCTTGTAACTTTAAATGAAAGTGAGAGACTGTACTAACCATTCTGTGTTTTGAACCTTGTAAGTATTCCTAAGAGTTTTTAGGCCAGTGTGCTAGCTTAATGGATTACCACCTAGCACTCATCTCTGCAGAAATGGAATAAATAGATAATACCTCTACTCTGTGTGTATATTAGCATCTGCACACTGAATAAACGATCCTACTTAGGGACAACACATGCATCATCCATAGTAATTATATCTTTGGCTCTCCCCTTCTGTAAGAAAAGAAGAGGGTCTGTAACACATGGTTTTACTGACAATTATTTGGTGGAAAAGTTCCCTCCTCTTCTATAAGCATCCTCCTTCAGTGAGCTCTGAACATGTGGCCAACCCACTGTGGGTGGAGAAAAGAATGATGGATAGACAGGAATCAAAGGATTATTTTGATAATGAGAATTATACTTAGTTTTAAACAAAGATATTTAGTTTGATACTGATCCTATATGAGTCAATAATAGACAGTTTAGAAAGCTAAGATAACTTTCAAGTATTTTTCTGTAAAGATCTCTTATTTATGCTTGATTTATTTTTTCTTTGAATCAGACCCTGTCTTTATTTACAGAACAGGCCCATGGGGAGTTGTATTGAAAAGAGAAAGCTTTTGGTCTTCTGGGTGGGCTATAAAATGTAGTCTCTTTTGCTTATTTTTCCCTCTTTTTTTTTATTTATTTTTTTTTTAGGAAAAGCTTCCAGCTGTCTCCAAGTAATGGTTACACGTTGGTTGTAGTAAGAGAGAGGGAAAAGTCAGATAACTGGAGCAAAAGTATGATTGGGGTCAAGCTATGGAATACCCCCCAACCTCCTGAGAGAAAAAAGAGAGAGAGAATGGGAGAAAGTAAAATACCTGACTGAAAATGTTCCATGGGCAACTATGCTTTTTTCTACCTGTTTCCAGATCTGAACCCTACAATTACTTAACAACTAAATAATTTAGAAATTATTTAAATAACAAATTATGTAAAGCTTAATTAACCAGAATACACCCATCAGAAACAGGAACAAATGTAGAACAGCAGGGAATAGATCTACCCACACAAATTCTCATTCTTCCCAAAAGACATAACACAGATAATTGCCTTCCTTTTGGTCCAAGTACCTAGAAAACATTTGGGGCTTTTTAGGATATTCCAGTGAGGAGGAAAGAGCATGCAAAGAGCTGGATTAGTTTGTGCTGCTTGTTTATTTGCAGTGACACAGCAAATTTGGAATTTTGAGTAGGGGAGGAATCCAATCTTTTTCTTCTCATGGTCTTTTAGATTGGAACCAAGCCTGTCTTTGTATCTCTTTCTGGGCCCCAAGCAAAATAATTTTTTAGAGTCTTCTGTTAGTATCACACTCCTTTTCTAGCTGAACTTCTGTATTGGGTCTGGCTGAGATGGAGTTAATTTTCCCCGTAGCAGCCCTCATGGTGCTGTGCTTTGTACTGGTAGCCAGAAAGGTGTTGATAAGCACCAGTGCTATGGCTCTCCCTCTAACATTGCCCCCTCAGCTGGAGGCTGGGGGTGGGCAAGGTGTTGGGAGGGGATGTAGCCAGGACAGTTGACCAAAACTGACCAAAGGGATATTCCATACCATATGATGTCTGCTCAGCCATGAAAGCCAAGAGAAAGGAGGAGGGGGAGTCAGGGGGGCATTCAGTATTATGATGTTTGTCTTCCAGATCAACTGCTATGAGTACTGAAGCCCTGCTTCTGAGGAAGTGGCTGGACATGACCTGCTGATGGGAAGCAGAGAATAAATCTTCTGTTTTCCTTTGCTTCCACACGTGGCCTTTGCTTTCATTTTATTAAAGTGCCTTTATCTTGACCATGAGTTTTTTTTCCATCTTATTTTTTTCCCTCCCTGTCCTGCTGAGGAGCAGAGTGACACAGGGGCTTGGTGAGCACCTGGCATCCAGTCAAGGTCAGCCCACCACAATCCTTTTTGGTGCTCAACATTGCGCATGAGACAACAGCAGCTTTGTATTAAGTGAGCTATAACTATAGCAGCTACTAAGTGGCAAGTCCCTGTGTGGACACGGAGTTCGTTAGCTGCACTGCTTATCTCTTAATTTTGCTGAGCTTGGGAACATGTTAATACAAATAATGGCTATGTGCTTTGCCCTATCGTTGTTGGCCTTGCCATGCTGGGGGAGTTATCTTGTGGAGAGGATGAGGGACTGCATCTTCCTCTTCCTTCCCAGGACTGAAGTGGGTCATTTTGTTATGCAAGCTCCCAAGGTCCTTGTTTACCCTTATGTGAGCTGTTTAATACTACTAATTAACAGTGTTGCATATTATGGGGCTTGTGGAATCATCCCAGCCTAAGAGAGGACAACTTTTAGGTGAGGTGATACTGAAATGTGCCGTGAGGAGGCCGGTCCCTGGGTGTCAGGGTGTGTGGAGGGATTTGGACAAGTTCCTAGGATGGTTACCACCTCCCGTAACCTGGGACTGTGCACCTGAACAGGCAAGCAACTGTGGCAAACTGACAGGCCACCTGATAGAGGGTGTCTTGCTTTGCCTACCCCACTGAAAACCAGCAGCTTCCAGCACTATACTGGGGCCTGGCCTGGGCCTATCGAGCCACAGTTCTGTGCTCTCAGAGGGCTGTGGTTGAGGCAGGGACACAAACAACAGCTATAGTAATTGCCCCAGTGGTGAAAAAGAAGTAGTGGACACGGAAAACAACAGGTCCATACCATTGATTAGTAAGGGAGGAGGAACAAGAGGAAAGGTTTGATCAAGAAGTTGGTCCTTTGACAAAGAAGTTGAGGAAGGAGTGAGAGAATTCAGAGAGAAAGTATAAACTTTGCGGTTCCTGACCTTACAGGAAGATTACAACTGCCAGCCAGGTGAGTGGATTGCTGCCTGGCTGCTGTGATGATGGGATAATGGGGCTGACAGTCAGCAGCTGGAAGGTAAGGAAGTCCAGCAGCTGGGATGCCTTGCTAGAAATTGAGGAACTGACAGAGGAATTGGAAAAGAGGCAGCAATTTGCAGTCTCTGGAGAGGGCTCATCTCAAGTACAAGGGCAAGATATCCTTCCAAGAAAACTCTTGTGAAACCCCTCAGGAAAGTGGACTATGCAGATGAAGGCATACAGTACCTGAGAGAATTACTGGTGCTGGAAATCATCTACAGTGATCTAGACGATGAGGTCTCCAAAGATCCAGAGGCTGTCCTGTGCACATGGGGCATGTGGAGGAAGGTGATTCAAAGTACCCCAGCCTCATATTCTAACAGCTTGGCAGTGATGTATTGCCTGGAGATGGATACACCAACAGTGGAGAGAGTGTCTTCATGGACCCAAAACTTTGAAGAAAATCTCTCTACCTCCTCATCCTTACAGGCTAGCACCTTGGATATTGGGGTGTCCCAAGAAATGAGTCCTCTTTTGCCCTGGTCAGAGGGAAAGGGAGCCCCAAAAGAATGCTGCGAGGTGTACTCTGGTTCTTCTTGAGTGATTGGGGGAGGACATGAGGAAGTGGGATGGTGAGCCCACCTTTAAGCTGCAAGCCTGTGTACACAAACTGAGAGTGAAGACAGCTGTTAAGAAGAGGCCACCCAGGAAGGCTGTCAGTGTAGTTGCTGTAGAGGCACAAGAAGGCAATCAGCAATATTGCAGACAAAAGAATGGAATCACGTCCCTTATCTTGGTGAGGGCACTTCTGGTCTGACTTTGCAAGGCTCAGACTGTGAATTCTCTGTTGAGGAAGAGGAATAGAGAGTCCCTTCCTTTGGTCAGGAGGAGGAAAGGCATGACCAGGTGTAGTGGACTGTGTGGATTTGATGGCCTGGCACATCAGACCCACAGAAGTATAAGGCTTTGATAGACACTGGTGCCATCAGGGTATAGGGGCACAGAGCCATCTGGATCTCTGGAGTGATAAGGTGATGCCAAGAATTGTCTGTATTGGAGGCTGAGGTGAGCTTAAGAGGAGACAAGTGGGAAAAGCACTCCATTTGACTGGCCTAGAGGTCCCTTGTATCCCTGATATAGATCACCTGGGAAGAGGGTGCTTCAAGGAACCAAAAGGGTACCAATGGGCGTTTGGTGTAGCCAGTGTGAACACAGAGAATATCAAACAGCTATCTACCCTGCCTGGCCTCTTGGAAGACCCCTTCATTGTGGTATTGCTGTGTGTTGAAGAACAGCAGGTGCCAGTTGCTACCAGCGGCAGTATCACACAAACTGGGACTGCCTGGCTCCCGTCCATGAGCTGATTCGTCAACTGGAGAGCCTAGGAGTAATCAGCAAGACTCATCCACCTTTCAATACTTCCATATGGCCAGTGCAAACGTCTGTTAGAGAGTGGAGGTTAACAATAAGACTGTCATGGCCTGAATGAAGTGACATCACCACTGAGAGCTTCTGTACCAGATATATTTGAGTTCTGGTATGAGCTGGAGTTGAAGGCAGCCAAGTGGTATGCTACAATTGACATTACCAATGTGGTTTTTTCAATTCTTTTGGCAGCAGAGTGCAGGCCACAGTTTGCTTTCATGTGGAGGAATGTCCCATACACCTGGAATCAACTCCCCCAGGGGTGGGGGAAGCACAGTCATTTGTCATGGACTAGTACAAACTGCACTGGAAAAGGGTGATGCCCCTGAACATCTACAATATATTGATGACATCATCATGTGGGACAACAAGGCTGAAGAAGTGTTTCAGAAGGGAAAGAGTAATTCAGATTCCTCTGAAAGCTGGTTTCACCATAAAAGAACAGCAAGGTCAAGGAACCTGCACAGGAGATTAGATTCTTGGAAATAAAATGGCAGGATAGCCACTGTCATGTGCCTAGGGATGTGGTCAATAGGATAGGAACTGTGTCTCCACCAGCTAATAAGAAGGGAACACAAGCTTTCCTAGGCCTTGTGGGATCCTGGAGAATGAGTATTCTAGGTTATAGTCAACTTGTGAGCCCTCTCTCTCAAGTAACCCAAAAGAAGAACTATTTTGAGCATGGCCTTGAACAACAACAAGCCTTTG
The DNA here is from genome assembly GCA_033628505.1 of Tringa tobata. Classification (NCBI taxonomy): domain Eukaryota; kingdom Metazoa; phylum Chordata; class Aves; order Charadriiformes; family Scolopacidae; genus Tringa; species Tringa tobata. The sequence continues at coordinate 6,848,229 of JAHREE010000495.1, forward strand.
AGCAAATCAAACAGGAAATAGACTGTGCAGTGGCTCTTGGGCCTGTCTGGACAGGACTAGCTGTGCAAAATGTACTCTGCAGCTGGGGAGCTTGGTCTCATTGGGAGCCTCTGACAGAAAACATCAGAAGAAACTTGAGGTCAACCATTAGGGTTTTGGAGCCAGGGATATCGAGGATCAGAAGTCCACTACACCCCGACTGAAAAAGAAATAGCAGCAACAAAGCCAGGCCACTGAAGAACATCAAAACAATAAGCAGGTAGACAAGGCTGTAGAAGTTGCTCAGGTGGACCTGGACTGGGAGCATAAGTGTGAGATATTTGGAGCTCAGTGGGCTCATGAAACATTGGGACATCTATGGAGAGACGCATTATACAGATGCAATCATGGGTTGGTGGAGTTATGGTGGACCTGATCTTGAAGGCAATCACAGACGTCACTCATGAATATGAAACATGCAATCAAGTGAGCCATGTGAGTAAAATCTCCCTGGAAGAGAGGACGATATCTGGGTGTTTTGGTATGGTGAGGCCTGGCAAACTGACTATATTGGACCACCACCATGAACACACTAAAGCAAGTGCTACATACTCACCATTGTGGAAGCAGCTACTGATTGGGTATAAATATACACTGTAAACCATGCCACTGCCTGAAACACCATCTTAGGCCTTGAAAGGCAAATTTTGTGGTGGAATGGTACCCAAAAAGAATTGAATCAGACAGTGGGACTCGTTTCCGAAATAACCTCATATACTGCTGGGCAAAGAAACACAGCATTGAATGGGTGTATCTCACCCCCTATCACCCACAAGCCTCTGGAAAGATTGAGAGATATAGTGGACTGTTAGAGACCGTGTTGAGAGCACTGAGCAGTGGGGCACTGGGACACAAATTTAGCAGACACCACTTGGCTGGTTAACCCAGAAGATCTGCTAACTGTCCTGGTTCTGCCCGTACAAAACCTCTACGTACTGTGGGAGGAGACAAGATCCCTGTAGTGGGCATAGGGAAGTGGCTGGGGAAGGCGGTGTGTATTGCTTCTCCCATGGGAAAAGGCTAACTCAATTGTGGGATTGTCATTGCTCAAGGATCTGCGTGCACTTGGAGGATAATGCAGAAGGATGGGGAGACGTGGTGTGTGCCTCAAGGACATTTAACCTTGGGGGAAAAATAACCTGTGATGCGAGTTGTAAGTTGTAGGATGTAAAGTAGCAGGAATGACCTGAACTGACAATGAATGAGTTTCACAAGGAACTAGGTAAATGCCATGATGACCTGAACCAAGACAGCGTTGGTACCCAAAAATTGAACATACTGCTTCTCCTGCCCTGAGAACCCATCTTGACAAATGGGGTCCAAGTCATAGCCCATTCTTATGAACATCTAGAGTGGAGGAAGCCCATGGAATGGGAGAGTACTATCTGTCTGTTGAAGGACAGGGGATAATAGTTAATGAGAATGCATGTCTGTGTGCTGGGTATAAAGATGGTTTAAGTATGCAGTTTAAATTGAAAATATTGGTAAAAAGGGATTTCAGCAATGAGAATTGCATACAATGGGGTGGTTAGAAGATACAGAGATAGATAGATAAATAGATAGATAGATAGATAGATAGATAGATAGATAGATAGATAGATTTGTGTGTGTGTATTACAGTATATGGGACTTAAGCAAGTTGCAAATGTTATGGAATAAGGGGTGGATATTGTATTGGATCTGGCTGAGATGGAATTAATTTCCCCCATAGCAGCCATCAGACTGCCGTGTTTTCTACTGGTAGCGAGAAAGGTGTTGATAACGCACCAGTGTACTGCGAAGCAGCGCTTGCATAACATCGTGGATGTCTTTCCAAGCACCAGGGTACTGCTAAGCAGTGCTTGTGTAACATCATGGATGTCTTTCCAAGCACCAGGGTACTGCTAAGCAGTGCTTGCACAGCATCATGGATGTCTTTCCAACACTCCCCTCTTACCAGTAGGCTGGGGGTGGGTGAGATCTTGGGAGGCAACACAGCTGGGACAGCTGACCCAAACTGGCCAAGGGGATATTCTATACCATGTGACATCTGCTCAGCAAGAAAAGCTGAGAGAAAGGAGGAGGAAAGGGGCACTCATTATTGTGACATTTGTCTTCTGGAGCAACTGCTATGCGTACTGAAGCTCTACTTCCCAAGAATGGGCTGGACATCACCTGCTGATAGGAAGCAGAGAATGAATCTTTTGTTTTCCTTTGCTTCTCTGTGTGGCCTTTGCTTTTGCTTTATTAAACTTCCTTTATCTTGACCCATGAGTTTTTTTCCATCTTACTCTTTTCTCCACACCCCCATCCTGCTGAGTAGGGGAGTGATAGAACCGCTTGGTGGGCATCTGGTGTCCAGCCAAGGTCAACTCCCACCACAACTTCCCAGCATCCATTCATGCTTCAAATAAAAACATATCAAAACCCTTTTACCTATAGCAATAGGATTCCTTTGCCTTTGTTTTCAGCAGAAAAATGTACTTAACTTTTGCTACATCTGTCTTCAGTGAAGGGAAAGGGTTGAACTTCCCAGGGTCAGGAAGATTTAATTCAGTGTCAAACAATACCCATTGCAGTTTTAGGCACAAGATGAAGATGTCCTGGAGCTTAGACCCGAGAAGAAAACATTTGTCATCATTCTCATTCTTTTTATTTTTCAGGGCTCCAGGTGGAGCAGAACCTTTGGCAGAAGCAGTAACAGTATCCCATGAGAAAAGAATAATTTTTCCAAATAGGCAGCTCTCATGCTATTCAGGTCAGAGATTATGCTGTTAAATGTCATCTAGAATCCAATAGATGAGTAATTAAAGTCAAAGAATGCCAGCCCTTGGAACTCAGGAACACTCTCAGGAAGTGTTAGTGATTAAAAAGCAAATCCATTGTCATTTTTTCAAGTTTGGAAGAGGAAACTTCATTAAGACTACACTGCTACACAATAAGGTAAGTAAGAGTAAGGTGTGGAAAACAACAGAAGGGTCTAAATGCGAAATCTTTGTTCTAGGCCCAGGACCAGAAATCGATGGGAAGGAGCTGCCTTGGCCACTGAAGTAATAAGATTATCTTAACCAACTTAGAATCTAGCAAAGGCCTCGTAAACAGATAAAGAAGCAAAACAATAATTTGTTAATGTGTGATAAGGTATTTATTATTACTAAATGGGAATAGAGGTCAAATGAACAGTTGACTCTTTTGGACAATCATAGTTTTTCATAGGGGGCTGAATCAATGGGTTTAAGTCCCAGCGCTGAAGGTGTGCTGCACCCAGTGGTTTCCCAGTCCCCTCCTGGAGGTCACAGCCTTTATGGCAAAGAACATCTGGATGATGACCAGTGAAGCCACTGGGACCACTGCTGTTTCCAGCCCATGTAGCGACAGTGTAAAACTTGGTTCAGGTTCAACTAGTATTCCAGTTCATGAATGACAATGATCTGGCAGCTGTTTCACCTAGAGTTCAGATGTCACTATTGCATGTTGGTGACCTCCAGGAGAGTAGGGCATACAATTGAAAACTAAAACTGCTGTGGTTGTCCTCTCTTCAATACCAGAAAGTTGTGCCAAAGTTGGTCATTCTGTGAGCTGGAAAGAATGGTACCAGCTTTTGAGACAGTGCAGTATTCCCTTTGAAGCAGCTGCATTTGGTCTTGAAATCCTCACCCACATCAGGCAGAGGGTGGCTGAGCAGACAGAGGAGAGTGAAGCAGGGCTGCAGTGGAATAATAGCTCCCAGCAACACTGAGTTTAACCGTCAAAAAGCCATGCAAATTCTATCAAACATTTGGAAAGATGAAATAGATGCCTGCCAAGACATAACCTGCCAAGAAGCCTAGGGCCTGGAGAACTCAAATGATTTGTTTTTACAAACCTGCATAGTCACTAGGCAGGTTTCTGAGAATTGCCCCAAAGCCGGAAATAAATGACTTTTTCATTACCTTCACCCATATGGCAACCTTCTATATCATGAGAAATGTTCTTTGAGAATGCTGCACTGATGGGACCAGGATTAAAAATGTGTTTTAAATCAACGGGAAGGGAGAGCAAAAAGGGTGAAATACAGACTGTAAAGAAAGCAGATGGCATCTGGTATGATCTACTTCAAACTTGTAGTTGCTTCACCTCTGCTCATGGTTTTAACAAAGGCCTTCAGGATTAATAGCAACCCAAAGGCTGACATATTTTTATTGCCTTAATAATCTTTTTAAGTGATGGTTGGGACCCTCAGCATATATAAACAAAAATGTTTACATTGTGTTCATGCCTGTGGGCATAAGTACAGGTATCTAATTACTGTTTTTGCACATCTTTGCTAACTATGAGAGAAAATTGACTGAAACCACTGCTGTTTTGTTGAAGTTATATTTGGATTTTGGGGGTTTTTTTTGTGTGCTTATTTTTATTGTTGTTGTTTTTAGATGCTTGCTGTTTCCACCATCAGATTTCAGTCTATGCACAGTAATAATCCCACACTGTAGGTTTGTGTTCAGTGTATGGAAACAGAAGACAGGAGCATACACATGGGAAAGATGTGCTTAATTACATGTACATTTCTTCCAGATATTTTAAGGGCGTAACTACACGTTTGCCTGCAAATCCGGTGCTGCAATGCTCTAAGATGGGTCAAATGATAGGAATGTGTCTATCTGAGCCTTAGCTGGGCTAGGTGCAGTGGCTTCCACCACCAGAAGGCTGGTATGAACCTGTGCTGTACCTGAGCTGCTGGCTCCCTGTTATTCACATCAGGCCGAGTCAATGGTCTGGCTGTGAACTGCTGCTGCTGAAGGGGGACACGCTGCCTTTCTTGCCACTGCTGCTTAGTAGGCGACAGACAGTCTGAGAGTGATGACTCCTTAATCTGTGACATATGTCATCTAACTTTGACGACAGCCGAGAGCCAGAGCATCCAGCGGGGCCCAGGCACAGCACAGCGTCAGCGTGTTCCTGTGGCTTCTAGAGAGGACCTGCCTTGTGGCTTGCCAAGTCACGCTTGTGGGAAAAGCAAGTCCTGGGCTACCATCACTGAACTGTGCAGATAAAAGCCCTACACCTTCTATATATATTGCGCATGTTTATCCTTTTATTTCTGGAGTTAGATCCGATGCATAAGGAAATCAATAAGCTTAGCTGACCTCACAGCACAAGAGCATGGCATTTTTAGACCGACTGATGTATTGCACATAAATAGTGAACGAAGAAGGCCAGATAAATGACTGCATGCATGAAAATGTCCCAGCGAAAGCAAAGTCCTCAGGCAACCCAGGTCTGGTAATTTATCTGTTGCAGTGCTTTTGTTTGTAGCAGAACTCTGTGTCTAGAGGTGCGTTGTCATCATACATTATAAAAAAACCCTTGAGGCCCATGCTAAAGGCTCCGTAGTCCTCAGCACTCTGGCAATGCCACTCTAGAGTCAGGAGCCCTGTCCTGAGGAGTGGTCTGGGCTGTGGAGAACAATTCTTTCCCTGTCTAACTTCAACAGCACAGCAGAACCAAAGAGATTCACACGTGCCTCTGTGTGTGTGCGAGGACAAGACTTGGATTGGTCACAGACAGTCTGCTATGTCTTTTGCCCCTCTTTGTTTGCTGGCTCTGTTTTAACTTGTTTTATATGTGCAGCTGAGTTCTCAAGCAGGATTGAAGTCTCATGCCTGAAATGATTTGCTACACATTCACACTGAAATAACACATCTACATACTGATGTTGTTGTAAACAGCATTTTTTGTATCTTACAGAAATGTGTGAACTCACTTGCTTTATTGGCACTTGTTTTCCTTGCAATAAAATCCATCTGTACTTGGAGCAAAGAGATAAGCCTTGGCTGGACGCAGAATTCTTATTCTCTTTCCAGGAATTAAGAGTTACTATTTGCCCTTGCCTGTTATCTTCTATCCACGGCCTGGATAAGTTGTTGGAATGTAAGAATTCAGTGAACACTAACTTTGTACCTCTGCTTTGCTCAGTTTAAGACTGTTTCTATGGCAGCAGGAAATGAATTTTTTGAAGAAAAGTATTTGGCTCTGGAGGTTTTCTCATAGATCTGGTATTGTTATCTTCAGTAAGAGGAAAACAAATAGAGCCAACTACTTTGTTGAACCTTTTTGCACTGTAAGCCTATTCATGTATGTATATTTACTGTCTAAATGGATGTGCAGCTGTCCATCAGGTAACTGGGACCAGACAGGTCAAGCAATGCATCTTTATGTTCACAAACGAAGCTTTATCTTTTGCTGTATACCAGACTTATTTCATATCAGGATGCATATCAATATGTAGCTAACCATATATAAATGTATACAAAAATGCAGAAATTGACTCTTCCCCAGATACATCAGCAGAGGAGAAGTCCCACCTGGCCTCTGATAAGACATGCTGGGCAGCAGCTAGCACCACAGCATACATGCTACAGTGACTTTGTCACTGTGGTCCACCCTGCTCTAGACCAGGCAATGATGAGCACAGAGCAGAAGGTGGGCCCATAGTCTGTTTCCAAAGTACCTCTCCGCAGTGAAGAAGATAGGGTTTTCTGTCCATGGCTTATATGGGTGTTTGAGTAGCTGAAGTACTCACAGCACTATCTATAATTCAGGGGTAAAAGCTGTAACGCTCTACGCATGAATGGCTGCTGTTCAAATACCAGGCCTTCCTCAGACTGAACAAGTGATATCAACAAATATTTTTTATCCTCATCTGACAGATTCTGAAACTGAAGGAGGGATTGAATAGCTCACCTTGAATCACATAGCAAGTTAGAACCTATCCATGAGTGTTTAATATATATGTTAAATATATATGTTAAATTATACAAGATGTTATATAACATGTATTAAACACTCATGGGCAGTTGCTAATTTGCTGTGTGATTCACGGCTGTGTGAATCCCTCCTTCAGTTTCTGAGTATATAAATAATAAACACATCGGTGTTTATATTTTAATATTTTGTCCTTTTGTTATTTTTTTTCCTCATTCTACCCTCTTGCTGTTCCTTCCTGGTTGACAGTAGACATGCACCTGGTAGTTGCCATGTTTCAAGAGGTGCTTTCTTTAGCTCTGTCAACTAATCTGTTGTTGGCACTCAGAAACCAGCAGTCTTTTAGGAGCATTTCTGAAAATCTTCTCTATATTGTGCTAGAAACTGCCAGTAACTTTAGATTTGATCCATGAACTGAGTAAAACTTTTTAGTCTGTAATTTAACCAAAAGCCTGTGGTTCTTGAAAATTTTGTGTGGCTAATATTTCATTTTGGGATACATAACAGTATAACAAGAAAGCCACAAAAATCAAACAGCTAGTAAAATGATCTGGTGCTCACTCTTCCTGCAAGAATTATACCATAAATGTAAGTAGATCAGAAGATATTTAATTATTTAGGTTTAGACGTCAGGTGGGACATATCCAAAGTAAAATATGAATGCAAGAATAAATTGCTTGCTTCTCTGAAAACAAAGGCTGCAGAAGTCAGGCATATACATATATTTACTGTGAGAAGTAACATTTACTTACAGAATAAGTAATATTATTATGGATAAATAATACGGTTAACTATTGCAAAGTAATATTTACTTCAAACTCATGTATGGACTTCTTCCCTCCCAGCGATATGGAAGCAGTTTTGTGGTCAGTGGGATCTGCTGGATGTCCTTCCTTAGCTCAGGCATTAGGTATTGTACGTGAGGCATGCAGTCCTGTGTGTAATGTACTCCATCTGTTACAAGACTGAAGGGAACATTTGGTGCACACGCCTGCCAAATGAACTACTGTGAGCTGCCAAAGTGTAACATGTTAAAAAGGAGAGAAGGTTGAATTTCCCGATTCTCTGATGCCTGAGAATGTGGCAATTGGAAAATAATTTCTAGTGTGGCATACAGTGGAAGAATACAAAATTATTTATATTTCCCCCCTTTCTGGTGTTTCCAGTCATTTCCCCACCTTCCACCCGTGTCCACAGTTGTTCCTCTCAGCGGTGAGCGGAGGTTTACTGCCACAGGGCATTACTCAGTCTCTCCCTGAGGTGCACAATCAGGCATCCTGTTTTTCCCTTGGAATCTCCTTGCCTTCTGTTTCAAAAATATCACTTCTCTGCTAGAAGTCATGGCTACCAGCAGAGCTGGGGTTTTTTTAAGCCTAGGAACCAGACCGATGAGAAGATTCTGGGCGCATGATGCATCCACCTTGTGTTTCATTAAAGCAGTGGAGACAAAGCAGTTGCCAAGTGGGATCTCGAGACCCCCGTTAGGGTGGGAAGTGTGCCCGTAGTCACAGAAGGATGACTTTGACTCCATTTCCTTCTGCTCGGTGCAAGGGTGGCTTGAGGTAGACCAGAGGACACGGCACTCAGACTGCTGGTGCAGTGCCAGGGTATGTTCCTCCTGCTCAGCTCAGAGCCCTGCTCCTGCTGCTCCTCAGGTTTGCTCTGTGGAGCAGTCAGTCCTTGGAGGAGTGGAGGAGCGAGGGGGAGGACGGAAGGATTTGGGGAGATGGCTTGGCCTCGACTTGCTCCTGTGGCAGAAGAAGGAAAATTGTTTGTGGGCATAAAAATGCCCTCCATCTCCCTTGCCCCCCAAGCAATCAGGGGAGGGCAGTGGAAGTCTTAGCTTGTGACTGGTGCAGACTGCACACTGCCTGCCTCAGTGCTGTGCAGGACGGACAGCATGAGCTCAAAGTAAACACAAACTGACCCAAAAGCCCCATGTTGCCACGATTTGTGGAAAAGACACCTAAAACTTGAGTGAAAACCTGGACCTGTTCTGTTGTGGGGACATGCACCTAATGAGTGTGTGTATGGTGCAAGGGACAGACCATTTGGAAATCTGAGTCTCTGATATTTGGAATACTTTGCTGTTTGATTCCCTGAGGATCATATGTGTGAACAGAGGACATATGGTGATGGATATAGATGCAAAAGGACAAAACACACTGATGTCAGCAAAACAGAAACAAGAAAAACTGCGTGGGCGTACAATGAAATCTGCAACAGCCAGATCATCTCTCTTTCCTGCTCTCCCCTTGTCTTCCATGAATAAAAGATAAGCCTGTCAAGGCTACCGTCTAGACTGTGTATTGAAGAAATTTCTGCAGAAACAATGGGACCACAAAACAGATTGCAGTGAAACTTGAAGGTTTTAACAGATTTTAAATTCTGGTTTCCCTTTTGGGAATGTTTGCTTTTGGGACATTCTGCTTGAATAGGTAGTTCTTGGTTGTGTTGAAAGGGTTGAGGTTTCCCTTTGCCTGTGCAAACAAAGCTGAAAGCTCTGATTTAGACAGAGCTATTGTGTGCCTTAATTTAATTGAACAAACACAATCAGCTATAATGAAAACAAAGTATTTCTGTGCTGTACTGCAGGCAGGAGTTGCACTTCTCAGGGATGGATTATGAGGTTGACAGGATCTAACCTAGCACAGTTTGGTACTATCTTTCTCTTTACTGCTTCTCATGGGGATTCATGTTAAAAAGAAAATATATATATATAACAAAAACCAGAGAAAGCAATGATGCATAAAATATAATAACAAAGCAGAATTGCATCTGACCCAGAACTCTGTCTAAATGGTCAGTGAGGTCACTTGTGAGGAATGGTGGCAAAGCACAGGGAATGATATAGCTTAATAGACCAGAAAATTTTGTAGGTGGTCCAGTACAAATTAAATTTTAGGTACCTGTTCTGTCCCTGACTACTTGGTTTTCTGCTTGGCTGGCAGCACATAGTTTCCCCTGGGTCCTGTCTCCTGACTTCTTCAGGATGGAAGGCACACAGTGGGAAATGGGCATGGCTGCAGCATTATGGCAGTTCCCTGCTGCTTGGAAAGCTGTGCAGCAGCCATTGAAACTGGTATAATTTAAGGTCAGCAGTAATGCTGGTCCCTCTTGGGCAAAGAGCTATTACAGTTACAGGGTTAGGTGGCCTCCCTCTAACTCAAGTCCTGTGACATACAGCACATGAGTAAACACCAGGATCCAGAGATGACAGTAGCCGCTTGAGAACGTAGATAGTTATTTTCAGTATCCAGTGATGAGTCCAACTTTTATGCCCTAGCCAAGAAATTTAAGCCTATGGTGTTATTATCTCCTCTTCTTATCATAGGTCTGTGCATGTGTGGGAGAAGCAGGATGACACATATGGGTGTCTTGTATAAGGACTCGACAGCAAAAATGGCAGATAAAGCAAAGGAGGAATTTTACCAGCTGATAAAACAGGGTGTTATTCAAATAAATTCAGACAGTAGCTGAAGGCATGGTTAGTTCCATAAAGGCAGATGAAGTAAGTACTTGCCTAAACCCAAAGTTTTAGTGAAAGCCAGAAAATGCAAACCCACAGGAACAGTGTGAGAATTTGTCTACATTTCAGAATGTACAAGTATTTTCGGCTCAAGCACAAGATATCACCTCACTTATACTGTAGTCTCAACTCTTAAAATGTTTACTGAGGACTCCTAGGGGATTCAGTGACAGCCAACCCTCTGGATAGGCTCCTGGACCTGGATGGCAAACTTTCCACATCGAAATAACTGCAATTGCCTCAGCAACCATGTGGCATGAGACAGATCTTTCAGGGTATGCTGCCTTGGGACAAGAATGATTAATACTGCAGTAAGCAGTGGTGCAATATTCTTCAGCACATCACACAAAAAAACCCAAAGTCTTTAAAGTGAAGTGGATTTCACTTCAAGCTGGAAGAAATTAGTTATATTTGAGATTACCCATGTAGTCAGGGACTACGGATGGGTTGAACAAAGTGGAAGAAAAGAGGAGACAACTATACAAATGGAAAGGCTTCCTCAGCTGCAATGCCCTGAGAACTGAAGCTGCAGACAGATGCCTGTGTAGCTGGCTAGTACAAACAAACACATCTCTCATTTGTCTCAGTGGAGTTTAAGCGCTGAGATGCAGAGAGGTGTCTGTTTCTTGAGTTTAGAAGCCACCAAGAAGGGCTCAAAAAGTCTTGGGCAATTAAGACCTAGGTGCCTCAGAAGCACGTCTAGACATTCTGAGATTAATAAACAATCCCTGATCATGGCTACTGCAAGACCGTAGTGTGAAGGACAATTAAAGCACTGAGTAGCCTCAGAAGAGTTAATCCCAGATAGGAAAAGAGAGACGAGAGAAGGAAAGCTAGAGGCAGAATGTGGTTGCAAACCCTTTCATGAACACCTCTGTGTGGAAATCACTGGAGGTGGCAGCAGATCTTAAACTACTGGGAGCCACCAGCCGAGTGAGAGGAAGGTCAGCACTGGCTGTTCAATACCGTTTGCTTCCTGCAGCCCACTCCCTTTCCCCCCGGAGGATGAGCTCATGGCAGCTACTCTTCCACTTGGCCTTGTGCCACATGCTGAAGTGGATTTGGAATGTGATCTGTATTAGCAACAAACTCGTGCTATACCGCGGCAGCCCTTAGTATATTGGTTTTGCTGTAATGCTCCTCATACAATGATGACTTAATCATGGTACAGTCATTCAGGCTAACCTACGGGGGCATTATCCTACGCTCTGCTGTGGGCAGACTTTACCCAGCCTGTTTGGCAACTGTCTCAGCAACAGGCCATGGTAGGATTCTTCTTCTGTTTGTTTATAAACATTATATTCCTGGCTGGTAGTGTAGCATTACACATGGCTCTCTAAAGGTCACACTAGCCTTTTTGACCTGTAGTTTCTGTAATTCTACCTGCTTCCCTCTCAGGCAAGACTGAAGGATGCATATCTCCCTTGCAGCTGACCACATACTTATGTATGCCCAAAACCTGTAATTATTTCCTTCCCTGGTGGTAAATACCTTTTCTCCTATAAAATGGTGTTACAGGTACTGCAGATAAAGTGCAGACTGAAAGAATGACTGAGATGCAATGAAGAGGAAGAAAAATGCAAAATGAATTCACTCATTATTCCTTCAGGAAAATTCTTTGCACATTATAGAAAGCTGCAGGTGCAATCATCCTGGGGCCAGGGTGTGGGCAAACATGAATACAGAATCACAGAGTCTTCATGGTTGGAAGGGACCTTTGGGATCATCAAGTTCAACCATACACAAAAAAAACCCAAACCAAAACAAACACCCCCCCCCCGCCACCAACACAACACCAAACACAAAACAATACCCAACCCAACAATCTCAGGCACTAGAGCATGCCCTGAAGTGCCACATGTACACGTTTCTTAAATACCTTGAGGGATGGTGACTCCACCACCTCCCTGGGCAGGCCGTTCCAGTGCCAGACCAGCCTCTCAGTAAAGTAATTCTTCCTAATACCTAATCTAAACCTCCCCTGCTGCAACTTCATACTGCTTCCTCTGGTCCTGTCATTATTCCCTTGGGAGAAGAGGCCAACACCCACCTCTCTACAGCCTCCTTTCAGGTAGTTGTAGAGGGCAATGAAGTCCCCCCTCAGCCTCCTCTTTTCCAGACTAAACATGCCCTGTTCCCTCAGCTTCTCCTCATGTGACTTGTTCTCTAGACCCCTCACCAGCTTGGTGGGTCTCCTCTGGACACCCTCCAGCACTTCAATGTCCTTCTTCTAGTGAGGGGCCCAGAACTGAACACAGTACTCAAGGTGAGGCCTCACCAGTGCCCAGTACAGAGGCATGATCTCACTCCTGTTCCCCCACATGGACTGCAGCAAAGATTGTGGAGGCATTCAAGGCAACAGATGCACATTAAAAAAACAAGTAATTTTAAGAGCAGCAATGTTTCCAGGCCCCGCTAATTTGGGCTGAGCAGTAATTGCTGGCTACATTTGTAAGGGGGACAGAGACAGACCCTGTCTGTGCCTGTGGTTACAGTTGTATAGGTAAGCAAATATGCCTGCAGATGTTTACTCTCCACTTGGAAAGCTGCTGGCAGGAGTGGGATTGTTGAAAGTAGGCTGTGAGATGCGCTTTGTGCACAGATTGTTGCTGCCAACTTAGTGGAGTACATGCTGAGTGGTGCTCAAAATGCCTTCTGAATGATATTACAGTGGTAATGCAGGGGCACATTTGGGCACATCTTAAAGAGTGTGTGAACTAAACTTTTGTACAGCTAACAAGAACATATGAGTAATGCAGGCATAGATTCGAGACTTTGTTGAAGCAATAACCTGTGACAATCTAGGCTGCGTCAGCAAAACCACAAATGGCACGGTAGAAACCACTGATTTTATATTGGCTATAGTGGTAAGTAATGGGAGAAATCTTCCTCTGTTCTCTCCACAACATTAATTTCCATCCTAGATTAAATTTTGTTCTCTGCTATTCTGATTATCTAAATGATGATCCTCAAAGCAAGGTCATCTTACACAGCTACGGATTCACTACGCGCAATAAGGTTCAAGGACAGCCAGTGTACGTCATAACAGCATCCGATGCTCTACTCCCAGTACAATAGTGAACCACAAATCAGAAAAATGTAGACTGGGGTAAGATGTATTGTCCTTTGCTATTGCTCAGTAAAGGGGTAACGAAGCCACAACTACATAAAGGTAGTTCAATAAGTATAGCAAAAGCTGTACATGCAAGCAAAGCAAACCAAGGAATTCATTCCCTGCTTCCCATGGGCAGGCAGGTGTTCAGCCGTCTCCAGGAAAGCAGGGCTCCATCACGTGTAACAGTTACTGGAGAAGACAAACAGCATAACCCCAAATGTGTCCCACTTTCTCCTTCGTCTTCCTCCAGCTTCATATGGTATGGGATATCCCTGTGGTCAGGTGGGGTCAGCTGTCCTGGCTGTGTCCCTTCTCAACTTCTTGTGCACCCTGGACCTGCTCACTGGTGGGGTGGTGTGAGGAGCAGAAAAGGCCTTGACTGCTCAGCAACAACCAAAACCATTAGTGTGTTATCAACATTATTCTCATCCTAAATCCAAAACACAACACTGTACCAGCCGCTAGTAAGAAAGTTACCTCTATCTCAGCCTAAAGTAGGACAAGAAGAAACTCCTAGATCAGTTAACACATAATGGCAGAAAATAAGACATGTTTCTATAATTCACAAAGAGCTAGTCAGAAGTGGTCCTGAAGTTTTGTTTCATTTGTCTCAAGTCCCCAGGAGATGGGCGGGAAGTATATTGCCATCTGGGGAACTTAAACCTTTCTGAGATTTTTTTGTAGTTTAACTAGAAAAGAGGCTTCCACCAGTCTAACAGATTCAAATGTTGTCTTTTTGACAGTGAGGACAATTTTTCAGAAACCAGTTACTATTTCAACACCTCAGCTTAAGTCACTGTAATAGGCCCAGGACTTTGCTTTGAGCTTCAGGAATGTGCAAGACATTTTTTCAATTAATATAATAAACACGAGTCTTTGATCACAGAAGATCTTGTATATGGCCACCAACTAGCAAGTGCAGCAGATGCCTGCCTTCCTGCACTTACTCTTTTAATTTATTAATTTCTTCTTGTTGGGACTCTCCAGCTCTGTCTTTGTATTTTCCCTATCATTCTGCTTTTGTCATTTCTCAAACTTGCTACAGGAGAAGGCAGTCATAACAAGAGAAAGAGTTGAAAAGGACTACTCACAGTTAAGCTTGTTTTTAATTTCTAATCAGATAAACTAGCAATATACTTGCAGACTGCAGTGGAACTGAATCTCATTACTAGTATTTATTCTTTGTCATTTAGAAGTACATGTAAGTCCCAAGCAGTACTGAAACCTAAGTATACAAGACAGTAAATAAAACCAAAGCACATCAGGAACATCCCTCCGGACTTTACCATCAAATTAAATTTCTTCTCACACCAAAAGTATTCAACTGGAAGTAAAAAGAGCAGTGGAAGTAACGGGGGATAAGTCTTAATAGAAGGAATGTTTTAATAACTGAGAGATGCGCAGCACAAGGTTTTTGACTTAGAAGAGCCAAATTTGAGGACGTCATGACTTGTATATGACATATGAAATTACTAAGGGACAGTGAGAAGAGATGTGAACAGGAAAAGGGAGACCTGATGCTCCAGCTACTTTTTGTCAGGAATGTCAATGGGCATAGTGAAGGGGAAGAGAAAAGGTCAACACAAAAATTTGGTTGCATTAATTGCAGAGATCAAGGAAACCCAAGGAAGACATCTAGACACTCTAGGTGACTTCTGAAAATGGGTGAAAAGTTACATGGAGCAGGATGGAGACAAACAGGAATAAAGAAGCAAGGCTTGAGTGGAAAATCATGGAAGAGCAGAGACGATAATAAGGTAAGAAACAGTGGCAGGGTTGAGGAAAACAAATGGCAAGGAGGAAGCCAGAAAAGCTTGCTTTGAATAGATAGGGAGAGCAGGAGAGATGATGGAAATACAACGCTGTGGGAAAGAGAAGAAGGGATTAGAACAGGCACGAGCTGAGGAGGAGGAAGGGAAAAGACAAAAGGCTATTAGGAGGAAGGAGGAGGATGCAAGGTGGCACAATATGGTGATACAGTTCAGAAGTGACGCCAAACAAGCACTGAATCACTCGGGGAAGAATCAGTAGCACAGGGGAGTAATCACTGAAGGCAGGTGGTAAACAGTCTGCCTGTGGGAAGCCGGGGCACTTAGCTCATGGGTGAGTCACCGAGATGCAGAGCATCGGGCTCATGACCGAGATAGAGCAGAGGGACAGCCAGGCTGCCCTGTCTGTGGCTGTCCCTGTGAGTCTGACAGGCGTCAGCCAAAAAGTGGGGTGTTGGCAAGCCTCTCACCAGTGCTTCTATGAGCAAGGCGGAGCGTGGCTGTGTGCAAATACAGAATCACAGAATCCCCTAGGTTGGGAGGGACCTTTAAGATCATCTAGTCCAACCATAAAAAAAAAAAAAAAAACAAAACCCACAAAACCCAAAAAACCACCACACACACAAACACTGGGGATGTGGGCTAAAATAATCTGATTTTGGCATCGGGAATGCGTGATGTGTGGACCACAACCCTGGCCTAGCTGACACTCAGGGAAAATCAGGGAGGGAAATGGGAGGACTTTCTCTTCAGCTGTTTCTAAGTCCCTATTATTTGAAGCTCCTGGTGTTCCAGGTTGGTAGGCTGGTGGCAGGGGCTGCTTGAGGACTATTCTGCCATCCCAAATGACTAGAAGACAGCAATCTTCAGCTGTGCTCTCTTGTGCCGCTTTGCCAGGTCCTTCTGTTGGAAATGAAGAGTCCAAAGTGGCTACCGCTTTGATTCTCTGAGGAATGACAGCCTTTATCTCCATGCTAATGGCAGCTTTCTTAGTATTTTGCTGGTGTAGAGATGCCGTATTTCTGATCTCAAAAAATGGTTTAGCTTTCAGTAGCAGTGTGACATGAGCAGCTGAATCAAAAGAAGATTTGACCGAAGCAGTGGTTATTTAGACAGACCTTCAGCTTTAAATTAGCCTGCAAACTAGTTGCACTTACTTACCATCACAAAACACCAAATTAAGGATTAATCAGGATATTTATGGAAACTTGATTTGAAAGGGTAGAAGTAAAATGCAAATATTATTTTTGAAATCTCATAACATGAACCTAGTATCCTTCTGAATTATTCAGTGGGACACTGCAGTATTGGTAGATGATATTTAAATTATTTACGGGATAGCTTTCCATTTCATAGGCAAGACAGTTTTTACGGGAACCTTCCCATTTAATGTGATCAGACTGATTGCATTTGTTAATAATTCCAATCAGTACGGTATGGTACAGCATGTAGTGCTAACAACAACAACAAAAAATAATATACAGAGGTGTTATTCCACAATTTATGCAGTGCTCTATTTCCTAGGTTTACTTTTTTTTTTTTAAGAAAAAAAACAGTACTTGTGCCACAATTTTTTTGTGATTTTTCTTTGTTTCAGTTAGTTAGTGGTTATTGCCTGAAGTGTATTACTTACACTGTACCATAAGTGCACATGGTGCTTTACAGATAAGCGTGCCAGATCCTATGCTGAAGGATGTGTCATTCAACCAAAACAGATAGGCGTAATGTTTTGCATTTCAAAATCCACATATCTGTCTGCCTGCCTCTGTTTAGTTACTTGATCTGCCATACACATTTTTAATGCTTGTATAACTGTAGTATCTGGCCAGTCTACAAACTGATGAATTTCTATATTTCTTTATGATTTCAGACCCAAAATAGATCAGGCCCTGTAACTGTAGTGATGATCAGTGTTGGACAACATGCCAGCTTGATTACAGCATGCAGACATGGATACTTCATCCTGCTTTTCACCGCAAATGCCAGTTCCAGCAGAAAATGTCCTGCCTTACCTTCCAGGCAGGTCTCCTAGGAGTCCTCGGAAGAGGAGCCACTATTTGCCATCAGGATGGGCAAAGTTATATCATCCACTGGGTAAGTTTTCTATGATACAAACCCTAAATGCCAAGGGGCTGACTGAAGTGCAGGCAGGTATTGTCACGTCCTCCGTCAGGCGCTGCTGGGGAGTCACACTCACACGGCATCAGCAAGGGGCTTTACACAGTTCCCCATCGCTGGTCGCTGAACAATGTGACATCTGCCCCTGTGCATGCTGTGAGATGACTTCACTGGGTTAAAATTATAACTTCGAATACACTTGAAGTCCCCAGTGATAGAAAGCCCCACAGAACCTGACCGCTGCTGGGTAATCTGAAGAAAGCTGCGTTTCAGCCCCTTCCCAGTCAGAAGTGTTTCGTGCTTTAAGATCCACTCTTAGTGCTTTGTCAGCTGCCTGCTTGGAAATGATGGATGTGAGATCAAAAGTTAAGGTCCTGAAAATGCTTCCTGATCCAAACATTCCCACTGAAGTAATTTCTGTGAGATTTTCCTGGTCAGGCATGTGTTGGCCCAGAGCCTGGGGCGTTAGGGACGGTCCTTCCAGCTGAAAGGCCATGTAACATTTGAGAGAGGAAGGCTGAGCAACCTCCGTGGCTTTTGCCCTTCTGGGCCTGAACAATAGCTTTTAGCCACTAACATTAACAGTCGATAGTAACACATTCATTTGAAAATCCTGATTTGTGCCCATTCACTGTGCCTTTAACAAAATCAAACCCATTGTGCCAAGTAGGATGGCGCATAAATAAATAAATAACTCATAGCAGCTGTGAAGCCAGTGCTTGCCAGAACTGTATATAGCAGTTCCCAGAGACCACTGGGAAGTTGTAGAGGAAAAACAGTTTTAAAATAACATTTTAAAGTACAATTTTTAAGCCAACTAATAATTTAGAAGTAGCTGCATCTGTGGATTTGTTTAAGTAGAATAAATCTGGAATAAATGGAATATTGACATCAAGCAAATATTTAAAAGGATTGATCAGAAGTATACTCTTCCTCCACACTATCCATCTTCTAAGCACTACAGATTTGGGGAAGTGATTCAGACATCATTGTGCACCTTGAAGTTTGATACAAATTAATTTCCACCCCATCCCTGATTTATAACCTGAAGGATTGTGAGTCAAAGGATCACGAGTCTTGCTAAAGCAAGAGAAAATGTTGACTCCTCAGTATTGTGTGCCTGATCTTTTGAAGAATGCAAAAAGTATGTAATGCTAAGTGCATTCAATTCCTATTGCAGCGACCAGTTTAGGACCCTTTTTTCAAATTTATTTTAAATGCTCATTGCTTAGCAGTTGTCATTGTGATACCAGTGACCGGACTCCCAAGGAGTTTTGCTTCATAAACATGGCTTTTCTGAAAATCTGGCCTCAATTATGGGAACTAAGAAGTTTTGAAAATCTTTCCCTTATTTTAATTCTTAAACTTGGCTCGTAATTGAACATGAAATTATGAGCAGTACAGATATTCTTAACAATACAATGAACTCTTGCCCTGTCCTCCCAGTCAAGCCTCATGCACAGGAACAGCCTCTAGTTGAAACTGTAAGCTTTGGAAAGGTTTCCCAGTAGGTCACATTGCACAGTTCAGATGTGGCTTAACTTTTGAGCAGTGGAAGAGTTATGAGATGTACTGCCTTGTTCCCTGCCTGCAAGGGTGCTTTGCACCCAAATGCTTGGTTTGAATCAACTTCAGACAGGCTCTTGGACATCTGTTTTGCACTGCTATCTCAGAAATATCCATAAAAAAAAATTCATAGTTTTGGACGTGCCTCCTCCTGTATGATAGTTTAAACTGAGTTTAAAAGACTTTTTCCAATAAATGCATACATTTTTTTTTTTGTCTCAAGAAAGAACGGTAATATTGAAAAAGGTGATCTTACTTCTGTATGGGGGGATGATCAGCTTCAGGATTTTGGTGAAAGTTTCTCTGAGACAGGGCTTAGAAACTGAAAGCTCAATTTTAATGGCTGGCATGAAAGCAAAGACTTGGGGTGAGCATTGCTAGCTATTGGAAAAACAGAACTGGATAGATAACACTAGTAAATCATCCAATGGAAATTAGTGAAATAGAAATTGATTTTAAATTCTATTGAATGTCAAATAAAATAGCAGACATAGTTATAAAAAGAAGAGAATTTGATTTTTCCAAAAGCGACTGGTAAGTCTGAATTGTGGACTCAAACTTTGGGTGCCCAACCTTGGATATTGTTAATGAGATTTTCTTAGAGACTGAAGTCTTCTTAATGAGTCTAAACTTGAAGCACTAAAAATGCAGTCAAATTTGAAAATCTGCACAACTTCATTTCATTGAGCGGTACACAAGATGTCTATGAAATGACAAAACATTAAAATAATTTGGACAAACTTCATTGAAGAGAAAAATAAGTCTAAATTATACTAATAATTTACCTATATGAAATTTACAATCTACGGATACAAAGCCATCAAAATGTAAATGTGATATAGGATGCTTCTGAACCTAAGACAGAAAATCCTGTTTCAAAGAGATGTGTCTTGTACTGTAAGAAATCAGTGACCAAGTAGGGGACCTCAGGTTGGTACATAAAGATATAAGAGTTTCTGGAAAAGACTAACAGGTAAATGATTTCATGTTTTCTGCTTTTCTTGGGAGCACACAAATTAATTGAATACAAAAAAATTTGAATCATTGGATCAAATTATACTATGAGTTATAATTATGTAGTTTCTAATTACAATTATACAGCTCCTCAGATTAGCTGATGTAATGGAGAACAGAACTGACCTGTAGTTTCGGATTTAACACCTGTGGTTTTAGTATAAGTGAAGGCTCGGGGTCTGAAGTAATTGTTATATTAATCGTAAGATAAGCTATAAATGTGCTTTTCATTAACACTGTAGAACATTAGTTATTGAGTACATTCTGTTATGTGTACTAGTCATTTGTTAGTGACTAATTACATTGATGATTCCTATGATATTTGAAATGCTGATCTCTTTGTTCATTGTTGCCATGAAATGTGCATAACTTCATGTAAAGGCTGTATGACGGTATTGTATCCTGTATGATGTAAACTTGTATTATCTTGCAAACTTGTCTAGGATGTCTTCAAGACTAAGTTAATACACTGTAACTATGTCAGTCCAGCCAGTAATATGCACCACGACATAATTTATTGTGTGTATGCCACATACCTAACTGAGACAAAGTTTAAAATTTTTTGAAGATTTTAAAAAACAATAATTTCATTTATTTTTTACATCAGCCAGGCAGCATTATTATCACATGCAAGAGATCGTGAAAATTGTAATTAATGACAGCAAAATACCTATAAAATTAGTTTTAAAAATTCTCTGCATAAACAACATTTCGGTCTTTACTAGCCTCAAAGCAGGTGTTGAGTGTATCACTACAAATATTCTTTTTAGCTCTTTTTTCCACTGTCTTTGAGATATTTGTCTGTACACCTGTCCTTGATTATTCCTGATCTCACACTTTAATTCACTAATTTATATGTGTAATTTGTATGTGGGGTCAGGGGAAGACAACACTCTTCCGTGAAAAGCTGTGATGGTTAATAGAAATTTGAGAGACAGGAACACAGATTCATTGGTGAGAAGTTGTAATAAGCAGTGTTACAGATGAGAAAACCAAATTCTAAGTTTTGGAGAACAAGATCTGTGATTACTTTCAGAATTGAGTGTTGAAAAACAAGACTTCTGGTTCCTGAGGGCATCAGTGCACTTTTTGCTTCTTCTGGCACCAACCAAAATAATTTTGTATATTGTAAAAGAGTGCTATGAACTACTCATTTCAGGGGCCGTGTATCCTAATTTTGGCAAGTGGTATTAAATATACCAGTAGATACTTAGTGAGTACGCTGTTGTCAGATATACGTACCATCACTAGGTTTCTCTTGACCATGGTTCAAAACCATAGTTTTGAACACAGTCGTAATCATTGCTCTGGTGCTTGGTGTGGAGAATGATGCTGTTGGGGTGGGCCCCATGGCCATGGTTTCAGTATTCTGGCTAAGCTCAGCACCTTGGGACTGAGGTAGGGAGCTTACGTGGGCCTTAATGGACCTCATTGGAGGGGGCCAGGCACTGAATTCAGCAGTGACATTCCTGAGTCAAGTCTGCACCGATAATGAGCTAAACCAGAAGCACCCCTTTAAAATGTATGCCTCAAATCTTAGGTGTCTTCAAGATCTACTTAGCAGGTGTTTAGACAGAGGTCATGAGGTTTGCGTGTTTACCCTGAAGCTCTGGTTATGCCTTGTTTCAGAGATCTAAATCATTTTATGGGTCTAAGTCACAGGCTTGGATCTGAAACATGAAGGCTGTGAGGAAGCTGCTGCATCTTTATGGGAACAAGGGATTGGAATGACAACCATCATCAAATTCATGGCTTTGAACGAGTAGATGACTTGTCACTCTCTGATGGGAAGGGTTAAATAATAGCTTCATGCTGGCTCCTGATAGACCCTAGTCTGTGGACTAAAATGATGCACAGGTCCAGGGCAGATCCTCCTCTCTCCTCTTCCCCACCCATGAAGATCAATTTCACCCACAGCGAGTGGGAATTTACAAGGACTTACAAACTGAGC
This sequence comes from Tringa tobata, assembly GCA_033628505.1. Taxonomy (NCBI): domain Eukaryota; kingdom Metazoa; phylum Chordata; class Aves; order Charadriiformes; family Scolopacidae; genus Tringa; species Tringa tobata. Next base: position 6,870,053 of record JAHREE010000495.1, read on the forward strand.
AGAGGCATTACTCATTTTCAAATGTGAGCAAAGACCAACATCTCTCCTGTGTTAAAGAAGGAAAGAAGGCTATTTCTAGTGCATCTGAGGATGAATCAAATGCCATGAGTACAAATCAAAAAATAATAAAAAAGGCATGAATTTTCTATATTTTAAACAAGGAATAAGGAGAAATTAGTCAGAGATTTCTGATCTAGTTCATATTCTGCTGGGGTTTTTTGTTGTTGATTAGGAGGTGATGTTTACTCACAAGTTTACACAAATGGAAACATGGCATTCATGAATCACTGATCTTAATGTAGTATTAGGAATGAAAACCTAATGCTCCTTGACATCTATCTTCAGGAAAGAAAAACTAGCCAAGGCTAATTAAGCAAATATGGTAAAAGATATACATGGAGAAACACAGATCATAGAACATTACTATTTTGGAATTGCTGTGTAACACCAAAGACCTAGCCAGTGGGCTGCAGATCAGGCTATAGCATGTGCCTTATTTTAAGAAAAAACATGTGATGAAATGACACAGGAAAAACAGAAAAAAAATACTTTCTATGCAAATCTTCCACAGTCTGTACAAGACAGGATGTTCACAAGGCCCTTCTGGGCTTTTGGAAAGACAGGGACTCCTTTATTCACTATGCCCATGGCAGTGTGGTGCATTCTGTCTGTGGTCATGCCTATGAGCATTAGCTAGTAGCTCCCTCTTCATCTTTATGGCGGTTGCCTCACTTGTGGATTCCTTTGCCAGACCCACTCTTTTTGTAGTCTGTTGCTCTGAACTAGTTTGTGCTTTGGATAGAAGGAGCCAAAGAAAAAGGAAACAGGTGAGACTTTATACATCTTGCTCTTCCTTGCTCAGTAGAATAGCAGTCACATGGGTCTTGAATCCTAGGGCTTAATCTACGTCATGCTTTGTGAGTGGTGTCAGAAAAAAAACTGTGAACATCACTGTCAACTTCTCTTCCTAATCCACACAGCTGCTGCCCTGGCTGCCTACAGGCAAGCCATGGGGGTCTATCCCATAAAAGTTGCATATTAAGATGTCCAGTAGCTCACTAAGGCGTGGGACATGCCTGGGCATGTGATATGCATCATAAAGTGGTTTCTGGCTGCACCTGGGGCTGTATTTTCTGCCTGTATGAACTGTGCATTTGGTCTTGAACCTTGCCTTGGGGCATCCTTCACAAATGCAAGACAGGTGTATCCTTTGTGCCTGTAGATGGAAGGGAAGGACCTTTGCCACACAGCATCACAGGTCTGATTTTTGTACAGCTGTATTTTATATAACTGTATAAATATAGAGAAGACTTCATTTGAAACTAGCGTGTTCTCCATAAAGGACACTTAAAGTCCTGTAGCAGTTTTTTCTGTTCCACAAGTCATATAGTGGAAGAAATTAAAATCTAATATGAAAAGCCCATGTGATTATAATTGCTTAAGATGATCTACAGCTCTTTTGTGGTATGGAAATACATTATTTATACTTCCTTTTTGTTTTTCTCCTTTTTTATTAGTGTTCTTAACTGACTCTATCTTGGCCCGGGATCAGTGTTTCTAATACATCCAGAATTACATATTTGTGGAACTTAAGTACTAAAGATGTACAAATTGTTCTTTACAATTTGGCTCCTCTTGTAATCTTCATTTATAAACCCAGATAAATAAAAGAACACATGCCTGGCTGAAATGCACAACCCTTGCAGTTCTGCTTAATTGCTTCCTCATTACAGTCCTCTTTCAACCCTTTCCCCTCCAGTTTTATTTCAAGACTGTGAAGACATTTCTGCCTTGCCCCACATTTGCAGATGATTGAAGACAATTGCTAGATAGACTTGGTCACCATTCAAGGGCCCCATAAGACAATAGCTACCCGGCCTTCTGCATGATGCCGAGCCAAAAACTTGGCCAGAATAAATCTTATTCCAGATAAGACTAATCTTCTATATGCAACATTTTTGATAATTCAGCAGAAAAAAAATTATTTTTGCATTTTAAATAACATGCTCAAAGTACTCTGACCAAGAACCCAGAGTCTAATTTGTTTTAGCTCAAATGACAGGCTTCTGCAGGTAGGATAGCATGCTTACCATAAGAGGAAGATGCTGAAGAAGCAGTTGCAGACACTGCCAGCAGTGGGACATGCCAGCAGTGGGGCTATTTTTGTATGCAGATATACAGCAAGTATCAAACTCTTCCAAGAGATGTGACTCATTGTCGTGGTTGAACCCCAGCTGGCAACAAGGACCATACAGCCATTCATTCACTAACCCCTCCTACTTCTCCTAGTAGGGTAGGGAGAAGAGAGGGGAAAAGGAAAAAACCTCACCGATTGAGATAAAGGCAGTTTAATAGCATAGTAACAGAAAAAAAAAAGGTAGAAAAGTAAGTGATGCAGCACAATTGCTCACCAACCGATGATCATGCCCAGCCCATCCCAAACATCAATCGTGGATTCCTCACCCCCCTCCAATCCCCATTTATATACTCTATATATATATGGTGTGGAATATTGCTTTGGCCAGCTTGTCATGTATATGCTCCCTCTCAGCTTCTTTGGGAAGCTGAAAAGTCCTTGACTTAACATAAGCATTACTTAGCAACAGCTAAAACAATATGTGCTATCTACATTATTCTCATACTAAATCCAAAATACTGCAGCTACAAGGAAGAAAATTAACTCTATGCCAGCTGAAACCAGGACACTCAGTCCTGTTAACTGTCAGAGAACATGGTCGATTGGTTTCTTATAGTTTTGTTTTACTAACTTTTACTCCAAAGCTTACAAACCTGAACAAGCAACACATTCAGGTTGTTTATATGTTAGTGTTTCCTATGCAGTAAATAATATATAATCTACTTGCATTTGAAGGAGAATGGAACAGATATGCTTATTCTATAATATCTCCTTCAAGAGGTCATGCCTTGGCCACGCCAAAAGAATTTTACTTGGATGACAGCTTCAGAGATGGGCACAGATTATCCAATTTTATCTGAAAGGTGCTTTTTAAAACATAAAAGTCTAGAAAATTTTACAACAGAATGTTAACCTTTAACCTGTGTTTGCATAAGGAGTGCTTTACCGGAAAGAAAAGACATCGGTGTTGTATATTAGCGCTAGGTCTATAAAGGCAAAGATTTTAAATTTATACATATAGCAAACCCACTTACCTAACCCCAGGGGAAACAAGCTATTCTTTAGAAAAAATGTTGCTTTTCCTGTAAGATCTTTTGTCAGTATAGCTGCTTTGGGTAGGGCTTCATACTCTTCATACCTTCATACTCTTCCCAAGCACATTCCTTGTAGTGTAAACCTACTCCTAAATGAGTATTGGACTTTTACTTGCAATATCTGCCCTTGGAGGTAATTTGCTTGTGTCATACCTCCCTGGGACATATTTCTCCTAGTTTCCTAGCAAATAAAGTGTTTGATCCTTGAGTATGACCTTTTGGCTCAAATTGCCTTCTGAAGTGCTCTATTCAAGCTGATTCATCTTCCAAGTACCTTCATCTAGTTATTTCCAAATTTTCTAGAAGATTCCTGCCACAGATTAGATCATATTGTGAAGAGGAGCTGCCTACAGTATTTCATGAATATAACATGATTCATTGTTTGTTTGCTATTACATTGGTTGCTGTACAATTGCCTGCTAGAATGAACCCCTGGCTAACCGTTTTCAGAAGTCTATCTCATCACTGATGTGAAATTTTACCTCTGTGCCAATTTTTGCACCATGGCATGGTGCAGGGAAGGATGAATCCAGGCTGGGAGCTGAAGCCAAGCTCCTTGGCAAATCTCTGAAGTACGGGAGAAGTGAGAGGTGGATATTTCGGCAGAGCACATCATACTCAAGGCTCTGGTAAATGATATAGCTAAGGCAAGCTAGCTATATGTTTTATACTAGCAAACAGGCCCAAGTCATTGATCCAAGTGCTGGACTGCAGTTCCCCGTGCTGCCTAACTGTTAGGAGACTCCTTGACACAACTTTTACTTTGGTAAAAGTTGCCTTTCCTTGGCAACTTCTGGGAGCAGTCCTGGCACTGTTCCACAGTATGGCAAGGGCCAGCCTTTTTAAAGGGCAGAAGGAGGACAAAGGGAGACAAAGAGCCCATCTATTTGCAGTACAGAGGTAGTCAGTACTAAGTTTGTCTAAGGAACATAGGACCGAAGACCTTTTGTTGCCCAAAGGGCTCTGCTAGTAATGTTGTGTCTCTGCTGCAGAGACCAGACAGTGCTTCACCCGGGGAAGATGTTTGTGTTTGCTGCTGTTCCTCACTTGCAGGCTCATGGCACGTGATCAGGGTGGCTCTGCTAGCAGAATCGGGTAGAGCAGACCTGGCCTAACTGGCACCTCGACCTAGCACTTTTTGTCCAGTGAATGACATGGTGGATGTAGGTGCTGGTAGCACGAGCCAGTCAGCTTGCTGAGTAACCGTGACTGCTGCCTGGCCGAGACAGTTTTGGGGAAAGGCAGATAAAAGCCACTGCCAGTGTGGCTGGGGTGATGGTGGCAAAATCAGCTCCCTGCTCCTGGTCCTCCTGGCCTGAACTGCAATCTCTGCAAAGTTGTTCTAACCCTCAAGGCGATTTTTTTTTTTTTTTTTTTGTCTAATTGACTGAAAAGATGTGAACTGGGTCTGGTCAGAAGCAAAGCCAGTGGTGCTAGACAGCGTAGTGTGCTTTGGAACTGATGAAGTTTGCCTACAATTTCACATGCTTGGCTTCCTGGTTGGTGAAACTTGGTAACCATAGATGTTAAAATCAAAGTGACACAGATAGGTGTGTTTAAGCCTGCTTAGAGTCCCTTTGGGTAGAAATGCTATCATTAAAAAAACGCATTTAGGCAGATCCTCTGGAGATCATCTAGTCCAACCTCATACCCAGCTTGAATCAGGTGGCTCCGGGCCTGGTCCATCTGAGGACAAGACATTTCCAAGGACAGAGATTCTACATCTTCTTGGGGCACCAATGCTGGTGCTTAACCACTCCCATGGTGAACACTTCCTTCTTATAACCAGTTGGAATTTCTTTCACTGCAAGCTGTGACAGTTGCCTCTTGTCTCCTCACTGCACGTCTGAGATAAGCCTGTCTTCATATTTTCTATAATCCTCTCTGTTTTAATGATGAGAATTCTCTGTACATGGCTATGCCGGTTTAGTCTAGTTGTTCCCGGGATGCAGTTTATCAGTTATGCAGCTCCAAAGGCATATTTGTCTACTGTGGTTGCAGTCCTTCTACAGCTTTTGCAATTGAATGGAGGACAAAATCAGAGCTCAACAGAATGCAGTTTAGCTCATGCTGTCTCCAGCTTATACAGCCTGATCTTAAGTCACTTTAATGACATGTCATGAGTATTTCTATATACAAATACATTTTCATTGCTCCAGAAGTGAGGTCACCTCTTTGCAATTGCTAATTATTATTTTAAGCTGATACCGCAGTAACTGTAGAAAAGTTACTAATTCAGCACCCACTTATTATGTGCCTTTGTCCCCTTCCCAGTTCCGTTCTCCATGCTGATGGGTCTCAGTAAGATCTCACATATATGTCTGGACAGAAATGGGGCAGCTCTGAGAACTAGCTGCTTTGTTCAGCATTTTTCTTGCAAAACCTACTGGAAGCCACCACAGCGTGTCTGCAAGGCTTCTTATTACATATTATGTTGTGTGGTTTCCCGATGGAAAATATATGGCTGGGAAGGAGAAATCAGACAGGCTGCTGAATGTCTTGTGTGGAACCTCTAGAACACAAAGAATTTGGGAGTCTGGTTTCCTGACATAGCTCCATATTCACTCTGCAAAAGAAAAGCACCAGAAAGGAGAGGCTGTTTGTCTTGTGCTGGGCCTATTATCTCCTTTATCTACTATTTACTGTGGGACGTTATGACACAACGTTATGTTGTTGTACAGGTCACTTTAGCCTTCTCACTGGGAGAAAGATGGAAGGGGAGGGGAGAAATGGGAGAGGAAAAAAGGGAGTGAGTGCTCCTTCCAAGTGAAACGACTAGTTTGTTGGCCACTCTGCTGTCTTTCCAGTAGATTCTATTGAGAGCAAGGCAAAGGATGGCATCATTTCGTCTTGTTTAACGGCATGGGATTTCTTAGCAATGTAGCCACCCTACAGAAACCTTCAGTCGTGACAGGTAAATAGTGAGGCTGAAAGGAAATTTTGACTGTGCATGATGCACTCCGCTGGTTTGCACATTGTAGTTCCTAATGCTACTCCTAGCAGAATTCAGTGGTCCCCAGTGCCTACTGCTTTTATGGCGTTAGGAGACTATATGCCAACATTGCAGCCTTTTCTAATATCTAAGAGTTTCCTGTACTTTTTCATGGGAAAGGAATTGCTGTAGAGTCTGAAAGTAATAATGAAAACTTCCATGTAAATATATTCTATTTTGTAAACAAAGTATTTAAAAAAATAATAATCATGAAACGCATCACAGAAAAGCAGAAAAGATGCCATTTTCATTTAGTGATAGGTATTGCTGTACATGGAGGTTACAAAGGATTGAAGAAAGAAGCACTGAAATAGTTAATCTCCCAATTAATTTACATTCATGATTCTGATAATGTTTGAGAGTTGAAATTAATCTGAACTTTGTTTACTCTCTATGAATTATTTTAAAAATCCTTAATTCTTTACCTCAGGAAACTCAAATTGTCTAAGAGCATGACTGACATTTGCAAACAGCAAATAATATGATTTCAAAATGCAGTCTCCAAGGAGAGGTACATACTTGGATTAGAAGGATATTATAATTCTTTCCCAGTGGTTCTGTGCTTTGGCAAGGTGTCTCCCTTGATGTTGGTAACCAGCAACTGCAGATGGGCTGGAACAGCTGAAGAGGGAACATCTGAAGTGATTTTTACACGTAGATGTAAGTCGCTCTTCTGTTTTAAATTAGTAAGGTCTAAAACATCATGGTAGCAGATGTCCGTGTCTGGGGCTAAACATTTCAGAATGGAAAACTCCCTGTGTGTGTTTCTCTTTCTGCATATGAAATGCTAACAACACACAAACATATCTTGTTGTTCTGAGAAATGTTTTCACCTGCAGTGAATTGTCAGTCTTTTTAGAGGAAAGTTAATAGTATTAACAGTGTTAATAATCCTTTTGTGCCTGAGTGGAGTAAATACTAAGGGCCTATGAACATGTCAGATAGTGAAAAGAATTATTCTTTATCTTTTATTTTTGTCACCCATACTCATTACTTTTTAAAATTAGAGGGATATAGAAAATCATGACTTATCCTTTGGACAAAATCCCTTCATTTGTGCATCAAAACCTAGGTTTCCCAGAATGTGGGCCATGCTATCAGGAGCAGGAGAAGTGAATGTTGGAAGATATATGTATTAGAATTATTAGCATTTCAACTTGAGGTCTATTGCAGAGATTATACTTTCTCAAAGAGCTTTCAAAGGATCAAAACATATTGATTGTTAGATTATTTGAGAAGATGTCTCCTATTTCAAAAACACAGAATACATTTCTTTTATAAATGAATTGTCTTTCTTCATTTATCACCAGCATTGAAAACAATCCCTTTCTCTTTCTGCCAAATCTAACATATTTTGTGTAGGATCAGATAAAAATACTCTGACTTTCCAAAAAACATTTCTACTCCCCTCAGGTAAGGTAAGTTTAGAGTGGATATTTTAATGCCAGTGCCTGGTACTGGCATTTAGTAGGATTAAAAATGGTAAGTGATTAAACTTATCACGAGATGAAGTTTCTCATTTGCCAATTTAGAAATTAATCAGAAAAATTAATCAGACCCATGTTCTTAATTTTCTTAGTCTGTTCTGAAAATTGAGGACAGACCTCATGTTTTCTAAAGACGGAGAAAGAACCTGGACAACCTCACAGAAGCATATATGGATTCCTTGTTTTTTCCACAATTTAAATATTTTAAATATGGCAGTTTTATTATTTAATTAAAAATATCAAAATTTGTCATACTCGAGAAGAATGACTATCTTAAAACTGAGGCTTGGGAGAGTTAACTTCAGACAGAGGCTTGAAAAGCAGATGTAGACTCTCAGAGCTCTATCTTACTTACACTCAGGGCAAGTAAACAACATCAACGAGAACTGCTTAAGTGGAACAGGTTGTTTTTGAGGAGTCTCTACAGCTAGTGTTAGCTTGCTGTTCCCATTTCAACCCAGGTGTTTAGCTGGTAGGTGGAATCCTGAGGACTGCCAGTAGCAAGAGAGATGCTTTCAGTAAGTTACACTCTTTGAGACATTTTAAAAATTTTCTTTTAATTAGAACAGGGTGTTCAAGTTCTGTGTCTCTTAATACAGGAGAAACTGAAGGAAGTCAGAAAAGTTCTTCCATGAAGTAGTACTTGTTCTTAAGGGTTTGTGTTGTTGTTTTTTGTTCTCTGTCTGAATACCTTTTTGTACTTTTTTGTTTGACATTTTGTCCACCTTTTTGTGTCTTCTGGGCCTAGAAGAATTGCACTGGAGACTGAGTTCCCCTGTCTCTTTCCCTGTTGTCCTGGTTTGAGGTAAAACAGAACTAATTTTCTGTTCAGTAATTTTACCTTTTTAGCTGGGCCTCTTCTAACTAAACTCTGAAATTAACAGCATATTGTTCAGAAACCATTCCACTCCCTCAGTGATAAGACCTGATTATACCACGGGATGGTATGCAGAGAGGCCCTTGCTTATACTTATTGCTATAACAACCAAGGTCAGGTAACTTTGTTATCTGCCCCATTGGAGGGTCGGAAGTGGAAAAGCATAGAGGGGTCACACCTGTAGGGAGAAGAAGACAGGACAGGTGACCCAACACTGACCAACAGGGTATTCCATCCCATCAGCATCATGCTCAGTATAAAAGCTGAGAGATCAAAGAGTCAACTCTCCTTGTTCAAGGGCCAATGTCTCAGGCGGACCCCATCTGTTCATCTGCCTTTGATCCCGATCCGAGCATTCCTGACTCCAGATCTGGAATCCAGCTCCTGTCCATCACCGAGTCCAGTCTGGGACTTTTCCCTGTGTCTGCTGGTGATGTGATCATCCTCCTGGGAGCTTGATACAGTTTTGTATATACCGTATATTTTTTCTGCCTTTTTTTTATTTTCCTCTTTTTATCTATTATTTCATTATTTATTACTATTTTCATTAAAGTAGTTTAGTTTTTTTCTAAACTCATAAATGTCTTTTATGTCTTCCTCTCCTATCTTTTTCTTGAGGAGGGAGGGAGGGACCATCTGTAATTCTGATTGGTCAATCTGGTCAAAACCACAACACCAGTCCTATCCAGTTGTATATGTGTTTGAGTCATCCCAGTAGGAGCCTGTTAGTATCATGCATCCCATTGCCTTTTCTTCCACTCCTGTGATGGTCCCTTTCAGAAAAATGCCCACATTTTTGATCCTCCCCTATTCTCAGAATCTGCTCTGTGGATGGCCTATCAATTTCTCTCATGTAAACCTACTGCTTCTGCTGCTGTTCTTATGAAATTCCTCCCCTGCATGTTCTTCCTTCTGTTTACATATCATTCTGCATTTGCCCCTCTTTTTCATGATTTTCTGTCTGTCATCCTTATGCTACCTTCTGTTTCATCCTTTGCCTATTTTCATAATATCTTCTTCTCCACCCTCTTTTGAGAAGACCTGCTTCAGAGTTCTCATGTTCTGTTTTCCCTTAGTGCAGCCAATCTCCTCCTTGATGATATCTTTCCTCTGGAAGCTTTCTTCTTCTCTTTCTTCTGTCCTTACATTCTTCCAGATGTAACACATCTAAGCCAAGTATTCTTCTGCTCCTCTTATCTAGCAGGTACCTCTCAGTCTTGGGTTACCTGCCCATCTTCTACTCCATCATGCTGATAAATCTCTTTTGAACTCTGTTATTCTCTCCAGCTGCATTTAAGTCTTGGGTCTCATAATTTGTTATGTTCATCAGGCCAAACCGCTTACAGAAATGGTTTGTGCCAGATATCCCTGCAGAGAGAGAGGAGTTGCCTCTGCACCCTCTTCTGTTTGTCATGACAATCTGCGGGTCATCACCACTTCTCTCTCTCTCTCTGTTTTGTCACTGCCAGCTTCTTCCTTTTCATTGGCCTTAAAAAAAGAAAGGACAAACCCCCCAAACCTCTCTTTTATGGTCTTTGCTTTACTAGTTATATTTCACAGAGTGGAAAGCAAATGTCATAATTACAGAAGTTATGTTTCTTTCCTTATGCATGACAAAAGTGGCTGAATTCAATCTTATATTAACTGTGGAAACTTGAGCTGTATAATTAGTTGGCAACTTTGGTAAAATTGCAAGGAAATTGTATGCAGATGTCAGTTACTAGCGTCTGATTCAATATTATACTGTAGGGGAACAAAAGGAAAAGGATGGATCCAGGAAGATCCTCAGCTGGCTAGTAGTGGTCAATACAACTCCATTGCTAGGGAACTTCTCTTCTACTCAGGACACTGTCAATAGAATTGGAAAGATTTTTCGAGAACCAGCATTTTTGGTCATCAACAATATCTGAATGTGTTCAAATGCAAAAACCTGTATCCATTAAATGAATGAGACTTAGAAGAGTATGAACTGGATGGTCTACAGTTTTCAAGAAGGTTCCAGCTTCTGGCACTTAAGCACAAAACAAAGTTTAGATTTTGGGGAGGCACATCCATGCACAGCATCTACCAGCCAGTCATAGCTCCCAGTCAAAAGACGCTGCTTATTCCCTGCTGAATCTGAATGACAGGGGTTGTGTATCAGGCCAGAGAGAAAGTGGTGTTCCAGAAATGATGCTTTCACCACAAACTTATGTATCTATGTCTGGTTTGGTGAAAAACAAAGATTTTCATATAGCCCCTGTTATATAAAAGTAACCTCAAAGTGGTAATTTCAAGAGTCACTCCTCACAATGCTGGTTCTAAATTTTAAACGAGGTAATCCAAACTGATCACTCTTAGAAGCCAACTGAAGTAACTATTTTTTCCTATTAAGTATTAGAATTCACCTGCCTGATTAATTTCAAATAACCATTTCTACAAATGCTTAATAAAACCAGCATTTCCAACAGATCCATATGTTAAATCTCATTCTTCCCACCAACCAACACAAATTTTTGCATTCTTTTTATTGAACCTCATGCAGTTTATTGCTTTAAAAATTCTCTCGTTTCAGTTCTACTGCAGCAAGACATGCGGCCCTCTTTGTAGGAGGTATAGCATTTGCGCTTTTATGACTGATTATGAAAATTCTTATCATCCTCTGTTTTGCCTTATTTTTGCCTTTTTTTTCTTACCGAGCAATCTGCTTTTGCTGCTGCAGGAAGCTCTCTGTACCAACTTTGCATTTGACCTTTCTCATAGTGGAGGTTACTCATGCCAATTAGGAGTGCTTCTAAGGACAGCACTTTGTGTGGCGATTTAAGCTGTAAATTAATTCTGCTTCTTGAATCACTGTTAAAGCATCTTACAAAGATTCCTCCGCTGATGAGAGAGGAGGTGTACGTTTGCTAGTGAGTAAGCAGCATGATAAGGCCTCTGAGCCAGCAGCGCTGCTCGTGGGAAAGAGATGAAGTGCTGCAGGATGAGGTGCTGACCTGGGTGACTAGCCATAATTTTCAGTCCAGGTTTCTAGCAGATCATGTGCTTGCTCCTTCCTCCCCTTTCCTAACATTTTTCATGCCCTGTGAAGAAATTCAGACATTTTCTGGATTGCCACACAAGGAGTTTCACATCTATTTTCTTCTCTTCCATGAGCTTCTTCCCTTGGAGTGGAGTTTTGAGGGGAATTCGGAGGAGAGAGGGCTGCTGTGAGGGTGAAAGGTGATAATTGGTGTGACCACTGATGACAGAACCAGGTCTTTCAGTGAAGTTCCTGGTTCGTTCAACCACAGAGTCTCAAACTCCATAGCAGGGTAAAACAGAAATTCCCTCGGATTCATGGATGTTACAGATGGAAAAGTCATATTCGGTCATCTGGTTCATCTTTCTGAGAGCACAGGGTTGTTCAGCAGGACATATGTTTCTAATATTTTGTCTAACCTATTTTTATAGGCTAGGTGATGAGTCATGGGGCTTACACCATCCCCAAAGGAACAATATTCTGTGGCTAATCAAATTTCAATGCTGGGAAGATATTTTTCCTGCTATAGATTTTCCATTTCTTAATTTTATTTCATTACACTTGCTTATCTCTTCTAAACACTTCCTCTCAGCTTTTGTATTTAAACTCTTCATCTGTATCATTGCTCCTATCAGATCGTGTTATTTTAAACAGGGCAAGTGGTTGAAGCCTATCTTTATTTTTGCCTGGCACGTTGCCTTATAAAACCTAGTGTTCCTTACAGTACCATTTAACCTTTTTTTTTTTCATATTCAGACTTGAATGTTTTGGAAAGTTTCTGAGATCCATATGAAGCAAAAATACTCATGTTCCCCTCCATGTTAATATAAGTAGTAGAGTCATTCAGTGGAAGCTCTGCACGCCCATGCTTTGAAGCAGGGCTGCGAGATTTGGCAGGAAGGGTGGGTGCTTACAACCAAAATCTGCCTTTTGCCATCACTGCAAAATGTATTCTGCAGAAATGATAAACTTAGAAGTTGGTTCTCAGGAGCACAGCGGGGACTCGTCAGAGTTTGGCTGTTGGCTTTCCAGTGTGGAAGATGCTCTGTCCATCCAGGGCTGCTATATGGCGAGGAGAGCAACCAGAAGAGAGCTGAGAAGGAGACAAGAGCAGTCAACAAAAACAGTATAGGGTAGGCATAGGAAGGAGTACAAAGCTCCAAGTTACATGGTCCCCTCCAGAACCTGGCATATGATAACCATTAGAAGGTCATGTTCTTCTGTATGCTATGGAGATGGGCACTTGTATTTTGCCATCCTAGTTTTACAGACTTAGATTTTACTTTAGACTTTATTTGCTCATCCCCTAAGTAGCTCTGTTCCCATCTCTCACCTCCTGTACCATGTTCTCCTAAATACCTTTCTACCCAATTTTTTTTTCCTTCTAGTTCCCTATCTTTCTGCAACCTGCACATTTATGTTACCTCCACCCCAGCTTGTATTCCTCTTCCTTTCCATGGCAACAAATTGTGTATGTCAACAAATTGTGTATGTCAACAAATTTAGGACTGTATTCTTTTATTTGGTACCATGAAAGTCCCAGAATGACTGATTTGTACGTAGTGATTGGAATCACAACTACTGTTATTTCAGTAACTATCAAGATAGCATCAAGATTCTCTCAACAAAGATTATTGTCTAACACTTTTCATTTCAATGGCCATTTCAGTATGACATTTAATAGTAGTTCTGGTTTTATAAAATCAAGATTTTATCATAATATATAAACAAATAGTTCTCTTGACCTAGGTGAGATGAAGCAAAAGTGAGCACTGCTTATGCTTTAAAGGAAAATACAATTTGCCGTAGCAGTGCCCTATTTGTAAAGAAGGTAAGTAGTGTTGGTGTTTTGTCTCCAGGGATTTGCCTTCAGCAGAGGCTAAAAGGCTGCCAGGTATCAAGGGTAACGTTGTGAGTTACAGTACTGGAGTATCTTTCACTGCCTCGAGCATTACAATGCCAGACATGAAACAATATAAAGTTGTATTTATTAGTCTCCTTGCTGTCAGTTTTAAACCACTTTTTAAGACCATGACTTGAGAACTGAGATCACTGTAAATTCAGCTGTTGTGTCATAGAGAAACCTTTTATTGTTGAACTGTGGATGTTTATGCAGTAACTGTGGATTCTACTGCAGTAGGAATGGCTTGTAGGGAAATGCACTTGATGTTTTTAGATTTCTTAATGGCTTATCATCTAATTCCTAGTGTATGGTTTTATTCTACTGTGTTTGATTTCTTTTGCAATACCTGTATTCTTTGATACCTTTCAAGCAGTCATTTAAAGGAACAAATATTGCTACATCGCCATTGAAAGAAAAGAAAGAAAAACCTGTTGCTACTGGTTACCCAGTTCCTAAATCCAAGCCATTATATTTCCTTGGGTATAACTTATTTTTGTTTTCTGAACATAATCCTGGATTTGGAGCCTTTTAAATGAATGAATAGAAGACTTCACCTTTGGAGCAAAGGCTGTATTTAACCAGCTGTGTTTCAGGATTTAATGTGCCAGGGTTTATTATGACCTATCCCTAAGCTAGTTGGGATTGCATGAAATACAAAGTTCACATTTATAAAAAAGCTGTTCATGGAAATCGGATGTTAAGGAGTAACTTGAATCCTTCAAAATATCAGAGATCATTCTGTTCAAGATGTATTTGTTAGTAAGAAAATATTAAGAAAACTGTTATCGCCGAAATGATAGTTTCTTTTCAGTGTTTATTTGAAAACATTAAATCTTTTGAATTAAACTCTCAAAACCACATTTGTCGAAAACCTTACTGTAGTGTCAGCTATCTTTGGGAGCTTCTTTTTGTATTGCAATAGGTTATTTAGCCACCATTATATTAGTGCTGAAGAAGTAAATAAATAAAAAACGTATTAATTAATTGTATGACATATATGAGAACTACACAAACTTGTTCTTGCTGAAACTGGAAGCAGATAAGCTCTTTTCACCTGTATTTACCCTTGACTGCATTGAAATATTACAGTTAATTGTCATCTCTATCACATGCACACCAACACACATTGTACTCATTCACTTACCGAAGCAATCTAATATTCAAGTGTACATATAAATAAAAGATAGACTTCTATTTGGAGCCAGAGTTTAGATTGTCAGTCCCTTCCTCCTCATGCAGCCCAGCATTGCCTGTAGCATGGGAGCGCCAGCCCTTCTAGCTTTGAGTCAGCACTGTGGGAAGGGCGCTGAAAGCTCTGTCCTGGGGAATAAACTGGGCAGAGTGCATGGGGGAATTACTCATTCCTGTGGGCACAAAGACTCCCATGAAAGACTACAGCTTCTTGAAGCAAACTTTCCTTGGTGCTCCTCCCGTGCACTCCCCCTTACATAGAGTAATGACATGAAAGCCACCATCTAATCCTAATTACACAGGCTGAGTCACTACAACCACACAATCCTACCCACGGCTTTCATGTCTTCACTCCCAGTTCTCCCTGCCTATGACTTGCTTGAAATACATGACAAGCACCTTTGGACAAAGAGTGCCTGCTGCTCTGCATTATCTCATTGTCTAGTGCAATATGGTTGTTTTGGGGTGCAGGTCAGCACTGGAGTGCTACTGGTAAACTGAAGAGAGAACATTAATTACAAATGAAGGAGTTTAGGAAGCCTAGCAGAAGAGTATGCTGCTGCCAACGTGACTGTGTTAGACTGCAGGCTATGTGGCCTGAGACTGGTCAAATTATAAACTGCTGTATTGGAAAATATGATTTGGCTAACAAATTGATGAGGGATTAATATACATCTGCATACATCTCTCATGATTTTTATATACCTTTATATTTTGTGAGTATTCTGCTTCTAAAAAATTGAGTGTCCAGAACAAGCTCTTTTTGTCACTAGATCTTTTTTCTTGGACAGGAAGGAGAAACCATCAGGAAAAGTACTTGTTTTGTCTAAGGGTTAAGCAGGGATGGCATCATGTCTTGTCAGCTTTCGTGACCTCTCATTGCCGTGGAAGGGCAACAGAACCTTGAGCTAGCTGTAGTGCAAAGGACCAAGTTTCCAAATCTGGATTTCCAGCGTGCAGTCTAAGAAAAGTGGACTTGTTTAGATATCACCTGTAAGAGGGGATAAGAAACTCATCCTAGAAGTAAAGACCAGGGAAAAGGAAGCAGAAAACCCTAGAATATCATTAAGACACGTCCACAGAACAGGCAAGAGAGGTCGGCCAGGGTCTGTTGAGACTCAGGAAGCTTGAAAGATACTAGAGTCCCATGACTTGGGACTGGAAAAGCTACTTAATAGGTATCCTCTGTGGGAAGGTCAGATGGAACGGTAACAAGACTATACAGTTCATTTTTTTCATCAAAACTTATAATGAATCTTTCATAATGATTCTTCAGTCCAAAAATCCTGCAAAAGACAAGGTGACTGTAGGGCAACTAGGGAAAAATGTAGGCACTCAAGTTCAAAGCTGCAGTCCTATAAGCCCTCCTCCGTTGGTCTCTAACTTCTATAGCTCCTGTATTCTGCCACCTTTGAAACAAAACCAACTGTTTTGGATTTTTGAATGAACCAGTCTGCCTAAGCTTCTTGAGATCCTGCTCCCAAGGATGCCTGAGAACACACTTCTCCTGCACAGACCAGTGCCTAAACACAATTACCTTAGATGGAGACACCAACACAGCTTCTAAACACAGCTGCCTAGAAATTCAATGTGAACAGAGACAAAAATGGACACTTCTTGACTGAGATACCACATTCACTGGTGAGAAATTGTTTGGAAATGCCTAAAATTTGAATGACTGCATAAGAACATTCATTTTGAGCCTGATATCTCTAACAGCAAAGGAAGAACAGATTGTGAAGGCGTTTGGTGTCGTGAGTACTGTGCCTCTGGACCCAGGAGGAACTGCATCCTAGCAAACTCTTTCTGTTAAAAGTGCTGAATTATTGGCACAACGCTAATCAGCTTCTTTTGGTGATCTGAACAAATGTGGCATTTAACACAACAGTTAATATGTAATCAAGATATGGATAAACCAAACCACCTAGTAACTGAGTAATATGCAAACAAGTAGTATTTTTGAAGTCTCTGTTACCTCAGGTTTCCTGCCATATTCTCCAGCTGCTACTTAAAAAATTTTGCTTGTGTTATTACCAAACTGCATATTTTAAAAAGTCATCATGCAAAAGCTGGCTGATTAAAAGCAAGTTACTCATCAAACTCATTACAGCTTTCATGAGTATCTGTCTCATAGCTGCCGGAAGAGTTATTTTGCTATAGTGGCATTTTCATTAAATCTTCTATTTTAGTTTCTGTTTATCAAGCCTCATTTCTCCAAGTTGTCTTACAAATGTATCCAGCATTCTTTTGATTGTACCAACTAATTTCCTTGAGTGAGGAGGTCTGGCCTGAAAACTGTGCTCAAGACCATCAACTTGCCCCTTTAAAACTTGCACTTCATTACTTAGTTCTTGATGCACAGACTTGCATTCTTTCTGATCAATGAAACCTCCTTTTTGTACCTGCTCTAACTATTCATTAATTCCTTAGAGTGAAACTCAGTTCAGTCCATTCCTGCTTATATTCGTATCTTCTAATGTCTCCAGAGCAAGCTGCATTTGATGCTTCTTTAGTTTGGTAGTCACTGTTTTTTCAGCTCATAAATTACAGAACTGTTAAGATAATTCCACAAACTTGTATTGGAGTGCATTAA
Organism: Tringa tobata; assembly: GCA_033628505.1. Taxonomy (NCBI): domain Eukaryota; kingdom Metazoa; phylum Chordata; class Aves; order Charadriiformes; family Scolopacidae; genus Tringa; species Tringa tobata. Next base: position 6,887,328 of record JAHREE010000495.1, read on the forward strand.
TTTTCCTTGTGTGGAATTCAGGCTTCTCCTTGACTGTAGTTCTGAATCAGTGCCAGTGATATTACAGAACACATTTAGAGTCCCAGTTCTGTTTTCAGCTTCTTTTCCTCATCATCTTCAGAAAAATTCTCATGGGTTTCCTGTTTATCCAGTGGGGGAAAGGCACCATCATTTTTGGCTATAAGGGTTATTAAAAATGTTCTAAAGTGTCTTTTTTTTTGCTTGTTTCTTTGCTTCTGTGGCAACATTTTTAATAAAAAAAAAAAAAAAAGGCAAAAAAGGCACTTTGGTGTAGAATGCTCTTTGTTTCCAGGGAACTCCAGCTAAGTGGCTTGAAAACCTGCCAAAGTTCACTTACTCACCTGACAAGAAATATGAATTACCTTAGCTGAAATACTTAGACAGGATGGGTTCTTGGCCAAGTCTTGGAAGCAACATCAGAATTTCAGAAGACACTGTTTTTTTTTCGTGACAAGACCTTCACCATCAGCGTGGGCAACACTTGCATTCAGGACTATCTTCTTTCATTTGCATTCATATTATATATCTGAGAACTTCTGGCACAAACTGTGCAGTTACAGTTTAGAAGTAGTTATATTTATGTGACTGCCATCCAGGGCACCAGTGGTGACAGGACAATGAACGTTTGCAGATGTTGAGCGTAGATAAACTTACAGTTTGGTGTCAGCTAGAGGGGAAAGTAACCCTTAGTGCTGAAAATCTGATAGATCTGGGCCAGAAAGCTGTAGCAGTGGCATAAGCACAAAGGGAAAAGAAAAAAGAATAGAAAGCATGCCTTGGAAGATCTGGATGCTGGAACTGCTTTTGCTGGTAAGACTAAAATTTTTAAACAAGACAGTGAAGGCAAAAACACCTATGGTTGCTCTATGAAAGACAGGAACAATTTGTTTTCAGTTGGTTTCTTATAATAGCCCTCTCTTTAACCAGCCATGGGTGAAATAAGCAGTAACAACTTCACACACAGAAAAAGGTTTTTCCATGAAGTTTGGAGAAGTTTCATCTTTCTGCTTATGTCAGAGGAGGATAAAAGGGGTGTTATGGTAACATCAAAGCTAAGACCAAAGCTTGGCATGTGACAGGAAGCCAGTGCAGTTCATTTTCCCTAAATGCATTGCTATTTCATTTTTTCCTTTCTGTTCTACTTATCTGTGATTATGGAAAAGCATTTCATGGTTCTAGAAGAAAGAAAATTGCAGTGTTGGTTTGTGAAGCCAATGTTTAGAACTTCCATGCTTATCCTTTGGGATGGAATACAGCACACAGATCTCTGATCATCCCTGCCATGTGAATTGTAGAAAGTTCAGCTTGGGGACTTCAGAAGGGTTTTTTTGAAACCTCAGGTGCAAATGATACTTCTGTTTTTCCCGAGAATTCACCATCAATGAAGCACAGAAAATTGCCTTGCTACAGCTCCAGGATGAGGTATTTTTAGGTTTTTATAGCATCCATAAAATTAAACTCTTATCAACTCAAGTTGGAAGCCTTGTGTTTTGAACAAAAATGCGATAATCTTTCCAAAGAAGAATGGCACAACGGTGACAAAACTTTATCAGACATTGAGATGTGTAGTATGTTCATTATCGATGTTATCAAGATTGGAGACCCTGTAAGTGATCACAAGAAATTAAAATATTCCTTAACGTTTAGCTTGTTATGAAAGTTTTTCAGCAACAGATAAGAGGCTTATCAGAAAACAAATCTAATCCGGAATTTTAGCATAGCGCTGGGACAGGCTGTTTGAAGTGAGCTGTGGGTTATAAAATCAGTAATGTTGTTCCACCTTTATTTTAAACTTTTCTAAACAATATTTTTTTCTGTAAACCTAAACCCATCTTAAGAATCTGTGAGAGATTGTTTTCAACTGAAAAATAACGTTGTGTACCTCTGGTAAAATCAGCTAACTGTGAGTCCAGAACTGAAACACCTATCTTCCAAGAAGCAGGCCTAGACACAACAAAAGCTCTGATAGCAAATGGGGAAAAATTTTCACTCCCAAATACTTTAAAGATTATTAGGAAAAGCAGTCAGCATCTAATATCCCTGTAGGAACTAGGAATCCATTGTTATGAGGGGAAGTCACCTTTTTGCTTGAAACAACGGTATAGATATACATGATGCAATGACATTTTGAGTTTTGTAAGCAAGCTAACAAGAAGCTAAGAAAAGCTGTCTGCCACTCCTGCATAGCTGCTTACATCTGAGACCCCTGGCAGCCAGAGCTCAAACAAGACAAAGACACAGAAACAGCTCTTCTAGATGATTTTTGTCTTTCTACAGAAAAACAAAAGCATATTAATTCTTTGTACATTAGGTCTCCCTTATATATGGCAAACCTGTTCTGCAGTCCTCCTCTATTTCCAGCAGACTGTGGCATGCAGTAGAAGTGCTAGACTACCACAGGTCTTTGCACTCAAGTGGGGGTAAGAATAAATAGACATGCAAAACTGTGCTATTTCCTTTCAACTCTGAATGCTGAGTCCTCAATCACACAGTCTTCTCTACTGTGGAGATCATGGTCACTACAGATATGTTGGGAGAGCTACTGGGGCAAGCTAAGAAAACAGTAACACAAATAACATATAGCTCTAGAAAGGATTAAATATACCCTCTCCATTGAATTCAGTCCAAACAAAGGCAGTGGTGTCAGGAATGTCAAAAGTTCTTTTGAATTTCTGGCCCAAATAATTTCTCACATTATTTGTCATAGCTGCCTTCTGATGGCTTAACAAAAATAATACAAAATGAAAACAATGTCCAACTTCTATTCATTCAGTCACAGACCTGGCTCCTATTATCACAAGACATACTTATTGTTTCTAGGGAGCTGGTTATGGCTTCTCATTAATCCTGGATGTTATCCCAGACCATGATATATTGGAAGTATATTCCATTGAACATAATGCAACAAAATCAAAACTGGTGGAAGAGAGAAGACAGTTGGCTATTATGTCCAGTCATAAAGTTATGGACTTTGATAAAACTCCAGCAAGTATGAAGTGCAACAGCTTGTTTTCTTCGCAGCAAAAATCACTTTGATTCGCTTATACCAATGTTTATTTTCTGTTTGCTATTTTCTATTCAATTTCTCTTGAAAATAATGGTTGCGTAGGGTAATGTTTCCAGTTGTTTCATGGAGTTAGTAATCAGAAATAGCCTTTGAGAGAGTTGTTTTGCAACAACTGCTGTATGCTTGATGACTAAAACAGGAGTAGGGTTGAAAGTGATGAAGGCAGAACTTCCATAGCAGCTGAATATGTACTAGATCACTCATTTTTGAAACAAAAACTGCTCCAATTTTCTTGCACAAATAAATGTAAAAGTATTTATTTAACTGTCCCCTAAAATAATTTTTCAGGTTCAAAACCTCAATTCAGATGAACATAGACAATGCGGTAAGAGTAGAGCGAAATAATCAAGCTAGTAGTCCTTACTCATTCTGGGAAAAACAGGAAAGAGAGACTAAGAAAGAGGCTCTTATGGTCATTCATATTTTTAATACTTTGGAATTTTTCAAACAGGTATCTAATGAAATACATTAGATCATCTGGATGATAAAAACAAGTATTGTTATTTGGCAGAAGACAGAAAAAATAGATATACTTAAAGAGCTATTCTGCTCTGGAAATTGGTAATAGAGGACCCTTCACTGTCAATCTGTTCTTATGTAATGCAAGAAAAAAATACACTGTTAGTCATTAAAGTGAATAAAGTAAAACCATTCAGAACAGATATTTCAGAGAATGCAGCTACTTCATTTTGACTCAGTTAGATAGAAATTTGGAGAATTTCCGAGTAATTTCTGCAAAAACTTTTAAGGCTTCTTTCTACTTCTTTTAAGGCTTTCCTTTTATTTTTGGTTGGATTTTTGTGTGTGTGTGTGCAGCCAACCTACGTCTGTATAAAATGTAATAATTGTTGCCCATAAAGGGAACAAAGAATCCCAGATTCAAACTCGGGGCTCCTTTTCTTCACTGAAACAAGGTTACCAAGCATCAGACTAATTTCATCATATCTCAGTTCGCTCTTTTTTGCCGTTATGCTGCTTTTATGCCATTACTAAGATTGATCTCTTCAATCGAAGCATGCAACTCATGAAACATTTTTAGTCAATAGAGCTCCAGTGTGAAGAAAATGTGGATGCTTTTCTCTAGCTTGATCTTTCCAAATGGGTCCCCAAATGCAGGTAACCTGCTGCTCAGAAGGAAATGATACCCAATCTCCCAGACCAGTAAAATAAACAAAACTCTTCTGTCTGATAAGTGCATCCCAAAATCTCTCCCATTCACAACTTCCTCATCATCTTTTTACAGTGGCACTGGGACCACTTTATCTGGAATGACTTTTGCCTGTGACTTAGAACCAGTTCTGGGTTTAAATCTGTCCAAATCGATCTAACAAGCTGCTGTGCCTATGGGTATGGTGTGATTTCATGGGAAGTTCTCTAACTATAGGCATATGCAAAATAGGAGATAATTTGCATGGGGAAGCTGAATGCCCAGAGCCCTGCTGAGTAGTCTGTCCTGGATCTCTGGAATGGTTGGCCACCCACTGTTGATGTACAGGAGCAATATTGCAGCCCCTGTGATGACCACCAAGCCAAAGCAACCAAGCTTGGCTCTCCCACTCCCAACCTGTGTCCTGGGCAGAGCAGGGCTCTGCCCCACAGTCAGTTGGCAAAATTCATTTTTACCTACACTGCTGAGAAGTCTTACAATGGCTTTGCCTTAATTTGAGTGCTGGAGCACAGGAGATTTAGCAGGATCTATCTGCTCTCCTTAACTGAGTGAGAATGAAGTAGTGTGAAACTAATTATCTGTAGCTGTATTTAGGTGGCGTCACTTTCACCTACAAAACCCCTTGGAGTCTCTGAGCTACAGGAAAAAAAGCATCAAGTACATTTAGATATTAAATAATAGCTCTCAAGAACTTTGTAAGTAAAAGAAGTGAGACTGAAAAACACTGCTTGGAATAGTAATATTCCACAAAGAGACTACTTTTTCTTGCTAGCTCTTGAGATTTTTAACAGTAATCTCACAATATTTATTTTCCTTACAGTTCTAGTTGGTGAGGTCAATGTAACTTTTAAAGAAGTAGATACAGAGGACGCGTGAATGAAGTGTATACATGAGGTTTAGAAATTGTCCGTCAATGTATTTACAGCCTGAAAAAGATCACTCTGTGGAACAGATTTTTTTTTCTTTAGGGAATCCAAGTCTTCAGTTTATAACTTATAAGTTATAACCAAGATGCGGCATTTCTTTTTTATTGTTTCAAAATGAAATTTTGCTATCTGTGTTGAGGGAGTCTTTTAGAAAGCACCAACTGGAGAGAATAATGGAAAGCTCTTTGACTTCTCTTGACCAAACTAAGCTCCAAAGACAGCTTATCATCCTAGGCCTCCTGTGTGTATTGCAGGAAGTACAATCACATGTCAAATTAATTTTACCATTGAAAAATATAAAGAGAACAATTTTATTTCAGTTTATATTTCCTTGTTCCTTCTATGACATATTTAGCCAGTCACATTATGCCCCCACTTCTGGGCCATAGTCATTCTGGGGGTATTCCCAACAGAGGTCAGTGCAATGACACCCTAAGTGTTACTATTTTTCTGATTAGGGGCTTTTCTTCTTTTAACAGCAAAAATCACATAAATTTATTTGTTATGGACAATGTGTAACATTAGGATTTTGCCTTGCAATCAAAGCATCACAGTAACCGAGCTGAAGTGATATGCCCTTTTTTATAAAAAAAATAATTGTTGGCAGAATGCTGTTGTCTTACGTAGAGGATAAAACGAAATTACAGTATGTCTTGTCACAATAATATCAAAAGCAGCAGAAATCAGTGAACAGATCTTCTAAAGGACACTCTTTAGTGTAGTGTTTGTAAAGGGCTGGTCTCTGTCTTTGTGCAGCCTGCTGTTTTTCAACATGATGTCATTTTTTTGCCATAGTACCACCTAGACAATATGAGACACAGTTTAAGAGATTAAATTAATTCATTTACTACTTTATGCACTGCTTATCAGTGCCTTACTTTAAAATATTCATGCATCAGTGAGCAATATGCTAGTATGATTTTCAGAAATGAACACTGCAATGCATAAACTTCACATGTGATTCAGTTCAGAGCCATGTTTTCTTTTCACATTATCAGGTAGTTAATAAGTGAAAAGAATATTCTATTCTCTTATTGAACCAGATGTTGTTATAACTCTTTATGGCTTCATGAATAAGCATTCAGATTTCACTAAAAAGGTTCTAATTATTCCATCTGCACTTACACTTATATAACCTTAATTTGTAATTAAAATCTATTTTTTTGCTAATTGTGGACTTGATTTTCTTAACTGATGATATCAACGCAAATGCCATTTTATGAACTCATAGCCACATGTTGTTAGAACTACACATGCATACATGACTAAGCACTCATAACCACAAATCAGCAGAAGTTAATTTCGTTATGTTCCTTTTCTTCTTATAACTTCAAGTCAACCTTCCACAAATCTCTCTGTGAATCCATTTTCTGTATTCTGACAGTATATTTGCAATTGGTCGCTTTCAAGATTAATCGGACACTATTAGACACATGCTTTGATGTAAATTGAAGAAAAAATAATTCATAATGAGGAAAAATATGCCTTGTATATTGAGCCATATTTTCTGTGTTCCTTCAAAAATGTAGAAAATAATTTTGAAGATAACTATTCAGAATGTAAATTAACCAGTTAATGAGTCTTACCTGAAAGTTCCATCCATCACTTGTTAAGATTACCTTTAGGATGGCTAGCACCTGAACACAGAATGGGCCATTTAACCCGTGCATTTAAATTTCATGGGTGACAGTGTTGAATATAAGGGGCTTAATGTTATTAAGTACCTTGATGAACTAAGTGTCTAATGAGAATGCTATGAATTAATGTGTTGGAGATCTGGAACAAAAGGTATTTGAAAAGAACACAGGCTTGTCAAAATTCCCTGCTGTCATGCACAGCTGCACAGCTGTAGTTGATTCTTCAACTTGCCCTTTGGTCCATGGCAAAGTTTGACACACATTAGTTCTTCTCCCTTTTGGTGAAGAAACATTTTCCTAATATCCAATCTAATCCAACTGTAGTGCAATTTGAGGCCATTTCTTCTCATTTTATTACCTGTTATTTGGGAGAAGAGACCAACCCCCACCTCAGTACAACCTCCTCTCAGGTAGTTGTAGGGAGTGATAAGGTCTCTTCTCAGCCTCCTTTTCTCCAGCATAAGCAACCCCAGTTTCCTCAGCTGCACCTCATAAGACTTGTTCCCTAGACCCTTCACCAACTTTGTTGCCCTTCTCTGGACTCAACCCAGCACCTCAATATCTTTCTTGTAGTGAAGGGCCCAAAACTGAACACAGTATTCAAGCTTGGGCCTAACCAGTGTCAAGGACAGGGGGATGATCACTTCCCTAGTTCTGCTGATGCAGGCCAGAATGCTGTTGGCCTTCTTGGCCTACAGCACCCTGATGCACCTGATGGTCCACAGCAGCTGAGAAAGCTATTCTTTCTTGAGCCAATTTTAATTTCAGCCATGTTACTAATGCTCACCACTGTTGAGTGAACCTCACAAATTGACTGCCTGGTAGACCTCCACCATTGCTAACACTAGTACTCCAACTGCAAAGTGAAGAGCTAGGAGCATGTACTTTTTTGGGTTGCCTGGCTTTGGAAAGCAGTGACAAATTGTGTCTGGAGGATTTTTACTTCTTTCGTTTGTTCATTTTGGCACTGAAGGACCAGGGTGAGCTTTTCATATGCAAATTTTTCAGCTATTGTTCATAGATTCAAATCTTTAAAGAGTATGATTTTCTCCCCACTCCGGCTCCGAAGATCTAGTTATATTGGAAATGAGGATGGGCTGTGCCTACCTTGGGAACCAGCCTTACAAGCCATACCACAGTATGTGGTTGCCTTGGGATGTCTGCAGCTGCTGTGTCTGAGTGGGCAGTGGGTGGCCAGGTCATGTGTGGGAGTTCAGATCAGGTCCCCGCTGCACTATAGTCATACGTTCAGACAAAGCTGATAGGTTGCCCTTTTAAAGAAAAGGTTGACTGACGTAATCAATGACTAATGCAACTGGATTTGGATTCCAAACTGAGATGAGTTGGGCTGCAGCTATAAAACAGTAAGTCATCCATGCTTCTTGTGTCAGGGCTTAAGATGAAAAAAACACCTTCCCACAAAGTTTTTCTGACTGATATTGATTATTGGAGGCATCTTGAGGTCATTGATGAAGAGACTGCTTCCCATTTGTTTCTATACAACGTCCCTTTGCTCAGGCTGCAGGAAAATCCACAATTTGTTAGTGCAAAATATCTCTGAGCTGATAAAGGTGTCAGCCTGCAGCTCCTGAGCAGAGTGACTGAATGTGCCGGCATTATGACTGTTGTGCTGGAAGGCACGTAAAGGAGTAATCCTGGAAGTTTTGCTACTCACGGAAGCTGTAATGTGAGCATCTTTCCCAAACTGTGCTGCTCTAACATTTTCTTCTGTTGCAACGTTGTGTGCTGGTCTGTGCTTTTTGGTCCCTGTTTACCTCAGAGCACAACCCGTGACTCAGCTCTAGAATATCTATTTTTAGAGAAAAACTGAAAGAGATCTAGCAGCAAACTCCTCACAAATGAAAAAGTTTTCAAGTAGCCCAGTTCTGCACAGCCAAGGAAAAAGAAAACATCTAAAAGATGTATGGCATGATACACTGTCTTATCCATACTTAGAGAGGCTTCTAGAGAAAACAAAAATAAACAGCAGACATTAAAATAATAAATAAAACAAATATGGTTTAAAAGCACCCCCAGCTACTTAAGCGCATTACTACAGATGCAAACATTAAGAAACCTCTTAAAAATAGAAATGCAGTCATACCTTTCAACTGAACACCAGGAAAATGAATGAAAAACTTTAGAGCTCTCAGAAAACAGTGGTCAGTTTTCTAGTTTCTTTGGGTTTTTTAGAGATCTGCATCCTTTGGTATTCTGATATACTGTGTCTTTGCTTCCTAAAAATTATTTTTGTTTGTCAAACTGAAGGTACTTTTGAAAATACTGCAATATTCAATAAAAATACTACTGAGATTTTACAACATTGCATTTGGAACAAGTATTTTTGATAAAACAAGAAAAAAAGAAAGAAACAAACAAGACCAAACCTAGGTATTAATTTTCTGAGGGCTCTTTTTCCTGAGGCTGTTCTGTTTCTGTACCCAGATATAAAGCAGACTGCCCAGAAACCAGAAGTATAACTTGAAATTTTTAGAAACACATGGAATTTTTCAGCTTCTCTGTCAAAAGTGTCCTCTGCTTCTCAAGTAATTAAAACATTTCAGAGGGGGAAATAAACAGAATTGAGAACAGAGTGAAAATCTCAATGGGAAAAAAAGGATCATTTTATCACTCTTTCCTCAACAGTGCTCTGTGGTCCTTTCATCAAGTTCTTTGTAATATCAGCCAAAATTCAGATATTATTTTTAGACTGTTACAAAAGCAACACAGTCTAAGGCAAAAAAAAAATAAATGTAGCTATGGAGGTTTAGACTGAATATGCCTATGATGGCGACAGATGCTCTCCCCCCACTTTCTCGCTCCACGATCAAGAGATTTACAAGTTTAGAATGAACTAACTACTTTAATGAAGTATTAATATTAAAAAAGGATGGTGTCACCAGCACGCGCTGGGGAAGTCCCAGACTGGACTCAACGACGGGTGGGAACCGGATTCCAGCTCTGGAGTCAGGAACACATGTATGGGGATCAAAGGCAGATGGACAGACAGGGTCCTCTTCGGATGTCGGCCATTGAGGAAAGAGAGCTGACCCTTTGATCCCTCAGCTTTTATACTGAGCATGGGGCAGATGGGATGGAATACCCCTGTTGGTCAGGTTTAGGTCACCTGTCATGTCTTCTTCTCCCCACAGGCGGGACCCTTCTACGCTTTTTCCTTTTCTGACCCTCCAACAGGGCAAATAATGAAATCAGCTGACCTTGGTTGCTACAGCAATAAGTACGAGGAAGAGCCTCTCTGCATACCATTCCTTGGCACGAAGGACAAACGTTGGTCTTATCACTCTGAGAAAGAGCAGCTTTCTCCACAATATGCTGTTAATTTCAGAGAGCTAGAAAAGACCTAGCTAAGATGTAAAATTACTGGACCAAAAGTTGATTCTGTTTTACCTCAAACTGGGACAGTAGCAAATGAGATTCAGTCTCCCATTCCTTCACCATTGCTGTGAGCGGGTATCTACACACTTGGGTTCACATTTTTCTCTTCCGTGAATGCGTCCTCACATCTCCGGTGGCAGCAAGCAGTGCTAGGGGTGGGGATAGGATGTGAATTAGATAATCTCTTGAGGTGTTCCTAGTCCTATTTTTGCAGATTTGTATGACTTTTATGGGTCTGCAAGCACCTTGCCTTGTAGGATGAAGACCTGGACTAAGTAAGCTCATTCCTTGTCCTGTTTCAGGCAGGCAGTGATGAAGAGTCCCCCTGACCTGGACTAGGTTGCAGATGAATCAGAGGACCACCCCAGCCTGCTTGGGCTAAGTCCCCTGCTACAGCTTGGATGAATCTTGCTTCTGGCAAAACAGAAGGTTTGTTTGGCTAAATCACAGGATACAGATGATGGCTTGTGTGACAGAGTCTTCTTGGCAAATCATTCTATCCAAGTGGGTCAGGAATTCAAACTGCTGCATTGTGTTCAGAAAAAAAAAAGCAAGTCTTGGCTGTGTTCTGAGATGAGGCCAGGCAATCAGTGAGGCCCTTTCTGTCCATGAGCTCCTATCGCTTTGCTTATCTCAAGGACAGTTTTTAAACTTCAATCTACTTCTTGTCAAGCTTCATTGCCTGTTTTTATTTAACCTCTTGCATTTTTTCTTTCCATTAAAATTGTTGTGCATTAAGCCTGAATTACCATGTGTTCCTGGGAGATGTTTAGGCTACTTCTCCCATCAGAAGTACCCATCCATTTCCTTTCCATGGCTTCCTGTGCTTTGAACTTTCAGTTGTATCTTCTTCATCCAGCTCTATCATTCCATCTTCTCTTGAATTTAACTCTTAGTAGAGGGTGCTAATAACCAAATGGTATAATTAAGCTGCAGATTATTAGAGGACAAATAGAAGTCAAACATGCATTGTTGTCACACTGAAGCTTTTCACAACAATGAAGCTTAGAGTAACAAACCAAGAACATGATTATCACAAGGCACCTACTTTATCTGATTTCAAACTTAGACACATTTGTTCGTGTTAGACATATCTCTGGGTGAGGCTTTTTTGTCCAAATAGCACACAAAGCCCAAGGTGGTTCAATGACACCAAGAGAGAAGGATCACTGCAGAATCTCTTTAGTGCCCTTCAATCTGTGGCTAAGGGTTGAAGCTACCTTCCCTTGTAAAGGGGAAATAATCAGCTTCACCCACACCAGGCCTGAGTGTTGGGGCTATGAGGGAGCAGAATATGGAATGACTGATGAGGTGACATTTCCAGCCCTCTGCATTAAAGTTCTGGGTCCCTTCCCAGCTGGTATCTTGATCTATAGGAGGAACGAGAGTCTGTAGCCACTCTGCAGGAGTCGCCCATGATATTTAAAACACTGCAGTGGCATAAAGCTAATTTAGTGGCTCCTCTCTTGGATAAATCCTCCTGTGTTACTGTGTGAATATTGTTGGGAGGTAGTGTTCACACTGGCATGTTGGCTGTCCAGTACAGATGATTTCTGTACTGGAACTTAGAAGTTCTGTTCAGACAGAGTAGAAACTTCAGTTCATCCTAAAAGGTATACCTTAATCTCCCCATTGCCACCAGCTCCTCATTTGTTAATATCTTCCACAGCTACTTTTCCAGGACAAGAGTGTATCTCTAAACACCCTGTTGAAGGTAGCAGGTAACTTCCAATCAGGCATATTTTACTGGCAGTAAAGGCAAATTTGTGGAAGTCTGGTTCTGAGCCCTTCACCTATCACAGGCACTCACTGGGGAAGGTTAGCTCTTTACTATCTCTTACCTTAAAAATGCATGGCCACATGTTTAGCTTTTTGGGAGGCAATCTATTTGCATGGCTGTAGCATGCTTTAGAATAAAACCACACACGTCATTATGGTATATGTGCTTTTCTTTTACCTATCTCGTATGATTGAAGTAAACGGAGTCACATTACTCCCATCACCCCAGAGCACCTCAGGAGCTTTATGAAGCTGAGTCAAATCCCTTCATGATGCTATCCGGCAGGATCCAATTTTGCAGCATATCAGCAGAAAAACACCAACTGTGCCTGTTCAGCTGCCCTGCTCAGTGTGTTGAGGAGCCAGAGCCAAGGTTTTACCCTGACCTTACACAACTGCTTTTGTGGGGAAAACATGCGATAAGCATAAGCATACAATGCGCATTTTTTTTTCAGATCCCTTAACCCAGTCTGTAGTAATTCAGAGCTTTAAATATGATTCTTGTTTCTCTTGGCAAATAGTCCAGTTGTATCTAATTACTTAATTATACATATTGGCTGGCTAGTACTTAGGTGCATAAGATTGGTGGGGCGATAACTGTGCTAATGGCTGGTCTGCACTAAAATATTAATTTGACTGGGAAGACCTGAAGTGAGAGGGCTGTGACATGACCTGACAGAGCCATGAAATGGTAAAATGACAGTTTTACTGATTGGAACTAAATGAGCAGTGTTACTGTAATTCCTTTTCATTATGAGCCATAAACCAGATTTTAAATGGATGACCGTAACTTAGTTCATTCAACCTGCTCAGGCTTGAATGTCCAACATTCCCAGTGTTGCACATGACATAACCTCAAACGGATGTATTTGAAGCAGCAACGGACTTGAATTTCTTCAGTACGTGTAAGAGTACTTTTTTTAGCTCAGTTTCAGTCTTTCTTTTGTCAACAGTATATTCATCAGCCTTGCTGTGGACTAAATCAATTTGAGTCTAAAATAAATGGTGTCCCTTATATTGTTCAAGACAAGCTGGCCTGGTGACTACTTACAGTGAGGAAAGAAAGTAATTTTCTTCTGTGTGATAATTCACTGCCAACATGATCCACTCTGGCAGGGGAAGATCAATGCTAAGAATGACCAGTCAAAAAAACGTCATTCTTTCTCAGAAACTGACTTTCCATAAAAAGTTAAGCTGAAAGATTTTACTGTTGGCAAGATACTTTCTGCTGAAATGATTCTGTTTTAAAACTCAAATACAAAAAGACAAAAAAAAATATCCAATTTTCAACACACAACACCTGAGCAATTTTTTTCATTTTCTGTGGTTTCATTGGAATAAAAAACTCCAGGAAATGCTGACTAAATTAAAACATTTGCACTGTCTATTCTCTCAACTTTCCCTCTGCTCCCATCATTTGATGGATGCTATTGACTAGCTCTGATTTTGAGGATCTTTTTGAGCAAAGAGAAGGGAAAAAGAGGAAGGAATACAAACTTTCCTTCCGCATGCATACAACCTTCCACATACATACAACACAAGTAGCTATATACTGTGATTTGTAAACCTTCTTTTATATTAATTTTATGTAAAAATTAAGCTCTTATTTTCTCCAGTTGCAGAGACAAAGCAAAATAAGCCTTTAGCACCAGGGACTCAGAACAAAGGTATTCCTAGGGCACATGCTTGCTTTCAGGAGGACACTAAAGCCTGTCTGTGGGAGATACACATCTTGTCCACAAAATGTAAAAATCTAAAAGTTCTCTACATGTTGGATTTTGGAGTGAAGATACTAATGTAGGTAAAGGACCTTTAACACTCACAGTTTTCAGGAAATTTGTTAGGGTGCCTCCTCTTCTAGAGATCACTCTCTGGGAAAAAATCTACCATGCATACAGTTGTCAATCTGTCAAGAGCTGATTACTGCTCCCTCCCTGTCCTAACAGTGTCTCTAAATATTAATTTCATATTTAGATTGATAGGATATTTTTTTTCCACCATCAGGAATGTAAATCCCAATCAAAGAAGTGCTTCCCAACCTGCTACAGGGGGGGAGAAATTTAGACAGGATATCCTATGTTTCAGCCATGATATTACACACCAGTGAAGGCACTGTTGAGCCTGGAATATTGTTCAGGCAGACAATAACTGTGTACCTAGGAAAAGCTTTTTTGCCAAGGTGAAGAGTGGAGTAGCAATTGCCCCTAAAAACTCTTTCAGGATACCCTAGTGAATACCTTGCTTCAGTATTGCTGCCCAGATATTTCCTCGGAGAGGCAAGAAAGTGCCAAAATGAATTTGGTGGTTTTTTGCCTTTTTTTTTTTTTTTTTTTTTGTCAGGAACAATTACTGAAGGAAAACTACTCCAGTTGAAGGATGTCTTAATATCAGCTCACTAAACAGCTAATAAACTGTATAGTAACTATTACTCATTGTACTCAGGCAAAGGTGCTTATTGTACATAGCCTGGATGGTCACCTCACACCCACAAAGCGTGGCTTGCTCATAGGCACTACAGCACACTCGTCTTCAAAAATGAAAGATTCACCATAGCAACAGAGAGGTTCCACCAGGACTGGCTGTGACCAGAGGGTCTCCTGATTACTTCTGTTCTTTATGGTTGATACTCTCCCTACTTAGTTGCCAATATGAGCAGGGGAGATAACACAACGAACCCCGGTATTCAGGTTAGCCAAGAGGCAGAAAAGAAGAAAGAATGCGAGACCTGAAGGTACAGGAGGCACGGTGCTTTAATTAAGATCGATTTTCTTCATAAAGGTTATTACAACAGCAATACAGTTCGCCTTGGTCCACAAGTACAGCCTGTGGGCTGTTTGAGAGCAGTGCTGGAGCTTCTGGACATGCAGTTTGTTTCAGGATTAGTTGCTTGAAAATGGGGTATTTGGTGAGACTGCCGCAGATACGGGAATGGGGGAAGAAAATGGGCAAGGTGAAGTCCGAGGAATGAAAAAAGTTGTGTTAGGTCTTGGCCCCGAGCTGCACCAGTACAGCTGAAGCTGCTTTTTCCTTAACACTCACCAAAGGCACTATAAAACACAGATATGTTATTAGGTACCTTTCTACATAAGTAGTAGTGAGGCAGCACTTTGGAAGATACACACTGTTTTGCTTAAAATTAGAAAGTGATGATTAGAAGCTTGAGATTAGGTATTTGATCCTTTTGTAAATTTTTCTCAAGGTGTTTACCCAGGGGCCAGGGAGCAGAGTGGGAGCAAAAGTACATAAAAATTAGGTGTTAGACAATCAGTGCAGTGAGCTGTGAGCCTTCATCCCATTTTCTAAAATGTCTAGACATTTGGGAATCTACATCTAGACTCAACACTTCCGAAGATTTTACCCTACGTCTGCCAGTAGTACAACTTGTTAAATTGATGTGAACCTACTTAGCTAGATTAAATACAGATTCCTTGGCTACCTGTTTTTTTTTTTTTTAATTTTTTAAATAACTGTGTTGAACAGTTGATTTAGTACAATATCAACCTTGGTTGTAAATCAGCAGATATTTTAGTAGTGTTAATCATATTTAATTTCAGGAAATATATTAAGTCAAAGTAGTCACTGTCAGATGTTTTGATAAGGGTTTCCATGCTGAATGGCTGGAAACAATTAAAGCCAATTGCTTCATTTTAATGGCTATCCTTTGTTAAGCCTCACATAAATCTGAACTGGTACTGGACGGGGACTGCTCTTTCATTCTGTTTGACTAGGCATGACCTTAGTAAGAGCAAAATATATTTTTAAGGCAATTCTAAACTCTGATTATGACTGGTTTGGCTGACACCGATGAGTAACATTCAAACAGCATGGTTCTGCATGGCATGATATTAGCATGAGAACATTAGGCAAGATACTATTAGAATGAAAATACGTCTTTAAAAGGCACAATATTGAATCTCTTATGCATGTACAAATACATTCACCTTACATCACCAGCTACTGCTGCAAGTGTCATGGTAATTTGGCCATTTATACCTGGTTTATGCAGCTTCAAGCCATAAGTTTTTAAGGAATTGTGGTGGGACATTTTTTGAGGCTTCCCTGGAAATGACAGAAAACTTCCAGTAAGGGTCATGGCTGTGCCTCAGATGTATTCTTGACCAGATGGCTCTGCCTGATATGCAGAGGTTTTCCTCAGGCTACCATATTTTTGAAAGACGCTCTGAGAGAAAATACAAACAATATTTCCATCACATATTACAAATGGAGCTTGTTATGAAATTCTGTTCCTATAGAGGACAGGGCACTAAACAAAATAAAAGAAACATTTTAAATGTTTATTAGCAAGTTGAGAAACTGGATCTAGACATATCTATGACAATCACTTACCTCTATTCTGGCTGAAGTCAGAAGAGCTGTCTACCTAGACCTTCTGTATACTCAGTGAAAAACCATTTGCATTTCTACAGAGAGATTTGCTTACATCTCTCCATTGACCATGTACCACTGGCTGATCTCAATAGCTGGAGATGAGTATACTCCTGATTTAAAAAAAAAAATTAGAGGTAAAACACATCTGGGCCAAATGAGGCATGGTAACAGTAATCCTAGAAACTCATTCTGTAAAGAATGCATTTTATTACTAGATTCAAAATTCAATCTCATTAAAATTATGGACATCATTGATACTACATGAAAATGACAGGAAGTGTGATCAGTTGGCCTGGAAGACATTGCTTGTTTTGGAACAGGCTGTACTCAGTGTTTTCCTTTGAATAATTGGACATTACTTCAGCTTTCTTGTTTGGCCTTTTGTCAGGCTCTAGATGACTAACCCTGCTCCACAGCCAGGCGCTGCATCAGAAGAACCCTCCACCCTTTGTTTCACATTGTTGTTGAATTGGTTCATGTCCAAAGAATGAAAATTGGGTAACTCTGGAGTCAAGTGAGGAGAGCTGGTAGTGATTCATGAAGCTGATAAAATTTGATTTCCCCAGTCCGGAGAGAGACTCAACTGGACTCAGATCCATTAGATGAGTCAAAAGGAGAGGAATCCAAAGTGCTATTACTTAACTGAATGTATTGTTTATGGAAAATAAGTGCACCTTAAGCTCTAGAGACTATGTAAACATTGCAAGCTCCCATGTATGAGATGAACTGACTTCTGTCTTTCTGTCTGCCCTATTTCTGTCTGCACTATTCTCAGTGGAATATGTAGACAATGGATGTAAACATGAGAGTAATATTAAATTTGTTCACCCATTCTGTGAATGAGTTGGTCACTGACACAAAAGACCTTCCCCTGACTTTTTCCATGGTTTCACTACAATGTGCTCAAGAAAAATTGGCCGGACTGTTGCCAAGACTTTGTTTGAAATTATGTTCTCAGTGTACCAGAATGATTCTCATTCTGGTCTCATAGGCGAAGGCATTCCTCGGTTAGGATTCTTCTGAATGTGTCTGATTCTTCAGCTTTTCATTCTGCATCTGCATAGCTCAAGGTGCAGTGGGTTGTAGTAACCAAGCAGAGCTTAACATGAATCATGGTAGCAAGGCTCTGGTCCAGAGGAAATGACACATTTTTTTTGGCTTAAAGATGGAAGGAGGCATTTCTGACAACTGTTGCTATTGATGTGTTCATACGCAGTAGCTGGCCTAATATACGCATGCTCCCGATTGGCACATAAACTATATAAAAGGCAAGTTCATTTTCCTGGATAGGTCCCTGATATTTCTTCTCTTCGTGCCAGCACCAGTTCTGGCCTGTTTGAGTCAAGCTTGAGGCAGCTGCTTGATATGTACACGCAGTCAGTCTGATACTGGGGAGATGATTCTACAGGGTCTGCTGCGAAGAAGTTGTTATTTTTACTGATGCTATTCCAGTCTAATGCTGAATTCCTGGTAGAGTGCACCATGTTATGAAGTGCCGAGTGGGTGATGCGTTGATGTAACTTATGGGAGTGAAGCAAGTCGTTCAGTCTGAGTAAACATGTATCACAAATAATTTACATTTTTTCAGTGCAAGAGAGACCTCACTCTTTCCTTCATTGCAAATGTGGAATTGCTAAAGTATATACTGAGCTTCCCCACAGAGACTGTTGGATATGGAGAGTTCTGGGATCTGAACTTAGCGGTTGGAAAGAAAAATGATGTGCTGGAATTTTACCCAGGAGAGCAGTTAAAAGAGTGCTTGTTGTGATTTTATAGATTTAAAGTATTTGATTCCAGGTACATGAAATCACAATTTGTTATAATATGTCATAGCGTGATGGGGTTTTGTCTAGTAACTGTTACCTGCTCTAAATATTTTAATGCAAACATTCTGAATAGTTTATAAACACTGCTGACTTCAGGCAGAAATAAGGATTATTCTTATCCTTGGGAAAAAAGACATGATCCATTATCATGAACTGTGGTTGCTGCTGCATTTCACGAGACACTCCTAGCAAATTCAAACCAACCAAGAACTCTGTGAGGAAAAGAGGTAGCTAATACTACAGCTGCCCTCTGATTTGATGCACTTATTCCCATTTACTTCCCTCACAGTATAATTCCTGGATGGCATATCGCAGGTGTGCTGGTTTTGGCTGGGATGGAGATAATTTTCCTTATGGTATCTAGTATTGGGCTATGTTTTGGATTTGTGTTGAAAACAGTGTTGATAACCCAGAGATGTTTCAATTGTTGTTGAGCAGTGCCTACAGAGCCAAGGCTTTTCCTGCTCCTCACACCATCACGCCACTGAGGAGGTTGGGGGTGCACAGGAAGTTGGGAGGGGACACAGCTGGGACAGCTGACCCCAACGGACCAAAGGGATACCCCAGCCCATATGATGTCATGCTCAGCATATAGAGCTGGGGGAAGGAGGAAGAGAGAGAGAGATTCGGGGTCATAGAGTTTGTCTTCCCAATTAATGTGTGTTGGAGGCCTGCTTTCCTGGAGATGGCTGAACACCTGCCCAGTGATGGGAAGCAGTGAATGAATTTCTTGTTTTGCTTTGCTTGTGTGCACAGCTTGTACTTTACCTATTAAACTGTCTTTACCTCAACCCACAAGTTTTCTCACTTTCACTCTTCCGATTCTCTCCTGCATCCCACCGGGGTAAGGGAGGTGTGAGCGAGCAGCTGTGTGGGGCTTAGCTGCCAGTTGGGGTTAAACCATGACACCACCAAAAAATAAAAAAAAAAAAAAAAGGAAGAAGATTTGGGTGACATTGCCTTTTATCACTCTCATATCACAGATAGACAAAGAGAAGTGAGGCTTAAGAGCTGTAGAATGCAGATGGGAAGGAAATGCTGAGTAAACTACTTTTCTTTTGACAACATAAAACAGCAGAGTCAATGCAGACCCCTTGTGGAGCAGTTTCTGGACCATCTCACTGCTGTTTCATTTGTTGACACTTCTCAGTACCAGGACATTGTGGTGGAGAATGATAATTTTTCTCTGCAGAAAAGAGCCCTCAACTTTCACAGAGCTCACAGGGGACAAAAATAAGCAAGTGTAAGTACAAGCCATTTGATATTTGTGGAATTATTTGATAGCAAGTCTCTAATGAAGCTTTTGACAACATAGGAAGTCAATCTCCAGAGCTGTCTGCCAGTACCTTTGACCCTCTCCATCACGCTGCAGCTGAAGTACAGCACTTAATCTACTGTATGAATGATTGCCATTCCCGAGGAACTGCAGCCACCCTCACCTCGCTGGCCTCTTTTGTGGATCACCAATGGCTCCCAATCAATGCTAGAAAATAATACAGGAATGAAAAATGCTCTGAACAGCTTGGCACCCCATTCAGAGACCCAGCAGGCAGCTACTGTCAGGGTACATTAGGGATGGCCCAGTCCTAGCTCCATGTAAAGGCGAAAATTGCAGTGATTTTGATGGAACGCTAAGAAAGTCAATTTAACTAAACATGAGATTCTGTCCTGACTGAGGAACAACAGAGGGAAGGGAAAGGTTATCCACTGGATAGGGACTATGGATTGTTTGTGGACTAGTGTTATTGTGTTAGCTGGAAGGAAAAAGGATGAAAAAGAGAGCAGAAAAGAAATAATGCAGGGGGAAGGAGAGACTTGGTATATTAGAGGAAGGATTCAGACCCTCGGCTGGCCAGGGACTTTGTCGAAGAAAGTTAGGGGAAGACTAAGAATAAATAGCTTTCGAAAAGTGAGTAACAGCTCAGAGAGCAGAAGAACCCCAAAAAACCCTGAAAGGAAACTGAAAGCACGCCACAGGGAATGGTTAGTGGTAGTAGTTTCTACTTACAGCTGTAGCAGTTTACATTTAAGCACAATGTTAGTTTGCCAAATCTGAGTCTTTCCTACCAAGCATTATATAAAGAAAATATTCTCAGAACCCTGCTTTATATCATACATTCCCTAAACTAAGAGCTTTCTGGGTCTTTATGTAAAAAGTCCAGTTGCTTTTCAAGTTGAGCAGTGTCAGCAAAGCTGTCACACAGTATGTTTCACCTCTGTTTTCCAGAGACTGGTGGTAGGAATAGAAGCACTATTTATCTGTGACTGTTCTTTGACAAATGCTACTCCTTTGTATGACCTTTTTTGAGGTATCTGTGGTTTTATGTCGCTCTTGGAACCAGCACCAGGGGCAGTATTCACCTGCAGCCCCTGGGGGAGAGCCATGCAGAACCTGGGTCTGTGTAAATGCCCAAGTACAGTACCCATCGACTTAAACGATCCTTTAAAATGGGTCTGTGGAACCTAGCAAGGTGAGACCTTTGGATATAAAGCCTGGATGCACTAGGGAATATATTCAGGATCGAGTGTTCCTAGTTTCTGCCCAGAAGATTCAGGGCTACTGCTGGCATATTACTCAAAAAGCACAGACACGCACAAGCAGTTCTTCGAGGAAGGGTAATTTTTACAGCAATTTCTTTTCACATTTGGTAACTACCGACCTAGGTGAGAGTGAAACCCCAGTTGTTTCAGAGTTGTGCAGCAAAAATCCCTGACCTCTTTTCAAGTTTCAGATACCCAGGATAGGCCCCCAGGTGCAATGGCCTACTTGAGCAAGCTTAGTAGCGTGATGGCCAAATAAATTCCTGAAGAAGCTCCAGCATTTTCTGAAGACCTACAACAAAAGAAAATTTACTTTATGTGTTAAAAAGCAGGGGAAAAAAACAAACCCAGCTTCCCTGCTTAGGGGTGATATTTTTAATCTATGCTCACCTCTTTATCATCTTCACCATTACTCTTGTCAATATACGGAAATCTGTTTTGGCTCTTAAACTGCAATCTCCAGTCTAAATGTATATTTGCATTTCACCCTGCTTAATTTCTTTAGGTGTTCATATTGCTGCCCATGTCCTAATTTTGTTCATCTTCAGCCTATTACTGTCAAACAAGTAGCTCTTAAATTTTTAACCCTTGTGCTACTGAAATTTAAGATGGCTTTAAAAAGGTTTTCAAAAGCTTGTGAAGAAAGGAATAATGGAAGAAAGATTGCTTGCTAGCTCTTTTCCAAAATCTTCTGTGATGAGAATTAACCCAAAGCAGCTTTATCAGTCGAATAATAATAACATTGTGAAAATGGAGTTTAAATGAAGAAGCTGACAGGCCATGAACTGCACAGTCTGACTGAAACTGCCTGTAATTTTATATATTTTTGCAGTGTGTTGGGAGTCTTGTTCTCTTTTCTCCCTAACCCAAAATGACAGTTCTGTTATACATATGTATGCTAAGTGCCCTAATGGGTTTGGACAGCCTCTCCCTGATTTCTATGATGCAGTCATTAGGTGGTTCTTGGAAGCAGGTGCTATTTATGGGTTGAGCTCTGTTTCTCTGTCTCTCCTCTGGTAACCTTTTCATCTCTGCTAATGATTAACAATGATGGGATTTGAATGACACCAGGGCAGCGGCCTCAGCCGCACTGCCAGGGAGGTTTGTTTCAAACTTACTTGGCTCTCCCCTAGGGCTTTGAAAAGAAGGGAGAGCTGTATGTTTATATAGGCATTAAGTCAATATTTACTTTCAGTTGATCTTCAAACCTCCTCACTTAAAGCTTTTTCTGCAAGTTAATCTCTCTGCCACCTGTCTATCCTTGTACTCTCATGTAACTCCTGTGTCTCCCTTCGGTGGCTGAAGAAGGAGATCTGGAGAGACCAAAAAAGTGCTGTCCCCTCCCATTGCTGTTACCCACTTTCTTTGCAGCTCAGCTCACAGTATTTCTAAATGACCAAGAGTAGAGTCTACTGTATAATCCCAACCTGGCCTGCAACTGAGCCCACTACCCCTGTAGTATTTCCTAATGCTTCTGGTGAAGGACTGGGAGAGGATGCCCAGCTGTGTGCCACCTCGCAGAGCCACACTTGGCCTGGCGAAGCGTGCACTGCTGCAGGGAGGAGTGAACCCTGAGAAGCACCTGCTTTAGCACACCCCAAACCCATGCCTAGACCAGCACCTCTCTGAACAAAGGGCAGGGTGAGTGCCCGGTGGTGCAGGAGGTGTTGCCGCGGCTCTATATTGGACAGGTGTTGATGTGAGGGCACCATATGTTACCTGGCTTTCTCGCAAATGAGATGCCTTGCAGCAGTCCTCCTGCACCTGACGTGGGCAAGCAGATGGCCTGATGCTATTGCTAGGCACCGTTGCCAGCATTTGTCCTTTCCTGGTGGTCAAGACTGGAGCAAGGGCACGGTTTGATCCACAGTATTGGTTAATCACTGCATGTCACTGCAGGCCTTCTGCTTATATGACCATTGAATTTTACGACTTTTGCATATGTTTTAAGTCGTTTCCCTCAGAAGCAGCTAAAACAGAAATTAATTTTGCCTCTCCTTTTCAATAATGTTGTCCCCAGCACCAAGAAATTGATTTACACATATTAAGCTTCTCTGTTATTTTAACCAGACAGTTTTGACTACTCAGTGTTGTCATTTAATATTTCTGGATTGACAACAGGTAGAAGTGAAAATAGGCAGGAGTGAAAATAAGTATGTTTACTATATGCCTACAAAATTTTTTGCTTTATTTGTAATACAGATATGATGTAAATTACTAAAGCAATGATTAGGGCTGGGCATATATCAAACGAGTAATCAAGGTATATGGGAAATGTGCAATATAATCAGCAGAGCGATAATAGAATAAAATCTTCTTCCAACTACCTTGATTGGAAGGCACCTTGGTCAACAATCCTTTGGTTTTCATTTTTCCATCAAGGACAATAAAGTGGCTGAGAAACATTAGGTAACAGAGATGCATAGTCCTAGTGGTAGTAGAAGGAAGCCTTCCAGAATGTGTGGGTTGTGCAGTGAAGTTATCATGTCACATGTTTTAATTTGGTGCATTTGTAAGAGTTTTTTGGAGAACTCACAGTAATCATCAAGCTAATAGGATTCCAGTGAAATTTCAAACGGTGAGTGAGATTGTTTCAAGGCCCATTTTAAAAAGAATAGTACAGAAACTTGACCCTTGCAGCAAGACTTATGGAAAGTACACCTTTAAAGCATTATATGACACCACAGAAGGAAGACTGCATTGTTTTGCCAGTGTGTCCTCCGGTGTAATAACCTGGCACAGCTGCTCCTACTGCTACTGTATTAGCATGAGTACTTTTAACTGGAGGCTGACATACTCTAACATTTCCCCTCCCCATCCACCATCGGTCTGAGCATTTATACCAGGAACATTACTGCAATGGCAACCAGGGAATGGAAAAGACATGGAGAAACATGTACTGTTTCCCAGTCCTACCTTATAGCCATTTCACGGCAGCATTATTGATGAGAATGGCCTTTAGAAGGAGAATATTAAAGAGGAAGCAGAATTAAAAACTAGGCACACAGGACATTCCAATTTAGGTATTTTAACACCTTTTTTACTCTCAGCTATAGAACTAAAACAATCTGGTTTTGCTGTTGAAGCGTCCTTCAAAACATGCCAGACTGAAAAGGGAGAGCTCAGAGGGAGAAGACTATCTTCAGATCTGGTAGGGGATGAATTAATTTTTTCTAAAGCCCCTGAGAGAGAATGCGAAAAATGATATATTCCGACTGCTTGTTGAGATGAGAAAACCAGAAGCATACCGCGTCAAAATTAAGGTGAATTCTGTCATCTATATCCAAAAACCTGTTGTTTTAGAAAAGGCACATTGTGTGTGCAGTAGTCTTTTTACATGCTCTGCATCTTTCTGCAGGCTGCCTAATTTTTCTATGGAGTAGCCAGTAATAATTCGGGAATGTAACATTTCTCCCTACAAAGTTTATTCTTGGCAAAGACACGATAAGAAAATTTGGCTTTCTGTTATTTTTATGGGCCTATCCTTTAGATTAAAAAAGAGGGGGATCAAGGCTAAGTTGTTACTGCTTGCTGCTACATGTAATGAAAAGTGCCGTTATTTATTATAGGTATACATATCTTGGGCCAGGGCCCAGTTATATTATATACTATTGAAAACAACACCCCGAACATTTATCAGGACTTGAACATGAGGGCTGAGAGACAGCTCAAACTAAAGACAATGATCACTGGGAATAACTTGCTGAACTTTTGGTTTGGCTAGAATGAGACAGTTCTAGGCTAAAGGAGTAAAATTATGATTTGTCTACAGCCCAGAGAATTCTTGGCGTTGCATTTGCAAGCAAGACAACTAAGAAATACAGTAGTAAAGGAGAATAAGGGCCTGCAACACTGTCCTGTGAGTAATGTGGAAGGTGAGGCAAGGGGATCAGACCGCAGGAACGTCAGAGGCTCACGAAGAGAAACGAGAAAGAGCCACAAAAGTAAAGAGAACACAAAATTTCAAGAAGAACATGACTGATTTTCACAGAGATTTCTGACAATTGAATGAAGATGGGACTAAGCTCAAGCAGGGAAACCTTGGAGGTGAGGCATGTCTTGTTTCATCTTAGATATCCATGTTATGTGTGTCTGCCTAGTCAATGGAGACCAGAAATCGATTCATCTGATCCTAAAGCACATACCTGTCTTTGGTCAGCCTGATTGCTTGCTGCTGACTGAATTGACCAGGACTTCATTGGCTGTCATGGGTACATAGACACCTAGCTCACAGGTAGATGCCTCCATCAATGACATTTAAAAATAGGGGCATGAATCCTACCTGATTATCTTGTGGGTACGTGCTATGTATGTAAGAAGGTCCTATTATAAAATCAATTTCTAGAGGAATTTTGCAAACTCATTGTCATGTACACTGCAAAGAGAGATAACTGGCAATATATGCAAGATCCATGGGAATGAGCAAATGGGAATTTGCTTGCACTAGAATACACTTAATTTTTTACTGTCCATGAGCCCAATGTAGTATGGACTACCCAAGGATACAGGCTGTGTTATGTGGAGCTATAAATTCAGATCCTTCCCATCCCACCCTTTATTGAGTTCATGCTTTCTCTTGCATTTTCTCTGACACATCATTTTTGCTGAGTGAAGTCAGGAAGACCAGAGAATGATGGGTATATGCATATACCCATGCATATACATGTTTATCTGTATATTGTATGTGTAGTTGAATACAAATTGGCAGCTTGATTTTCTAGGATGCTTAATAGCAACAGCTGAGTGAGAATTTTCAAATGTCCAAACTCATTTGAAAATCAAGCCACTCATTCGAGTTGCTAAGTGTAATTTTAGGCCTTCTATTTTGAAACATTCACACTTCTTTTTAGGTGCCACTGAAAAAGAATAGTGTGGCAATGTTTTAATTGACACATAGCAGCATTATTGCTGCCCTCAGTAGGACTAGATCAGTGCAGAAATTAGCCTGACTCCTTCAAAATGCACAGAAAAGGTAAGTTATCTCAGCATCATGATTCAGATGCATGGTTTCAGGTATCAGAGAGGTCACTCTGTTCATGATTTTATATTATGCCCATTGCAATGATATTAGATCATCCAAGTAGCATCTGCTCATTCATGTCTCAAGGAAGAATTGGACTTCATGCAGCTAACTGAATTGGAATCTGACCAAGACACCTCTTATATGGGTGAGATGGGAACTGAGCTCTCTCAGAGCACTTAAGCTGAATTTTCTACATCCAAACCTCTTGGATATACTTAATTTCAGCACTTACTACTTCCGGCACTCATGTGAGCCTGTGAAGTTGAAGTGTATTAGGTTAATGTCAGACAATTTATTTTTGTCTGGTTCTGCCCTGAGCAAATGGTGGCATTAGATATAACAATAACAGACAGTGCTCTGCTCCTAAAAGAGGGTAAACACAATCTGTGTAATTCATTTGTGCAGAATAATAATGGGAATTTACCCAGTACCAGTAAAATCCATGTCAGGACACTTTCAAGGTCCTGCACTGCTCCAAGACAGTACAGCTGACACTGTCACACAGTGTTGATAAGGAAGAGCAGTAATTTGAAGTTGCATGAAAATACTCTTATTTATGTTGTAGTACTTCATTGCAGGAGTGGACCCACAGAAAAGCCTTCTGTCAGAGACAACATCAGAATCCTACCTTTGGTTGTCAAATTTTAAAAAATGACCTAGCCTGTGGACTGCATGTGTCAACAGCTTCAGCACTTAAAAGGAAATAATTTAAGTTAGCAACTGTTTTCAGCTTTCTGATCTAGAAACTCTTAAGGGATGCCTCTAAGGGATCCATAAAAGGTAGTTTAGGAAAGCAAAGCTACTGTCAATAGTGTTCTCTTTTTAGGAGACCACAAATTGAAAAAGAGGTCGCCAGTCACCAAGAAAAGCATATTTATATTCTTACCTAGCATACAAATTATGGAAAATAACGATGCACAAATTATAGGTGTCTAGAGGGCAAACACAAATTTGACTAGCGCACTGTATATACTGTAAGTATTTGGTGACCAGTGAATTCCCAGACTAAAGAAATGCTCATATGCCAACCTGTAAAAAAGTATAACCTCTGTGGCTCTTTCCACCCTGTCAGACTCAATGAGAATAGGTAGCATTATCATGACAGTGAGTCCTTCAGTGCCAGGCTCATAGGGTTAAATGCAGAAGACCTTATTCAGTCCTTCCTCGGGCAAAATTCCATTTGCCCAGCAGGAGTTTGTCTGGGTAAAGAGTTTGGGATTTGACAGGGAAGGTTGATGAGTTGTACAGGAAAACTAGCTGAAACAGAAATCTTTGCAGCCCTTCCTAATGGACTAATAGATTTTTTGAAGATGGAAGATTTTCTATAATCCCTCCAAGCCCTTAATTTCAAGTTTACAATTACGGCTTCCCATAAACGATGAAAGTTTCTTTCAATTTACCACCTCAACCAGGTGCCTTAATGAGCTCTGCAGGAAAGCTCACACAAGTTACAACAGGAGCTGGAGGAACAACCGCCTGCTTTGGGCACAGAACAGCTGCTTACAGATGGTTTGTGGCGAAGAACCACTCCCAAAGCCTCTCCCCAGCTAGAGGAGATTCTGCATGTTGAGGGCAAGGTTATATTAGGTAGAACATTGCCCATTTTTTTTTCAAGTCTCACTCAATTTTCCCTGCCTGCCTCCTCGGTAAGGATGGGAGTGGGGCGCAGACACTTCATCTGTTTAACTGTTGGTGGGGTTGAGATGCATGAATATGTGATCCATACTGAAAAACTGTTTTAGAAATGATAGATGGAGTAGGAGATTTTTCTCTTGCTTAGTTTTGTACTGCCTATTACAAGAGGTAGAAGGCAGTTTCTTTCCTGGAATATATCTCCGTGTTTTCATGATTATTTTTTTTTAATAGAGGGTTTAAGGATATTTTAATCTAGTAAGCACTTATGTACAGTTCTAATTCCAGTTTGAGAAAGGCTCTTTCTTCCTTTCGCAGAAAAATCATGGTGTAATATTTTTACTATCCAACCTGCAAAGTGCTGAGTATCTTCCCCTCTCTGTGGCTATTGGGATAGATAGTGTCTTTCTAGTCTGAAGATAAGAAACGAGGTTGTTTTCTCAGTGAAATAGTTCCTTTTCTTTGGTATGTGTATTGCAAAACTAAACCATGGTGGTTTGGTATGTGGTCTTGTGATTTATGTATTTGACATTTGGAAGCAGACACCAACAATATAGAAGATAATGCTTAATGCACTTCACTTGGGTACTGCTTTATTCAAAAAGTTATTGTAGGATAAAATATCACTTTTTATTTGGAGCAAGTTACAATCCAGTGCAAGACACATTCCTCGCCATGTGGCAATAGAAGAGTGATGTAGGCATGTATCATTTCTAACATCTGTTTGGCATGGTGCTTCTGTCTGGCCTGATGAAGGGATTGCGTGAGCTTTTCTGACTTTTTTTCATTATGTCTGATAGCTAATAAAAGATGTTATCTCTCTTGAAAAGCTTGGCTTTTTATAATAGATACACACAATGGAAGAGTTAAGATTGCATGTAAACTTGTCTTGATGTGTCCTTTATTTTATGGACAATAGAATAAGGCTTCATAAAAGCAAAAGCTTTATACTCTGCAACTGCATTTTTGTTTCAATTGATGGTATTACAGCTGAAGCTTATATAAATTTTACAAAGCAAAGAAAAACTGAAGATAACCAAAAGTTGTTTCAGCTGTGGGCATTAATGAAGTTATGGCCACAAGAAGATCCACAAGAAGACAGGGAGGCAAAACACTGATTCATCACGTTAAGGATCCCCTCACTGCTTGGAACTGCCTCCCAGGGGAATGTATGTCCATGTGCAAGACAGGAAGCATAATTTTCAGAGATACGGTTAGTTTTCCTTGCAGCAAGACACTTTCAAGGCTACCCCTGAACTATCTTCTCTGGTGAAAAGGAGTGGAGCAAGACTAAACATTATTACCGCTTGCTCTGCTGGTAATAACTCTATGAGAAACTGAGAGCAGCAAAACTTTTACAGGACTGCTTTAGTCTGAATCCTTGGCACCATGGAGCATTAGCTTTAGGGTGAAAAGTTACAAAAATTCCTGGAACCAGGGACTGCACTGTTAGCCTGCTTTGTGGCTTTTACACGTACTCTCCTTTTTCTTTATACTCTTCTCTGGATCTCCTGGGACAGACTGAAGGGACTTTTGCCTGGTCTGTAGGACTGCTTTACTAAGGCAGTCCTGTGTATGGCTATACACTCAGTGTTCATGTTTTCTCACTGAAGGGTCCTTGAGAAATTTCTGGCTTTAATCCTATTGGAACCATTAACTTTTACTAAGATATTATCATTATCTGACACTTCCCATCTCTTAAGCCTGTCTGGGGAATCAGTATGCTACAGCACAGTGATAGCACTAGATATTAATTTGGGAATGTGAAGATTATCTCAGAGATAAAAGCACAGAAATGTGATGCCTGTACTTACATTCTGTACATCTGCTTTACTCCCAGTAAACAGCTGCAATGATTCACATGGTAGTGCAATCTTGCGTAATTGCCTTTGAGTTGCTGGACTTTTAGAAAGTGCTTTTTCTTCACGTTCTCCTCAAATCCACTTTCTTTGTAAGTTTCCCAACTCTGATCCTGAGCTTCACATAACAAATCTGAGAGGGAAAAAAAAATGATCATGTGGGTATCACTGGAAACGACTGTGATTCATTATTTGCAGCTGTTGTGTTCTTGGACATCTGCGTTTGGGCAGGACTCAACACAAGACTTTCTAACAGCATCTGAATTCCCTGAATGCAATTATTCTCCCTGTAAAGCTGAATCAAAATTGTTCCCTAAGGCTGTATCCTGTCACACCTAGGATTCCCCTAGGAACCCTGGACTCCCCTTGGACCACGCAGGTCGGGTTGACACTAAACAAAGATTTTTGGCAGTAACTGACAGTCTTGTTGACAATATCAGCAGTAATTTAATGAAAACTGAGCACCTCAGAATGGTTTTGCTAAATCAGAACTGAAGTCTATTGATGTGGAAGCTGCTGGCTTGTGTTTCTGCCTGGGGAGTGAGAGGTATGCCGCCCCTTCTGAGGGGATAGCTTCAAGACACCGCATTTCATATTCACTACATTTATCTGTTTAAAAATATTTAGGGCAGCTAGCCCCCAGTTCTGTTTAATTTGAACCAAGCTGAGACCATCATGCTCCAGTCACTTCTTTTTCTTGACCAACATGCCCATTTTGATTACCTAGGCTGTATCTGAACCACTGGTAGAAGTAACAGGTTCTGACCTCTGCTTGCCAACTAACCATGACACTAAGTCCCTTCTACAAGGAACTTTATTAGATAAAGCTTTTGATACAAAACTTTGTTCAAAATTCATGGCTTCTGATAAGTCTAACTGTCTGACCTGGTATGAGAGAGTGAAGACTGGTTTTTGTTTAGCAAAGCCAGCGCTAAGCATTCGCACCTTCACCACTTCTCACTAGACTTGTGCTCCTGAAAGCTATGCTGTTTCTTAAAATCTAGAGGGAAAACAACCCCAATTGTTAAGAAATCGCAAGCAGATGTTAAATATAACTGTTCCATGGAATTTCAGGGATTGATTCTTCCTTGGGATGTAATTTAATGGAGGGAAAGAAGAAAAGGAATATCAGAATTTTAGTAAGAATGTAGATGTCAGCAATCGTGTGTCACCATATGATGGAACGTTGGCAAAAATATACTCCAGATGGGTTCTTCTTCTCTTGACTATATTTCCAGTAATAATGCAATGATCCAGAGCTCCTTTACAGAAGATCTCATTGACAGCTTTTATTACACAGGGTTATAAAATTAGCTTCAAGAGGAGAATGTGAGGGACGTTCCTATGGATGTGTGAAGTTGCTCATAAATTTTTTACTGAGATCCATGATCAAAGAAGTGTGACATACAAAGTAATGAATGATTGAATCTCACTGAAGGTGAGTAAGAAAGAGTTGGCAGTTCTGCAGTGCCTCAAAATTTAAAGCCTAATGGGGCATCCTCCAGCAAGGATTCATGATAGCGACGCTGCATTCAAGGCTCTGTTGCCTAAGCTGACATTCTGCACTGGCAGCAATCCCACTGCAATCTAAAACACTTTGCAGAGAAATTGCTTTCCACTGAATACTGGATCAGGCAGTACCATGTTAGTGCTGCAGATCAGAGCATGAACTGGCAATACATTTTACAGACCACTGCTTCCTTTCTGCTCAGATACTTTTTATGTACTGTGAGAAAAAAAAACCCACAACCCACCGACCTCACTAGAATAGTTCAAGCAAATAATTGGCGTT
This sequence comes from Tringa tobata, assembly GCA_033628505.1. Lineage (NCBI taxonomy): Eukaryota > Metazoa > Chordata > Aves > Charadriiformes > Scolopacidae > Tringa > Tringa tobata. The sequence goes on from JAHREE010000495.1 coordinate 6,918,384, forward strand.
GCACTCCTTGGTCTGCCTACTTTCCAGCTTACTATATGGTACCATGTACAGTAAGCTGTATAAGTAGGTATTGACAACAGCTCTGGGACAATGGTCTTCAAAAGTTAGATGACCTCTTTGTGATCTCCTGCTGTTTCAGGAGAGTCATGTGTAATAATGAAATAAGGTGAGCAGCAAGGGGCCCGGCGGCAGGGAACAATTCTGCTAACTTTATATGTGCAGCAAGTGTTGGTAAAGAACCATGAGACAAATCCTCAGCACAGCTGCAGCATACGGAATAGCAAATGATGTATTTGTATCTGCTGCAAGGCAAATTCACTGGCAAAAACATGTTTATTTGACCCTCATTCAGAGAAATACCCTTTAGGTTTTAACAGAAGGTTTTAACAGACTGGTGTGACGTAGCTCTTGATTGTGCTATGTATGAGCCTCGCACTCAGGTCCTGCATAAGGGTCTAGCCTAGGCCTAATTAGATCAAAAGCATTTTCCTCTGTGTCATATTGTTTAGTTTTGGGGCTTTTCGTTGCCATCTATCAGCAGAATATAATTTTCCAGTTAAAACCCACAGCTTGAAATTTGTAGGTGGTTTCACAGTATTGGATGTCAGCAAAGTGTCCCTGGAGACACCTAGAAGTCTTCTGTTTGGGTGGAAGTCGTCTATGTATATTTCCTTAGACACCCAAGAATCTCAGTAAAGATGGGGACTCTCTGCCTGGATGCACTTCTGTGGTGGAAAAAGTCCCAGCATGTCCAGAGGTCAAAGATGATCCAGTATGACTTTTCCCTCCTTAACCAGAAGGGGAAGGAAGAGAAGGCGAGTAGACAAAGTGAGATTTAGTTCCCAGTGCAGCAGCTGGTAGGTGTTTTCTGTCATCTAAGCCACATTTGAGCCCTCGACTAGAAAGACATTGAAGGTGTTGCTGTTACCTCCCTGTCAGCTACCCTGCTCTGCCAAAAGACACCGGGAACTAGACGCCACCAGACAATCTGATCCCCTGTCTGCTAGACTTCGGAGGGCAGACTTCCAGACAGTGAATTAACACTCTTCCAAGGTTTCAGGTAAGCAAAACCGTTCCAATAGCAATTTTGGCTGCATAAAGCCCTGCAATCGCTCTTCTCAAATAGGCATGCAGGACGTGATCTACAGGCACAGTTCCCTCAGGCTGTGCAAATCCGTGGAGTTCCAGGACTACCATTTCTTCCTGGGGAGGTGAAAGAGACTGCTGCTTCCAGGGCAGAGACAGAGGTCTCCACCACGGCTGCCAACGTGGCTGCTTGCTTATGGTAGCCTAGCCCTTTGACCCTTGGCATGACTTGGGTTATGAATCCAGTTATTTCTTTTGCATGAGCAAATAAGGTGCAAATACTCATCAGCATGCATTGCTGTGCCGTATTCATTTCATCCACTATTACCTCCCTACAGACAGGTCAGCGAAATTTGGCATTTCTGGAAATCAAATGCACAAAAGCCTCTTGCAGCAGAGGGAGAATGGGCTGGGAGAGCAAGATGCTGCCTGGCCAGCCTTGCATGGAGACCCTGCTTTCCCAACTCATCTGTTCTCCCCACTCCCTACACTCACATATTCAGGATTCCCCATGCGTTTAACTGCAACTTTTGTACCAGTGGCTTTCACTAATATATAAAAATATGCAATCAGGCCTGAATGCTGATGAAGTGGTGTTACTAGGGATTCAGGGTGCTGGTGTGCTATGGAACAGCATTTATCTAGGAACATTTTTCCCCCTTTGTTCCACTCTTGGCAGACATCACCTGGAATACTGCATCCAGCTCTGGGGTTCCCAGTACAAGAAGGACATGGACCTGTTGGGGTGAGTCCAGAGAAGGGCCACAAAGATGATCAGAGGGCTGGAGCACCTCTCCTGTGGTGCTGGAGCACCTCTCCTGTGAGGACAGACTGAGGGAGTTGGGGTTATTCAACCTGCAGAAGAGAAGGCTCTGGGAAGACATAATTGTGTCCTTTGAATATATAAAGGGGGCTTATAATAAAAAAGGAAAAAAACCCCAACATTTTACCAGGCCTGTAGTAACAGGACAAGGGGTGACAGTTTTAAACTGAAAGAGGGTAGACTTAGGTTAGACATTGTGAAGAAATTCTTTACTGTGACAATGGTGAGACACTGGAACAGGTTTCCCAGATGCCCCATCTGGGCATCTGTGGATGCCCCATCCCTGGAAGTGTTCAAGGCCAGGCTGGACGGGGCTCTGAGCAACCTGGTTTAGTAAAGGACATCCCTGCCTGTGGCAGGGGGTGGTGAATTAGATGATCTTTAAAGGTCCCTTCCAACCCAAACCATTCTGTGATTCGGTGACAAGAGCACATGGGCAAAGCTAATGGATAAACCACATTCTCCGTGGCCTCTGGGCAACTTAATTAAAAAAAGCGTGTTTCACTTCTTAGAACCCTCTTGGGCAAGGTACTCCCTTTGCACCATTTTTTTCATGCAAATCTGAAGGTGGTTTCATTCTGCTGGTGTTAATCCTTATGGGAACACTGAGATCCTGTTGGTTGCATCTCTGGCTGGTTCTGCAAGTACAGTAGAGAATGAAGGTCTCTGCTATCTTAATTTTTTCCCATTATAATGGTTTTAGATGTTTTTGAAATGACAAATCTGTCTGAATTTTGATATACAGTGTTCTGTGGTCACTAGTTAAGGAGGTTCAGATCTAATTTGACAAAGATACTCAAATCCCTTCACAGACAGAAAGGCTAAATAGTAAGATATTTCTTCATTAAAAGTAAAGCCAGTTTGGGGTTAATTACTTGATGGTCTGCAATAACTCTACTGATTAGATCTTACTCCTCAGGAACATATTTTCATTGGTTTTTTTTTTTTAAGGATACATAATTTTCCCCCAAGGAAAATTAGCTCAGTGAACCATTTTTCTAAGGGAATGTCTTCAGTTTCTCAGTGAACACTGAAAATAAAATGCTACTCCATAACAGCACTCACCCAGGAGAAACTGGGAAAACTTATGATTCCATTTCTGAAAGCCAGTCAGATCCATCAGCCATTACTCAATGTTTTACTCCACCTATATTCAGGGTTGAGTCTTTCTTCCCTTAGGCATTTTCCTGCTCTTTCCATAAATACTGTGCTGAAAGGCCAAACTGCTACTGCTGCTTCAGAGACAAACCCACATGACTACACAGAGACCTATCACACCAGATTTCAAATACCAATTTTTAAAAAAATATATATTTTAATGTTAAAAGTCTGGTATGTAATAATCAAATTCTACATTTTAGTTGTAACTTTCGTGTTCCTAAATCACAGTGAGATAAATGATCAGATTCTGTGTTGCAATATGATTTTGTCTCCCAATCTGATAGCAAATAAAGACTACTGTACATCAAAGTACATTGTATAATAAGGCTGCCACTGAATTGGAAGTAGGGCAAGCTGCCATGCTTTATTAATGTTGCTGCGGAAGCTAAAACAGAAGTATAAAAGCAAGATTCTACCCTGTGTGCTCAATCTACCCTGGCAAGCAACACGCCAGAAGGGTCGTTCAGCCTGTGGGTTCTGCTGCTGGAGGAATATTTAAACTTCAGCACCTTCTTCTCCAGAGGAGATTGCAGTAGAAGCATGAGGAGATCGCAGGATGGGAAGGCCTGTTTTGGCTTTCCCACATGGTAAAGCCACATAGAAGGTATCCCTGGAGGCTGAAGACTGCAGATGACTTTATGTCATCTACACGGAGGAGGTTTTCTTCTGTATGTGTGTTTCATGTATCTTATCTAATACAATTAAGGCTGCACCAGAATTTGGCTCACGGGTAAGAACATCACACATTCCAGTTCCAGAGTGCAATGTCTGTGGTGCTGTAGCACAGCCTGGAAGTGCATTTGTCACAGCCCTTGGCAGCCCTTAGACTAGGTACAGACAGCTACTGCCGCTGTGTTGCTTTGTATGGGTAAGATAAAGTTCACCACGCACGTCCATAACATACTGCAGTGACAGCTGTAGCTAAATAATGAGCAAAACCTGGTTTCTGCTTTCAATTACATTTGCACAGCACTTCCTCTCTTTCCCAGGAGTTGTCAGGCTACAGCTGCAACAGGAATTTGACCCCAAGATCTGTACTGCAGTGCTCTACGTTAGAGCAGAAATAGATAATATTCCTGTTACTTCCTAGTTATAACCAAGAAGCATCTATACCAAATATTGTTTTACTACTTCAGCTGGCAAATGCATGACATTTTATGTTTTTACAGTTTGTGTGACTGAGTTTCCAACCGAGAATTGTTTTTTCAAGCGAAGCACAACAGAGGCATAGATGAGCAACAGTAAAAAGTTTACAGAAATAAGATGTCAGTCTCCAAAACCTACGTGAAATGCTTTGTGCATATGCTCAAGATTATCACCGAAAACATACAGATGGGCCAAATTCTTATCCCACTGAAATAAACTCCCATTATGCTGGTAAAAAGTGGTGTTGCCTGTGACTTTTATCAAGACAACTTTATCAATATTTACTTGATAAAACTATGCACCAGAGAAATTTTCAGGGCATCCAGAACACCCTTCTTTCTTCCATTAGGTCACTCAGCTTACCTGCTGTTTTAGTGATTCTTTCTGTATAGGGTTGAGCACGATGAATGCAGTAGCAAGTCCACCCAGAAGAATAAAAATAGCAAACGCACAACAATATACCAGAAAAGCTGCAAATCCAAATAAGATGGTAGCTTGAAAATTCTTTGCTAGTGTTACAAAACTTCAGTGAGGACCATGAAATCAAAATTATACTGCAAAAATATCAATCATCACTTCTTTATAGACAGAAAAGTTAAAGCAGGGTGTTTTCTGGTTTGGTTGGTTGGGGTTTTTTTGTCTTTTTTTTGTGGGTTTTTTTGTGTAATGTTGCCTGGTGTGTTGTAAAGTTTTGAGAACATTGACTTTTTTGGCAATTACAACAGTGAATCAAGGAAAAAATTTCTGCTTTGCTATAGAACTTTGCAATGTGTTTGATTTCCATGATTTCTAATAAGAAATATTTAATATGAGTTTGTTTTTCCTGTTATAATCTGTAAATTATTTGTCTGCTTCTAGTTTTTCAGCAAATGTAATGTCCTTTAAAGACTGCAGTGATTGCAACTACATTTACCTTACTATGCAATCAAATGTATAGTACAGCGGTTGCTGTATTGTGACTCATGAAGAACAGCAGCTATTTAAATTCACACTTTACATTATATGAAACGAAAAGATATTTATCAATTGCTATTAAATAGAAACACTATCTAACACTTCTTTATCAGCCCAGTTCAGCATTACGCACCCCTTGTATTCTAAAGCAAATGCTTAAATCCAGTATGGATCCAGTACTTCCAGTGCACAGAGGCACAGGTATCAGAGTGTAGGCACCGTCACCCACAGGCAGCTCTTTTGCATGTCTGGCAGCCCCATCAGAGGAGTAGCTGACAGCAGGCCAAAAGTCACCTTTGGACATCTGGACATCATTTCTGGCTAGAAAACTAATAAATTTTCTGGAGCATCTGGATGTAAAATAGACGTCATTCTTCCGGTATTTGAACTATGCCTCTTCATCTGCAATTTTTGCCAAAGAGTGGTAAGTACCCTGATAGTTCAGTTTGCCTCAGAAATGGAAGTGATGCTGAGCATTAAACACTGAGGCTTCATTCACACAAAAGTCGTATTCCATTAGTGAGTTACATCCTTTATTAAACACAGATGGTAATTTTCCTAGGGGCAACACTAACACTGAGATTAAATCCTTACTCATATACAAGCCCTTCTACACTATATTAATTATTTGCACTCATTGGCAGTCTGGCTTCCTGACGGGGAATATTAAGCTCTTACAAGTAATGCTTCAGCTTAGGCACTTGGCGTCTCGGGAAGCTATTTTGTTCTCCCAGGAGTGTTTAAACAAAGGAAACTCAAGAAGTTTAAGCAGAAGGTATTGTGCCAGTTCTCTGTAGTAACTGCTGGGACTACGTTGATAGGACCCGGCACACAGACGCCTAGCAACAGTACCCCCGTATGTGCTACTGCTCTCATTAAGCTTGTCATGAGCTTAATTGCAACCCCAAAGCAAAATAACATTGGGTTTCAGAGAACTCAAGCGTTTTCAAGCAGCTACAGGTAATTAATTTAGCTGCATTAGAGCGACTTATATCAGGTGGACAGTCTTATTTTAAGGCTTTGGAAGAGCATTAAGTAGATAAGACACTCTGCTAGCATCAAGCCATTAGAGTTATTAGTATTGTATGATAAACAGATGGTCAATGCCCACCCCTAGTGACACCTAGGCTGACATAGTTCTGTTGCGGTGTAAAAATAATGGGGATTTTTTGGGTTGGAAAGGTAAATATAATGTAATCATACACATAGTAAAAATCAGGCCATGTTGCCCACTGTAGCATAGTGAATTCAAGTGAAAAGTACTTGTTTTTCAAGATAATATATTTAGCAAGAGAGACTGTAGTGATGCTTTTGAACTATAAAATACAATATGCAAGTGTTTTACTTACCATTTCCTCATATTTATGGAATGAATAAACATGTTGCATGAATATCCCTTTTTGGAATGATCAAATGCTTCAGTGTGAATGATGTTGAGCCAAGCACATGGAAGGGTACAGCACAACTCTGCAGACGTTAGGTGGGATACCGGCACACAGCATATGAATGTCAGATACAATCTTGTGAGAGTGAGTTTGGGACAGCTGTAAAAGGGACAAATGGCTGTGTGGCAGCGGACCTAGCCAGACAACCGGACACAATGATCACTTAATGCTGCTTTTGTTAAAAACTGTCCCTTTTGGTCTTTGCTCTCAACCTACCAAATGTCTTTCGGGAAGTGCAAACTGCATCTCCTTGTCCTGTAGAGCGTGTCAAGTGAAAAGGACTCAGTGGCAGGAGCCAGTGGTTAATATTTCCACCATGAGAGTGTTTTCTCATGGGTTCTTTAACAGTCTGCCTAGACAATGTGGTGTTGGGAATGTGCTGAATATGTCTCTCCACCAGCAGTCTTAACTGTCTTCTCTTCGAAGGGAGACGCTCGCTTTTTGAACAGTTCTGGCAACCAGTCAGCCCTGTAAGACACAAGCAGTGTGTTGGCATCACAGGTGGCTGCAACACTCATCTCTGGCTTTTCCTGTGACGAGCCTCCTTGACAGCAGGTATCGTCCCTGAACTGACTATGACACTTTTGTATTTCTGTCACCTAGTGCCAGCCCAGAGGCTGATGCCTGCAATGTATGCCACAAAATTTTTCTCAGTAAAAAGAAAAGATACCCTAAGTATCAGAGATAGCATTTTCTATCTGTTGGTAAGCTTATTAATTGCAGCTGCAATACAGTTTATACGTTGGCCTGGTTTGGTTGCTACCTTTAACTTACAATAAGGACACAGTTAGGGGTTAAAAATTAAAAAAAACCCCACCCTAGCTAACAGATAATGATTAAAAATCCAGGTGTTTAGCCCCACAGGCACCTCTGCCTGGAAACTGTGCTTTACCTTGCCTCCACTTCATCAAGGGTGATACTAAGTGTTACATGCAGCTCCTGGTGCCATGCACCTTTCATATTTTGGGTATTATTCATAGGAATACATGTGTGGTATTTATCTATGAGCAACAAAATTCTATCTTGTCCACCTAGAAGTACAACGGTCATTGGCTAAGCAGTATGAATAATTAGGTACCTTTTAGTTTGGCAAAATTAAGACTGACTCCTCCTACTTCATTTTTATTACTCCTCTCCCCTGCCTTCTTACTGTTCTTGGCCCTTAATATGTTTGCTTAATTTAGATCAGAAATAGGTGTTATGTTTTTCAGCCTCTTACAAGCATAATAAATAGGAATGGTTAGATTCATGCTGTTGCTTCCCATTTTCAGCAGCGGGAAAGCTACTTCAGCTCTTCCCTCTGTCAGGGGTATTTTACCCTCTGTCTTCCACAAGAATCCCAGAATCATAGAATAGTTCAGGTTGGGAGGGACCTTAAAGATTGTCCAGTTCCACCACGCTGCCATGGTCAGAGACACCTCCCACTAGACCAGGCTGCACAAAGCCCCATCCAGCCTGGCCTTGAACATCTCGACATTCATTTGTTAGGGCTCAGTGACTATTTGCTTTATCATGCACAGTTGGAACAGGAGAGGTGGAAGGATGCCTGCTTAGATGGTGGTTGGGGGAGGCTTAGGTTGGTGAATGTCTGGATGCCAGCTGGACATGCTGTAGGCTGTGTTTACTTACTGAAGTAAGGATAGTTCCAAACAATACACACTGACAGTTCAGCATCCTCAAACATGCTGTACCAGGCCATTTGAGACATTTTCTGGGAAGGGGAAGACCACAAAATCCAGTCTGTGTCTCCCATATCCTTACTCACCATCAGGCTGTGCCCTCTTTCGCTGCAAAGTTAATGCTGAAAATATGGGTATCTTTGATTGCATGGAAAGTACTTGCTGAGATGGGCACGTATTTGTAGATGTCTCAGGCTGACTGGAGTGACATTTTTTGGTGAACTCTGCTGATGTGGACTGCACCCAGCTGAAGTGGTGTGGCGCTCTTGGTCTACACAAGCTCAGTTGTCCCACTGCCTGTGAGGACACTCTCCCTTACACAGGGGCCTCCCATGACAAGGAGGTGGACAACGCTGGGGTGCTTCATTCTGCTTTCCCCAAGATCCAAACAGCAGGTCTGAATGAGAACTAAGGACTTCCTCAGGTCCTTGCTAGTGACTGACTTTGATTAACCTCAGGCACATCATACTTCTCCTAGGGAACTGTGAAATGAACTTGTGCCCCGGAGAGTGCCACTGCTCCCAGAGGAGCCCAGAGCTGGTGGTGACCCTTACTCAGGTCAATTAGGAATTGGTTTAGCCTTCTTTCATGTACATCTATAAATCTGAGTGTCCTGAGTGAGGAACACATTTTAACACTGCATGCCAGGAAAGGCCTGAAGAATCAAAAAGTCTCATGTAAAATGTGATGGCTTCTGAAAGGCTTTTGCTCTTCTTTTACTCGTTCCTTATTCTGTTGCCTCTCTTTCTTCTACTGCACCTTATGCACACCTGGCTGTTAAAACCAGACACACATAAGTGCAGATATGTTTAATACTGTCTAGACAAGCACCCTATTAAGCTGGGCTGGGGCAGCAGTTGCCATAGTGATGAATAAATAAGGTCTCACAGCTGAAAACGAGGCAGCGGGAGATTCATACTTTCTTCACAATATAGTGGCGATGTCAGAGTGAATTTACAGTATGGGAAATGGCGACTCTGTGTTAACCATTAGCAGAAGAGCCATAAATAGAAAGGGATACAGTTGGTTAAGGACTAGACCTTGCTAATTCGCAATGAAGGTGAAAATTCTGGGTTCTGAAATAACAGCTTCAAAACTGCTCCTGAATGCAAAGACGACGACTAAGTTTGCAGTATTTTAGTTTCTGTTTGGTATAAAGCATAACCTTGTATCATATGCTGCTTTTACTTTAACATTTGAAGTTTATGCTGAAGTTTTAGCTTAACCAGTGGTAGCTTTTCACCGTGAGGGGGGCCCAGTTTTCACACCATTTCTGACTGAAACAGCACTGCTGGGGAACTGCTGGGGCAGGTTCCAAGAGAAACCACGAGATTTTTCTCACTGCAACAAAGATCCAAGTGAAAAATCTTTTTTTTCTTTTTCACCCTATTACATAATACAAAGAAAAAACCACCTCTCGTTTCTCATGGAAGAGGTTAAGCTACAGCAATCCATTTGCAGACTGCCAAGGGGAAGGGAAAGCAGACTCAAAGCAGAAGCCTGTGATGCCAGCTCCTGCTCCCCAGCCGCCCCCACCATGGTGGTCCCTCCATGGCTCCCCCTCCTTGCCCCTCCTTGACCCACACATGGTGGCATGGAGTCCATTGTAAACCCTTTTTTTGTTGTAAAGGAAACCAAGCACGATGTTCACATGGCATGTTTCCGATATAAATTGGTTTTATTTTCATCTGAAACTCCTGAAATATGTTTCACTGAAGAGAAAAATATTACAACATAATTGTAATTGTAATAAAGCAAGGAAGTAGCATTTCAGATGGTATTATGGCATGCTTATGAGTTCCTTTTCTTTTTATCCCCCTTGCATAATTTTTGTATGAGACTGTTAGATGTAACTAAGCCATGTGTTTTAATGTATATGTTAATGTATGCAAGCCTATGAGCTGTAAGACATGTAAAAAATGTTTTCCTAATAGAACAAGTTCAAATAGATATTAAATTACCACATTTAGTCTTAGTCCCACATTTTTCATCATTCATTTTTCATTTTTCTGTAGGTGCACAGATTTCAGGAGCAAAAATGCACATAGAAGCCCAAATGTCCTAAACTCCTCTAACTGAGGTGTATGCTTGACCTCGGTGCTGCTTGTTTACTTCAAAGGGAGGTGAATAAGCTGACCATTTCTGGAAGTTTCACTTCCAAAGGGGAATCATAGCGGTTATAAGTCACCTGAAAATTTCAGGGAACAGACTGAAAGATGGATTGGCCTAGACCATTCAGTCGTAATTCTATTTAAAAATACTCTAGAATGAAACGATTAAAAATTAGCAAAAGTAATGAAGATGCTTATTAGCACATATGGATAAAACACCAATATCTTCCCAACCACAAATCTAGTTTTATTAGTGTTTGGTTGCTAACTGGCATGAAATGCCTACTATTAGAGATTACTGTTCCTATCCATTTCCCATGTTAACTTTGACCAGGGTCAAAAGTTTGCTATATTTGGTGTACATTTAAGAAGGTTCATAAGTAGAGTGAGTTGTGTAGAAAGTACTACTGCTGACTGTAGCAAAGGCAGGGATTTTTTGCCAGTATACCCTAAACCAGGTCCCTAGAGAAGTATAACTTAAAAAACCCCTTGGGACAGGATAACTGAATCTGCAAAAATCTGTCTGTGGCCAGAGCACCGTTGATGGGGTATGTATGCTTTCCTGACTCCTCGCCAATGTAGTTATGCAGCTAAAACTTGCTGGTGTGGCCTGCACCTCCAAACCAGGTAGGTACAGAGGGAACTGAGACTTTGCACTCCTGCTCGGATACACTGCTACAGGGTTAGGCAAACTTGGAAGTCCAGGACATTTTCCTCAGGAGTATGTTAAATAAATTATTGTCAGTGTTCCTACCGAACTATAAATGCCCAGGTTTGTAACTTCACAACCTATGTGGGCATTTTGCTGTTACTGAGGATGTATCCATCTACTCTGCAGCAGAGTGACCTTCTTAAACACTGCAATATCTATCACTAGTGGTTCCAATAAATGCCCCTGTTCAAGGATCAGCTCCATCATTATGAATAGTGAGCACGGGGAGTGGAGGAGCCACACACAATTCCAGATCATGTATTTGCAGTACGTATCAAAACCTTATTTTCGAAGCCATAAAGGCTCTGTGATTTTTTAATCTGATTGTGCTGACTTTGAAACTGATTTTGTGCAAAATGAGAAACAACGTCTATGTAAAGGCTTCAGTTTTGACCTGTACGAAGAATTTTCCAAACTCATAAAAATTGTCAGTTCCCTATGCATGTCCCTGATTTTGGCATGTTACTAAATTTGAACAATTTTTGACACAATAGTATTTTGGGTATGCTTGGTTGGTGAATATATTTATATGAATATTTCTCAGTATATGAGCATTTACTAAAGTACTTCTGGTTTGTCAGTGTCTTTGACTTACTTTCACTAGAATTTATAGTCTTTTAAATGATCCTTCTTTGGCTTCTAGGACTCAGATTCTAATTTATTACAGCCTAAACTTTCTAAATTGGTTTGAATCTTTTCTCAACAGAAGTGGAGATAGAAACAATACATTTTGATTAGCCTTTCATAACACAATTACAGAAGTTGCTACATTACTTCTACAAAGTTCCTTTAAGGTCTTTTTAAAAAAATACTACTGCTAAAGGAATCATTATTTTCCCCAACCTATGCTATTTTCAGATAGGTTTTGCATCTGTTTGGATAACCTATTTTGGAAACCAGTTTGTTTTGCTCGCAGTTCTGTAAAAGAAAAGAAGTGCTCTCTCGGGTATGTAAAATGTAATGATTGCTAAAAGTCTCATCCTAAGTTACTGAAGTCAAGAAGAATCTGGCCAGTTTAAATGAGTTTCAGACTAGGCCCGAGGAGAAATGTAAATGAGTCAGTAACTGAAGAGGTCCACAGTTTTACTGAGTACCTGTATATGTACACCTGAGGAAACGGCTGTGGTTCTGTGTATTCCTACAGAAGTGGCTGGTTTACCCCAACACCCATAGTACCACCAGAAATGGTACGCGTTAAACACTTCAGACAGTTTTTCTTCTGGATTATTTCATTTAGCACTGATTGGTTCTCAGAGGAGAGGAAAAAAAACCAGGAACTTACTTCAGGGAAACACAAGTATTATATACACTTCCAAATATATAGGGTGGCTTCATGTAAATCAATCATCATGGTTGAGACCGTGTATGCTTCCTAAAAACCCACGTGCCTTGCTTTACATAGAATCCCTTTTACACCTTTTCATTGACTTTTCTGGAAAAAGGCTATTCAATGTGTGACTTTTGTCCTTTACTCCAGTGCACGGTTGGAAATGTATTCAACCTTCTGTTCATCACCACCTCCTGGCCATTTGAGTCCAACCCTGTCCCTCTTTTTTTGCTTTCTGTGAAGGAAAAATCAGAAAGAGGGTAGTGGAGAGCCTGATACATGTGAAAACTTCTCTTTTTGTTCCATAAGCAAGACAGGCCGTGTGGTAGTGGATGCCTCAGGAATAATACCAGCTGTGGCATCCTTCCCATTTTCTACAGGGCACTTTCCCACTTTTTTATGCTTTTTCTTCTCCACCCTTAAATACCTCTGTCAATTGATAATAAGAAATCGAAAAATAATCAGTGTTGAAGTTTCCTGAAAAGCTTAAGACGAGGAATGAAGCGAGAAATTGGGAGAAGATAAGCAGAGGAAAATGGCAGAGAAATGAACCTGCAGGCTTGTAGAGTCCAGCCTTTCACCGTGACAGGTATCACAACATATAATCCCTTTCAGAAATGTATCAAGTTCTGTATTAAATGTCGGTGATACCTGTAATTCCCACCGCTTCTGTGGAACGGGTTGCTCCAGAAACTCATGTTCATCCCTAGCACATTTCTCACTGCACCTTCTCCAGCTTGCTGTCCGCCGTCCTGGACCACCTGTGAGCAGCACTTCTCCACCAGAGGGAAAATGCCGTCCTTGGATGCAAACGGCCTCCTCTCCCCTGCTCTCTCTGTCTCTGCAGCCTTGATCTCCAGACTTGGCTCATTCTGAAGGTGAGCTGTCCCACTGGTAGCTACTTACAGGATGACAGAATTACAGAAATCATATATTTAGTCTTCAGATGGACGCAATTTGGGGTTTGGCTTGGGGAGAAAATGAAGAAAACAAAAGAAATGGTCAATGATTTGTTTTCTTTTGATCTACCCAAACTGATTTCTTCACTCCTTCCACATTTAGGTTAACCTATTGAATCAAAAGTCTAATGGTCCTCTAGCCTTATTTAACTACATGAAGCAATTTTAAAACTCTACTAATAATGCTTAAATGCTTAAATCTCTAAGTAATTTTATTTTTATAGACTGTCAACAAATTGGTGTTGATGTTTATATGTCTATGATGTGCACAATTCTATTGCCATATAATACTGAACAGAAGTGTAAACATTACATCAATGTTAGTATTATTAAAATATTATATATTACATTTTGATATTTTTTTCACAGTCTTAACTTTGAAAATGCTTTTTATTGTTTTATGATATGTCAAAGTAAATAAATGTGATCGTCATATAAATGTCATATAACAACTGGGAAATTTCAAAAGACAAAGTTTCTAAAGCAAATACATTTATTCAAAAACATCCTTTCCGATATGGAATTTAAATATGGAATTTAAATGGGATTTAAAGAGAAGCAGATCAACTCCATAATTAACAATTGAATAAAGAAAACAGATTAGAAGGATGATTATGCTCCTACATATGCTTCTGGTGAGACCAGTGATGCAATATCATTTATGCTGAAAATTGGAAACGGAGATGATGAGAACTGCAAAAATCTTTGAGGGGTTGTTGAACATAAAGTGATAGAATTCAAGAATGTAACTTTTTTCAAATAAAAGACTGAAAGGCTGCCTTAAAGTATCTTAACAGGGACATTTCATATTAGTGGAATTTTTTTCAAATAATGTAAGCATAACACAGAAAACAGTATACAGAAAGCTAAAAGAAGCTATACTGAAGCTAAAAGATGGAAACTGAGAAAAAAAGAAATAGAAGCAATGGAGTTTCCACTATTTGATGTCCACTGCAAGATTTTTCCTATGAAGCACGACTTCACAGAATCATGAATACTTACTCAGAATCAAGAATTCGTACTCTTTGGAGCCACAACAGTGAGGTTTTCCAAAAATGTATTTAACCTATAGAAAGAACTCTGAAAATCGTCTTTCTCTTCCACCTGCTTAGAGATGGCTAATGCTATCTGTTGTGGTTAACAATGGTCCTAGCATGATTCAATTTTTTATTTTTTATCTAGAGAAGCTCCAAAAAGATCAGTTCTCTCTTTTGAAATTAAGACTAGTGTCTGTCACTTCTGCAGTGTGATGGGTTTGTTGTTGAACTCCACAGCCTTGGAACAACACAAATAACTCAAAGTGCTCAAGTTGACCAAAAATGCTTCAGAAACTTACAGATCACATAGCCTTCAGATAACAGGAGTCAGTAGGAGCTCAGTAGTAAAATTTATGGCATATGCTATAATATTACTTGAAAAAAATATTTTTTCATTTATCAGCTGATAGAAGTGCAAGTTCTCCTGCTGCTGCCATACTGAAATTATGATTCTGACACTGTTGGTTTCCTTTGCCCATTGTAAAACATATATGACATCTTAGGGCTGAGTAAACCATCAAATAAGAAGATGCAGCCAGGCTCTTCCCAGTGGTGCACAGGAAGAGGATGAGAGACAAGGGGCATGAGTTGAAAGGAGTGGTTCAGGCTGGATTTAAGAAAAAACTTTTTCCCTGTGAGGAGAGTCAAGCAGTGTCAGAGCTCTCCCAGGGAGCGCCTGTCCTTGCAGAGTTTCAAGCCTTGACTGGACAAGGCCCTGTCTCACCTCAGAGGCTGACCTTGCTTTGAGCAAGAAGATGGACTAGAGACACCCTGAGGTCCCTTCCAGCCTGAATTATTTTGCAATTATGCGATCTGAAATAAAAATAATCACAGAGGTCACCGCAGTTTCACAGCTATGAAAGAATCTACCAGCCACCAGCAAACAGATACCCTCTCCGTGCCAGGCTGGCAAGATAAGTGTTTAATTAAAGGTGCCTCACACCATGTCCTGACAGACACGTTATGAAGGTGCCACCCAGGTATGAAGTAAAGCAGCCTGCATGGCACGATCATGCTGTTATGAACATACACACAGTCTGCTTGTGGATATTTCTCTTCTAGGAGAAAAGAGCAAAACCATCTTGGTCATCATCCTACGGGCAAGAAACATATAGGTAAGGAAAAGTTTCTGAAGGAATCAAAGCCTGCAGAAATTTAGATCTTGCAGAAATTCAGACTTGTGAATTATAACATGGAGGAGGAAATACAGGCCACTGTACCTAGGAAGTAGAGAAACACAGAAGCCCACCCCAGGCAAGAGGTGAGCTGCTGTGGTAAACACTGTTTGAAGCCTTCAGTTCTTTTCAAAACATAATTAACAGCAAAATACATTGCGATCCAATGAGACAGAGCTCCAGAAGTGCACTAAGGTGACCATTTCTGGATAAGGCAGTCTCCTGGCTCATAAACAGAATGAAGCATATAAAGTCACCATGGTTACCTTCAAATTCAAGCTATAGTTATTATTCCAGTAAAATCCTTGGTCTGCAAACCACTCTGAGATAAGAATAATGAGCCCTTCATTAGCTGGGCAGATATACATCACTCTGCCTATCAGGTTACATGACTCCCATTTTATATGGGGCGAATTTGAGCTGAGCAGCTTGCAGCTGAGCACCTGTCATTCTCAGGCAGTTGGAAAGCAGAGACCTCGAGTTGTTTTGCTGAAGATGAGACTAAGGGCTTGATTGAAAGCCCCATTGAGTTCAGCTGATGCTGAATCAAACTGCCAGATAAGAGTGTTGCCATAATGAAAAGTATTGTAGGCAAAACCACCCAGTACTCTTGCCCCAGCCATAGATTTAAATCCAGATTAAATGAGGAATGTGACGGGTGCATCTGTGACAAATCAGTCTGCACTTAATCAGTATGAACAGTGATGTATTTTGAAAAAAACATGCTCTTGCAAGGTGGTGTCTTATACAGTTACAACCTGTATGGGGAAATATCAGATGGAAAAGCTAAGAGTTTGGTTAGTTTGTTTAAAAATGAAAACATTAAGATATTCTCATCACTATTTCTTTTTTTCACACTTTATTTTCTTAGATGCAGAATGTTTCAAATCAAAATGGATGAGCTTGGTTTTTTTTTTCAAATACTTGAAAAAAAGTGTTTGAATACTTGAGCTTGTTTTTTTTTTTCAAAGTTGCCAAGCAACTTTGAAAAATGTTACCCAGAACCTCTGAGCAATCCTGGAAAGGTAATGAGAGGTACTGGTTTTAAACTGTAAGAGGGGAGATTTAGGTTAGATATCAGGAAGAAATTCTTTACTGTGACAATGGTGAGACACTGGAACAGGTTGCCCAGAGAAGCTGTGGATGCCCCATGCCTGGAAGTGTTCAAGGCCAGGCTGGATGGGGCTTTGGCCAACCTGGTCTGGTGGGAGGTGTCCCTGCCCATGGCAGGGGGTTGGAACTGGATGATCTTTAAGGTCCCTTCCAACCTAAACCACTCTGTGAGTCTATGATTCTATGAAAGAACCTCACTCTCAAAAAAAACTATACTGTTACTCCTTTCAAGCTGACTTTAGAAAAATCGCTACTCACTTTTAACAAGATCTGAAGTAATTACATGATAATTTTAAAACTGTGGTAGGTCTAAAGCCTGAATTTTCCTTATACCACTTTTCTTGGTCATTGTAATGATGTTTAACACATCATTAGAATGGTTGTTAAACACACAAAATAAGATTTTAGTCTATATAATTTATCTTTAAATTGTTGTTGTGCTGGAGAGCAATCTGGACTTCACCATTAGCCATTTCCAGGGCAACAGGATGTGATGATGTAAATTCAGGATTATGACTTCACCATGAACAGTGATGGAAAGTGCTTAGAAACAAATATTACAGTAAAAGTGAAAGATGAACATACAAGAGTATGCATTCTCTGTTTAACGTAAAGTTTGGGAACAATGCTTTTACTCTGATAATATAACATTTCATGATACATAGTGGAGTAAGAGGACAATGAGAGAGTCAGGATCCGTTATGAAAGACAAGAGGAAAGCAAAAGTCACATGGTTACCTGTCGCCCCATACTGCTGATGGAGTGTCACGGCGCTGACCTGAAGGGACTTTCTCAATTTGTCTGCATTGCTTTTTAGTCCACCGTCTTCTTACTGTGTCAGGAAATGGGAATGACAGTTAATCCTGATTCCAGGGCTGAGTGAAATAATATCAATTATGAACTAAGCTGATCCACAAAATCTTTCACACACAGTTGCTAACCTTGTGTCAGATGATAGTCTGGCTAGATTCAAGAAGAGTAATCTACTAAATAGCTCGATAACCTGTGGTTAAATACTGGATTTTGCTGCTTGGTTGATTTTTTCTTCTTTCTTTTCACACTCCTTGCCTTTCAAATTTCCTCCTTTTTCCCAGGAGCACAAAATTTACTTTGAAATATGGCATTTTGGCCTTAGATACAAACATGACCAAATGCATATGAACAGTTAATTTCTCATAGGTCAAGCAAAGCGAGACTTGTACATTCTTATCAATCTGTACTGATTTGCAGATCTGTACCAAATCAAGTGTCCCAGACATCACGTGGATAAATCTACACTGTTTTTCAGGTGAGACAGAAAAATATGCAATGAAATTAACACAGAACACTTTAATCATATAAAAGGTATTGAAACAACTTACAATATTCAGTAGCAGCTCTTCAATACTATCTTTGTGTCCTGTCTTAGTGCAATGTATCACAGAATCACAGAAGGAGTATCTCGAAGGATGGTGACTCCACAACCTCCTTGGGCAACCTGTGCAGGGCTCGGTTGCCCTCACATTGAAAAATTGTTTCCTGATGTTTAGGATGAACCTCCTGTGTTTCAGTCTGTGCCCATTGCCTCTGGTTCTGTCACTGGGCACTACTGAAAAGGGTCTGGCTCTGCTCTCTTTGCACCAGATATTTATATACATTGATGAGATCTCCCTAAGCCTTCTTGTCTCCAGGCTGAACAGTCCCAGCTCTCTCAGCTTCTCCTCCTGTGAGACCTGCTTCAGTCCCTTCATCATCTCGGTGGCCCTTCACTGGACTCTCTCCAGTATGTCCATGTCTCTCTTGCAACTGGGAAGCCCAGCACTGGACCCAGCACTCCAGGTATGGCCTCACCAGTACTGAGTGAGGAAGGATCACCTTCTCTGACCTGCTGGTAACACTCCTTCAGCAGCTCAGGACACCATTGGCCTTTGCTGAAGGGGCATGTTGCTGCTTCATGTTTAACTTGGACCCAAATCATCCTTTTCTGCAAAGCTGCTTTCCAGCCGAGCAGCCCCCATCATGTACTCGTGGCTGGGATTGTCCCTCCCCAGGTGCAGGACTTTGCACTTGCCCTTGTTGAACTGCATGAGGTTCTTGTTGGCCCATTTTTCCCTGTCCATGTCCCTCTGGATGGCAGCACGAGCCTCCACTGTACTGGCCCCTCCTCCCAGTTTGGTGTCATCTGCAAACTTGCTGAGGATGCACTCTGCCCCATCATCCAGATCATTAATGAAAATGTTAAACAGTATAATATTACAGAACAATGTAATATTACGTGATACTATAAATAAGTGTGACTGAATGTAACCCTTGAAACCTCAGCTTTGCCTATTCACTTGAGCAGTCACCAGCCATTCTTTATCCCAGTAAAGGCACGGAGCCAAAATTTTTCAGATTCAGTTCTATTGTGTCAGTGTTTTATCAGAAGATCAAATTGATCAATTTGAAATACTTTTCGAAGTATTTCAGCAGTGAGTTCACACGCTCTCTTTGAAGAAAATAATGAAACCGCACTGTTAGGCAGCAGAAAGGAAAACATGGGACTCTACGGGACAGAGTCATTTCACTGTTATGCCACTGACATTGCTACAGTACAGCATGAGGACAGGGCCAGAACTGCACCCTCAAAATAAACTGCATTACCAATATAATTACAGAGAAAAATGAAGAGCACTACTTTTTAAAGAAATAAACCTGAGCACTTTTTCAAGATGACATTAACATCTTAGTCTTCCTATTGTTTCTGATGCTTCTGCATCGCAGTGTCAATGAAGAGCGCATCAGATAAAAATCTTTCTCTTTTGACAGCTGGAGATCAGATTTTAAAACAGAAGGGGAACAAACAAAAATCACCAAATAACAAAAAGAGATGACAGGGTCCTCACTGAGTAGCTAGTTCAGTATTAAGTTATAAAGTGGACTCTTCAGGATTATATATGGCATTCCAAGGTTCTTAAAATCAATAAATACTTGGGCATGGAATCAGTTGCTGCCCTAGGGACAAAGGAAAAATGACACAATGATTGGTTTAAAGGAGAGTAATATAATAGCAGGGGAAAGAACTATTACGATTGACCATCTGAACCTCTTATATTACAGGCTGTAGGGCGTGACTGAATTAGTGCCACATTGACATTCACAACTAGACTCCTGGAGTACAGCACCTTGCACACCACTGGGTTTCCTTAGCTGCTCGGCTGTAAGAGAGTGGCCTCATCAGTCGCATGAGGAGAGGTAAGCAGTGCTTCTTCCCCCACTCACCAGTGTGATAGGACAGCCTAGTGAAAAGCTGCCTTCCCTTTCCTTCAAGCGCTTGCTGTGTTCTGGTAGGCACGGCGAATTTGGCAATCCCACCACCACCACCACCACCTTGGTCAGCTGTGCTACAAGTTTCCTGCTTCCAGCAGGCGTTGCAATAGGTGAGCTTGTCTGTGTAACCTAGGTCAGTCTGCAGCCGAGTCCTGCGAGGTGAGGTCTCTCCCATCAACCTGTGCTAATACTTATAAAGAACACCCTCCAGCTGCTTGGATGCCTGCGCCTCCCTCGAGACTCCCCTGACTAAGGTGTAGGCAGAGCAGTGACAGAGCAGTGATGGCAGTGAAGCCATCAAGGTGGCTTCATCCTGTGCCTCTTTGTTAACTAGCTATATAAGACTGGGGGATGACGAGGTGCAGCACTGCTCATTCTGCTGGGCTGATGCTTCCCTTGCAGCACTCCCTGCAAACTTGACTTTGCTCCTCTAGTTCTAGGTATGCAACCTCCAATCTATGTAAATCCACATCCTGAGACAGCCTCTGCTTTGTCGAGCAGAAGAAAGGCCGACAGCCACACCTCCTTTCAGTACATACCCATTTATTTGTGCACAATTGCATTTTGATTGCTAGCAGTTAGCTGGGTTTGCATCCAGGCCGTGGGGATTTTGAATTTCTCTCACTCTTTAATCAAAACATTATGAGCGCCAAGTCAAACGCCAAACAGAAGTCATTGCATCAACTTTATTTGCTTTATCAGCCAAACTGTAGTCTCAGTCAAACAACTATATCAAGTTACCATATGCAAGATAAGAGTTTACCTCTCTGGCAGTGTAAATAGACCTTGAAGTGAGCCTCAGTCACGTTTGCTTTAGAAATACACAAAGTGCCCAGATGTTAATTAGAATCAGGATCTCAGATCTTTCACCAGGCACAATTGGGTCAAGATGTGCACCAGTTTTCAAAGACAGAAAAAACCCTATAGTTTTTAATGAAGAAGGACAGTATCTCTTCCTTGGCTTTACAAATCAAGTCACTTTGTAGGTCTGTAACTTCAGACCATCTCGTTGTTGTCTCCACTGGTTACTTTGCTGGAGAAAAATCACTTTTTAGTCTAATCAGCTGTTCCCATGTTGGGCTCTTAGCAAGGGAGCTTGACCTGCTCTGCACAGTCCTCAAGGAGAAGATGGTGGCAGCCGTGCCCATCCCCTCTGGCAGTTCTCCACTGCTTCGGGTCCCTGCCTGCTGCCTCTGCCCTCTTCGGCAGCAGCACAGCAATCAAGAGCGAGCCTTGGGACACCACAGGAAAATCCACGATGAAAAACTTCCACCGTTAATTGCCAGCTTGCGTCTCCATGGCTCAGCCTTTGTTTTTTAAAATACAAATTATGATTAAAACTAGCCATTTACAAAACCACAGAACTGAAGGGAAGCACGGCTTCATGGAGTCCACAGCTAGACTGAAAATTCTGCAGTAAACCTCTTAGTGGAGATTAGTAATTATTTTTCATGACAAGCCCGATGCTGACTACACCACCCTTTAAAAAACTCCCTTGTTCTTGTTTCTCATATACAGTCTCTGATCCAAGACGCATTTCCTCAAGAAAGGTTGGACATTCATTTACAAGATGTTTTTGAGATTTAGGAATGTGAAAGGAAGTATGTTTTTCATTTGGGAGAAAGTCTAATATTTTTCAAGTTCTTTTTTTAAAGGGCTTATAGTTTTCAAATGTGTTTTTTATTAGTTCTTCATAAAAATAACACTCAGAATCTAACTTTAAAATTCTGGAACCCTTCACTATTGTGGCTTAAGAGGTTCTGCTCTGAGAGTATACGTCTTCGCAAATGATGCAAGCAGCATAATGTGATCATAGAGTGTTCACAAAGACAGAACAGTGATCAGACATGCTACGTATGAATGACTGAGTGGGGCCAAAGGAGGAAATTTAACACCAGTAACATCCAACATTTAACTTGAATCTTTCCTACTGTTGTCAAATATTATTCCACAGGAGGCCATTCTTTTACATTTCCATCCTAAACTTTCTCATAGAAGTGTTTTGTTTTTTGGTTTTTTTTTTTTTTTTTAAGGTAGAAATTCCCTTCAGCTGTGTAATTTTTGTTTTTGATAGCGGTAAATAATAAGCTTTGAGCACTCGTCAGAGTTTAGATTTGCTTCTAGAATAGCTTAATATAATGGCAGAGTACACTTGCTGAGTTAAAAAAAGACACCACCAAAAGGACAATCATGAATAAAGCTCTTCTTAAGTATTGCCAGATACAAACCAAGATAGCTTCCACCAAAAGCCACTTGAAATGCATTATTGACTTATTAATAGCAAGCGTCCATTGCCATCCTCAGAGGTGACTACACTCTGGCTTGTAACGTGCAGCTGCCTGGGCATATCATGACCTTGTGCTCCCAGTCCTCCATCTCCTGCACATCACTTAAATACTTCAGTTGCAGATGTTCAGCAGGGGAAGCACTACTTTTGAGAAGAACTAACCACGATTTTCCTTGATAAAAGTGTTACGTGGTTAAAAATAAGCCAGTAGATTGAAGGAAGCGGCTTACTGTATTTTTACAGCTATGTTATAATTTAAGAATGTGCAATCGCAGTCTTTTGGTCTCAGATCAAAAGCCCATTTAACCTGGCACTGTCTCTGACAGTGGCGAAGCAGGTGTGCAGGGAAGACAACACGCACACAAGGGAAGCACGTCTGATAGTCTACATAGAATATTTGGCAGATGCCAGGTGGAGCAATTACCCCTCCAAGGCCAGAATTGGATTTTCATTAATTAGTGTAAAATATGGCATAACTGAATTCATCTGATATATCTAGGAAGGATTTTGTCATTAGGATTTTTTTTGTTTGTTTGTTAAAAATGCATGATTTCTTTTTATGACATGCTGGGACTGCTGAATCCTAGGTTTCATCAAAGTGGCAAAATAGACTGAGTTCCATGACACACACAAGTGTCTTTTAGGAAGCAGCTGTGCTCACCAATTTAAAAGGGATCTTTTAACTTTTTTTCTAACTTTAATCTTTTACTGCCTGGTTCTTTGGTCACTATTATTAGAAATACCAGGAAAAAGAGAGAATTATTAGATGAAGGATAAAGGACTGAAGCTTACTTTCTTCAAAATGAATGGGAGATGTGTTGTTGGTGAACAGTGTCGTGACTCTTTCCTGCAGAGTAAAACAATATGGCTTTAAGTAAAGTTCCAGATATACCCTGCAGACATTTGAAAGAGGAAAAAAGTAAATGATGATACAGTTTGTGATAAAAAGCATAGTGCAATGCTTTGAAAGATATGAAAAAAGGAGAATTGAGGCAATAAATTTCTGATGATCTCTTTCTGTAGTGAGAAAGTCATAACTTATTATAGTTAGAGGGAAAATTTAATTTTTTGTTTTAAGCCTATGAAGCTGGCTAAAATAATGTAACTAATTCTATACCCATCAGTTTCATGTCTTCACATTTTCGTTGTACAAATCCTGAAAAACTGTAGAGGAAATGTTACGGCCTGTAATCCAGCATTAGGGGGTCCCTGAGCTGCAGCAATTTCACTTATTCTCTAGGTATAGCTGAGTACCTTGACTGATCTTTTTCCCTTTATATATTTCCCAAACACAAATATATAGATTTGTGTCTGACCCAAACTGTGTTTGACCCTCGTATGATTACTTTTACAGACCCTGCTTTCCAGGACTGGGTGCAGAAATTTCAGGGATATTTAATTGTTTTCTAATATAATCACAACGCTGCTGTTGTAATACAGTGTGCCCAGATCATCGGAACTGTCAGCATGATTGGCAGTGGTGAACATGAGTGGTTTTGTACTTAATCTAGAATGAAATTTCCTTGATTGAATGCATTTACTTTTATTGTAGTGAGAAAAAAACAATAAAAATCCAGGCATTTGAAAACAACGTGACGGAACTGATTCAAATCAAACTCCAATATTTTAATCCTGCTTTTCAAGAATTGGTGAACTAGCAACAGTTGACATTCTGTTCTTGCATTTCAGTTAAATTAAATTTAATCTTAAACTCAGCTTTATAGACAAGCCTAAATTGGGCTTAAACTCATCAAGTGTTGACTAAGTTAATCTTGCAGGTTCTTACTGAATTGCTGAGAATAATTGAATGCATGGCCCATAATAGAAAAAACTGTAGCTTGCATTTTTAATTAAATGAATTCTCATGAATTTAAATTAAGCATACTGTGATTATTTAATTGACTTGAATAGCAAGGCTCATCTCTTGAACCATTACTCGGAACAGCATTTAACACATTGTCTTCTATGCAACCGCTAGCGTGAATAAATGCTACTTCAGAAGTGAGAGTTGCAGCGTTAGGCTTCAACTCATATCTCTTCAACAATGCAAGCATGACAACATTGCAAGTATATATAACAGAAGGACATTCACAGAGTGTCAGGGTAGGTTAGAAAAGATCTCATGCTGGTTTGAGCAAAGTAAACACACATACTGTTCAAACTGCTATCTGCTTGGAATGTGACTTGGTTGGCTACTTAACAACAACATATCCTGTGATCTGCATTTTAACTTTCCTTCTGAAGCTTGCTGAGGTCTAAGAATTTCTCTGTTGTCCTGCCTGTCTGCTCTTGCTCTCTCTCTCCAGGGAGGACATGCTAATTCTTTATCCTAGCTGGTAGAAGTAGCACTTCCCAGTCACTCTTAGTCAGAATTACAGGTTTTGCCACTGTTTTCCATACTAAAGCACCTGAGTTCGCAATGAATCAAACCCAAGCCGTAAATTTTTATCCAAGTTTCTGAATCTTTCTGTCTTGTTCAAGTAATTTATCACAACTTTCTTAAAATAAATTAGGCAATGAAGTATCATGCTCCACAGAACTTTGGTTAAGGGTGTTTCTGTAATATTCAGACACTAAAATGGCAATTGCCTGCAACAAAGCAAGCCATGTGCTGGAGTGTGAAAACAAATAGGGTTGTTTTTTTTTTTAACTCGGGAGATTCTGTGCTCCCTATGTGCAGATATGGCTTCGAATGTTTTGGCAATCCAGCTGTACAACTGAAGGACTTACTGATTTTATAGGAAAACACAAGGTCAAGCCAAGTTCTAAATATTTATTCATGCAATTCTTGGTAAGTATGCAAAGGTTCTTCAAAATTTAGTCCACTGGCCATGAGTACATCTTTTGATTTATCAATGTTTAGTATTTTGGTACAAATATTTGTATGAATTACACTGATAACAAATAAATCAAAATGTCCCAAAAGTAAAGCGCATGTGCTCTGAAAAGATAAATTAGACAGACCAACAGGTCCTAGGTTTTGCTGCATTTCACTAATGCAGATAATTTTCCATTTCTGCATTTTGTATCCATTTAGTCCATTTGCATTTCTCTATCTTTTTCTTCACTTCCATAGCAGCTCTCTTTACTGTGGCTTTTAGAGTGCTGCTTACTTCAGGCCCACCATGATTTTCCTTGCTTTAGTATATTTTTGAAGTATTTTCCATATGTTACAACTTCCTGTGAAGTGTTCAGTGTCAGTTATTTATTACAGAGGAACTGCAATAGTTGAGCCAATAATCCATTCTGGAAGTGTGAGGAACTTCAGTTTGTTAAAAGTGAACATGTTCATAGAGCAGCTGATGTGTAGCTTTTCCATCCAAGCTGCAGCACCAGTAAAAAATCGTTAACATTTGGTTTATTTAATGATAAACTAATCTTAACTGGAAATCTTCCACACAACTTGGTTTCATCAGTTATTTATGCATAGCTCATTTTGTTTGGTAATAAAAATAAAGGAAAACAAAATGCTCATAGATTTGGAGATAGGCAGGAAAAAGAAACGCTCTGAATCCAGCCCCCAGAAAACTAAACTGGAAATAGAGCCCACAGTTTGTGCCTTCTTAAAAAGTTAGTTAATGGATAGTCTTCCCCTGTAACTTCAATTTAGTTGCCACAGAAACATCACACATAATTTCTGATAGCTAGTTTATAATCTACATTGCCCCCTCTATGGGTATGAAAATCTGCTGAACTTTTTTTCTGCAGCAATGCAATTATCCACTTTGTTCCTTGAATTAATTTATTGATGAATAGAACTTAAGAGTAGGAATAGCACAAGAGGCAGAAGAATCTGCAAGTAATGAAAGCTGTCATTATATGCTCTATCCTTATGCCTACATGATGAGTTTCTTTTTAGTGCCATGTGGTGCTTTTAGGATATATCCATGAAAGTGCTGCAGTGGTGCAGTTACCATTAATGGAAGCTGCAAATTCACAAAAGCTGCAAACAAGTGTAGCCAAATCTGAGGTTCTGGATGGTTTTACAATGGTTTGCATGCATGACCCAGCTCCAGTTGCCAAACCACTAGCTTCACCCAGCATCTCACATGCTCTCCTCCCACCTTCTTACTTCAGGTGCCCCAAGCGATTCCCAACCAATTCATTAGGTGAGCAGGCAGCTCTCTACACCACCTCTGTCAGGCTTGACCCTTACCCATTTCCAGACTGGAGTCTTGCTAGCTTCACATGGTGTGCACAGTGTTGGAATTGGATGGCTGAAGGATGGATGTAAGAAGATGAGTGGGAATTGTGGCCCCTAGTGTAGGATACAGCTTCTCTGGTCCCTGTCAGAACTGGGAAGGACAATTCTAGAGTGGTTCTCTGGTGACTATGCTTATTCATTGCAAGCCATGGAGTTTTCCAGCTGCTGGTTTATTAACAATAAAGTTTTATAACTTCTGCTGCTTTTACCTTCCCCTCAGCCATCAGGGCCTGTTCTGCTCTCTGTGCTTTGCTATTTGTATAGCAAAGGCTATTTGTATAATCATAATGCTTCATAGGCCAGGGCTTTATCAATTTTAGGGTTTATAAGTCAGGTCAAAAAAAAATTAAGGGAAAAAGAAGCAAAGGAAATGGTTGCAGACGAGAAGCACCAAAAGGAAGAAACTTCTCCTCCCCATCTACAATTGACCACAGAACAAAATCAGACTGTTTTAGGTAACCACAGGGTATAAAAATCAGGCTTGGGGTTAAACCTATTTTCCTGAAGACAGCAGGACAATTCACCTGAATACCACGTTTGCCACATTTGTAATCATGAAGTTTTACATGAGTGATTAGAGACTAAAAGAGGGAAGGCTGGCACTGGACTCACTGAAGGTCCTAGATGCAGGACTTCCACTTCCTCAAGACATAGCATTTTAGAAAGGGCAGTATTTTTTCTTAATAGGCTAGTCACGTACTGGTGCTTCTCAGCATCCTACTGCTCTTTACTTCTTTAACAAAGACATGATAAAAAATTGTATTTCTTTTGATGTATTTTTCTTGACTAGTAATTTCAGTAAAGTGTTCTACAAATGTATTTTCAATTCAATCTTAACAGTTTGCTTCAATTGGTTCTTAACCTTTCTTGGTTTCCATCTTGCTGTGTGAGGTCAATGTCCTCCATATTAGGTTTTTGTCTCGCAAAACTTGAACATGCATTTACATTTCCAGAACCAGGAGTGGCAGAACCTCTCCTGTCTCATGGTGGGATCAGACTGCCTCCTCCTTTTCTCCTGTGCAGGCTTTTGGCCTCTTACTCCTGTTACTGGGTAAACCTTCGTTTCCTAGTTTCCATCAGAGCTGCTAATGGAAGCTGGCTGAGGGAAAGGAAATTTCCCTCACTGCAGGACACTGGAGCCAAACTAAACAGCGCAGACTTTGAGCAGATCCTAGCAACTTAGCTTGTCACAGACAACAAACAGGTAGGACTTCCCAGATACAGTCAAGTACAAACAGCAGAGCAAACCAGGTTGCTTACCTGCGGTAACAAACCAAGTCACTGGGGAAAAAAATGAAGGCTTCAAGGGCTCAGACAGAGGCTTACACCCATCCACAACCATTCTTGGTGGTTCCAGTAGGAACTTTAGGCTGTGGGTAGGTTCTCAAATAGGGTGTGAGGAAGGAAGGGGTATGTATGGAGAAAGGACTACAGGAGCTGGGCACACAGGGTTTTGAGGCAGCAGGGGAGGGACAAAGACACCACTGCTCCAGCTTGGCACTCATCTCTCTCCTTCCCACAGCTTTTTAGGAAATGACACGTAACATCCAACATGCTTTACTCTAGCTTTGGCACGTTCAGCACACTTTGGCATTTGTTACCAGTATCCCCTGCTCCCGACCCCCGGTAATGTGGTTAGCATAACCCAAATGACGTTTTATAAGGCAAGGAGCCATTCTCTGTGACTGAAGGGCTTACATACTCATTTTCTTTCCCTCATTATCAGGCCCTGAAGGTCCTGTGCACCAAGTAGACAGACCAAACAGATTTCTTCCTCCCCTCCTTACCAGCCTCAAGGTTCTTGGGCGCCAGGGCGATTACTCCTTCCTTAACAGCCGTGAAGGTCCCAGGCACCCGGCCAACCCGGTGGTGGTGATGACCCTGCCACAGCATAACAGCACCCACAACACGGTCTATAAAACCCAGCAGTTACGAGTCCTAAGTGGGGAACCTGGACCAGAGCTCCTGCTGAACACTGAGACCCGGGACCCTCTGGTGGCCAGGGACACCTCCACCACCATCTGCTTCCTTCACTGAGTGACTCGTATTCTTTTATATGATTTTCAAGTCTAGACTATGATTGTTATACTGATACAGCAAACCATACATTAAGATGTCACTTGATCCGCAAAGGGTCCAGGTGATTAGAATTCATAAGGTAGGATCTAGGTGATGAAAAATTGTAAGTTACGTTGTATTATAAATTCTGTATTATGCTACTTATAGATTGTACTATATTGATTCTACTTGTAGAAATCTTGTGCCATTCCAACAATCATAATATCCTGTTAAGAATATAAAGCTTTAATTGTAATTACGATTTAGTGCCATCATCATTCTGCCAAGGATCCCTAACAGAACTCTTAGTTTTGGGTGACAGCATTGTTCACTTCAGCTTCTTAGGGGGCTTCATTAATGCAAGCTTCCCACCTCCCACGCAGTTATGTCTTTGGTACCTAGTTTCATTGCCCAGCGCCAAATCTCTACAAGCGGTGAATCTCTGACACTTCACCAGCTAGGACACATACTCCCCAGGTCAGAAGATGCACCTAAATCATTGCTTTTACCTGAGTGTGTGCCTTGAAGGGCTGCTACCCGCTGTGGGCCAGTGTTTGTTATTCAGCAATCGAGCATTACCGTCTCAAGATAAAGCTTAAATGTACAACCTCTACCATGCTTCAGCCCTAGCAGCTGATCGGTGACAACCCGTGCAGGAGGCAGGCAGGAGAACTGACACGAGCAGTAGTACTTCTGAAGCTAATGATCTGATCCTAATGCACTGAAGTCAGAATTACTATTACAGCTTACCAGGGGTTTAAATATCAGGGGCTGCCTACGTCCCACATTTCTGCCTTCCAGCGGCTGAATTCTCCTTAAGGTAAAGGGGTTGCAAAGCATTCCCTGAGGTGTAGCAGCTGGCCAGGAAGGTGGATACCTGCTGGCAAGCTGATACCACTCAGGAAATCCTATGTGGACCACAGAAAAATGCAGTTTCATGGGGAGTTAAACTGGATTTGAAAAAACAAGGTTAGTTGCTCAAAATCTAGGGCTAATAGAGAAGGCCTAATCTTCTATTAGCCTCCAGCACGCATGACTTCATACCATTTTAATCACCCTTGCCTCGGACATTTTAACCTTGAGGAAAGGTACCTACACACACTGCAGGGCAACAGGGAACCTGCTTCTTACCACTTGTTTCTCTGTTTTTTGGCCGTAGATCCCCGCATAGCATTTCAGGGAGAGGCGCGGTGCAGCGGCTCTCCGTTAACGCGCTGTGCCTGCACCGCTCCATTTCCCTGGTAGCCGGAGCCCTTTGTGTCGCCAGGCTGCACTGGACTCGCCCCTTTCCATCCCTCGCCCTATGTCCCCGCGTTCAAAACTGGGACCGCTTATGGGAACGGACGGGCTTAACGCCGCTCCCGCAAACCTCCCGGGACCCCTCCTTGACAGGCTGGGCTCGGCCCGGCACAAGCCGCCTGCGGGATGCCGCCGGGCTGCGCCTCTCCCCGTCCTGCAGGTACACGTGGGCCGGGCGGGCTACCCTTGCGGTGCTGGCGTGTGCCCGCACTGCGGGACCAGCCCCGGCTCCGTCCGTGCGGTCTCACCGCCTCACGTCCCCACAGGCGGTGCCGGGGCCGGCCCCGCCGCGGGGACCCCGGCTGCACCTTGCGGGGGCCG